>OY757917.1:78301044-78351044 GCA_963585895.1 Sepioteuthis lessoniana | reverse complement strand
ATATTTCACAATATTTCTTGAAATCATTCTACCAGAAAATAATAAAGGACATTTTTTTTCTGTCAGTTTTCTTTTTTTGGAGGAAACCATTTCAAGGCAAAAGTTCTCTAAACTTTAGATAGTTGATCGTATTTTGCTAAAGCAGAAAAGGAATATTATTCACAACTTTAATAGAGTTGCATATGTTTAATGAAAAAATTATTTTTGATTTTCAAATTTCTTAAAGACAATAGTTATCAAAAATAACAATCATTTTCATTTGAAAAAATAACTGTTCCTGTGTGCTTTGCAAGTATATTCAATATATTAACATATAGTATTTTTGATGATTCTTGCTCCTCTTATAAGTGTTCTAATGCTGTTGTCCTAGTTTCTTATTACCTTTCATTTTAAAGATCATTATAGAGAAATAATGGCCATATAATTTTGTACTTTATTCTAAAGGCCAAATCAATACATATAAAACACTTACATCAGCTTGAATTGCATTGTTAGATATTGTTTCATTTCCTTACTTTTTGTGAATACTGCAAAAAACCTCTTTATAATTACATCCCCCCTTGTAATATCTGAAATAAAATGTACAGCAGAATTGTACTGATAACTATATGATATATAAATAATGATAATATTGATAATGTAGTAAATTGATAAACAGTTTTTTGCTGTGTATATAAAATAAACTTTGGAGAAAAGTTCTGTAAGAAACAAAAATACTTTTTACTCACCATAATACATAAAATAATGATATTAATGATACTATAGTATCATAGAGAGTCTTTAGATGTGTACATGAAATAAGCCTTGGTGTAAAAGCCTGTAAAAATGAAAATATTTTTTGATATACTATCATACTTCATTGTTTTTCTCACTTTCTCCGCTTGAGTCTATCATAAAGAATTTTGCAGTGAGAGAGCAGTGAAAAAGATACCAAATGTTATTACTCACTGTATTGGTGGAAAGTTAACAATTGATGCTAGGCAGGGTTGCATGGTGGTTAATGTCACAGAATGTGCAATCTTGCTGAACATTCTACTCTGGCATAAGAAAGAAGAAGAAATTTATCCTGTCACCTGGTTTTATCATGGGGGTGCTACTATGTAGTGAATCTTGTGCAGGAATAGGCTGGTGGGGTTGATTCTTCTTAAGTTCTGGTCTGAATTCAGAGTTTTCCTTCTCTTTGACTGGTTGTCTGACCAAGATTAAAGAGCCTAGTCTATCCTATAATTTATCCATAGCTGGAGAAAAAATAGCTGGATTTATTCCTTTCCTTGGAGTTTTAGTGGTATCTGAAATGCTAACAGCTTCATTCAGGATTTGAACTCAGGTAGCTATATCCATTTCTCACAATGATAACTGTAATGCCACAAATGCCTCTTCATTCCTGCAATATCTACAATCTCATATCCTTTTTCACTATGTAATAATGAATACATTTTCTAATTTTATTCTGAGGGTGTCATTGTGTAATGGTTAAAGCAGAATCGTATTAAGCAATTTTGAACTCTAGTCTCGCTAGGACATTCACTTTGGGACAAATACCCTTGGAAAAAGGTATGAACCCTCTTGTCCTCCCAGCAATGGATTAAATAGTACCACTACTTTTCTTAGAAGAATGGCTTAGGAATTAAATAACCTATGAAGGTTTACATGTCATTAAATGAAGAAAGCAAAGTGATTTTATTCTGTATTTAGTGTCTGAAATATATTTTTGTAAAATCATGCATCTGCACCACTTGGATCTCAGCATTTATTGTCTCGAAGACCAACAGTCACCTATGCTGCATTTCTCCCCTCTTTAGATGTTGTCCAAAGAAAAGGCAAGATTGAATACTATGTGGAACTCACATTGTATCCCCACTTCCTGATTTTATCACTTCATTGAAGCCAGTTACTTTGCCATACTAGTTTGGTGGATGGTTGGCTGAATTCAGAGTTTTATTAAGATTACATAAAAGGCAATTAAGTTAAGATATTCATTGACTTTAAGAAATTATTTCCAAGCAACTATTCTTAATACAAATTTTGTACACAGTTTTATTGCTTCAAGTATTTCTATTTAATACTAATAATTTGCGAGCAATTATATGGTTTCAAGTAACTATTCCTCTCTAACAGTAATAATTTTTAAGTAGATAAACCTGACTCATAGATGGGACCCTCACATCAATTTAGATTCTGAATCAGAATAGACTTGAGAATTATAGCAATCAAGAATTAACCCCACATTCCTCAGAGCTCCAAATGCAGTTTGATTCATTCCCTGGATGTAATATACTGTTTGTTTTGCTCTTTTGCAAAATAAGCAAAAGTTTACATAATCCATGAATTTCTTTTTCTTTTTTGTTATTGTACTTATAAAACATTGAAATCCAACAAATTCTATTGAAAAAATCATCTACTTATATAGTAAAAACAATATATATATATATATATATATATTTATATGTGTGTGTGTGTGTGTGTGTGTGTGTGTGTGTATGTACTTACAAAATTCCTTTGGATAAGCTGGATGTGACACAAAGTGAATTTTAAGCAGAGTTCAACAGGTTGGAATTCAGAGTTTTCATTCTCCTATATGGATTGACATACTAAGGTTAAAAAGCCCAGTCTGCCCAACTATTTATCCATACCTGGAGGGAGAATAATAGGATTCATACCTTTCCCAACAGTACACTTTAGTGTAGTAGTTATTGAAAAAGGAGCCTTTGGGTTGCCCTTGACTATAGCTGGCCAATTAGCTATATATATATATATATATATATATATTTATGAATATATATATATATATGTGTGTGTGTGTGTGTGTGTGTATGCATGCACATATATATGAATATCCTATGGTACATAGAGAATTTTAGAATAGAAGAGCATACACTGTGAGTTCTAAAAATAGGACACATTTTTTTTGGTCACAATGTCATAGAATCTACCCTTACTACAAAGAAATAAGGAAAGCTAAGACATGAAGCATTTTAGAAATTCAAACATATCAATAATTTTTTTCATAGTAGAAAATGATAGTTAAAATTTTTCTCCCTTTCTTACCAACTCTTTTGATCACTTTTTCCCTTTTTTTTGTTCTCTCAGTATAATTTACTTCTCTCTTCTTTTTGTGTCCTTTACCTTTTTTCAATTTCTCTTTCTTTCTAACTTATTCTGCCTTTAATCTATCTATATTTCTTTCTTTCTTTTTTCTCTCTTTCTTTCTTCTGCTTATTCAACTAATTTGAAAGAATATCAGTGGATTGATGTTCCTGCATTCTAGATTCTCTAAATCAATCATCTTGAAACCAGAGAAAAATAGAAGTGTTAATCCATGTATAAGTAATGCTTTGTTAGTTTAGTATGTCAAGTTTTTGAAAGAGTTTATTTTATTTATGCAGAAAAATATCATCCTTTTTCTGGAGAGATACAGTTTAAGGGATTAAATAACAAACCTTACTTGCCTAGTCGGCTGGGGCTGGAGAATACACCAACTGCTTCCCTGCAGAAGGGTATGACTCCCACAATGAGTATCCTGGATATGACACTAAACAATCTGATGGTCAGGTTCCAATAATGCTGGAGCTTTGGGGAATGTGGAGTACCCCTTCATTGCCATTGCTCCCAGGTCCACTCTGGCCCAGAGTGGTAGCATCTGGTAGAGTCCTATCTGTGGGTCAAATAGAATTAAACTGCATACTTATGCTAAACTGAATGGTTTGAAATAAAACTGTCTTGACACTTAACTATGTAAACAAAACTCTGTACTTACACTAAACTTTACTTACACTAAACTGAATTGTTTGAACTCTTATCAAAATAAACTAATTTGGTATTAAATGACCCAAAAGGGTTAATATGCCATAAAACAACCAATCAACCAACCAACCATCCAACAATCACACGATATAATATCTTGTTCAAGGGCCCTGACTATTTATATTCTGTAGTTGATATAAACCAGGATGGCCGAAAGTGTTCTTGTAAAAATCAATGAAGTGAAAGAAATATCTTATATAATGGTGGTAGCTTATCATGTTAATAGCCTAGAATACCTACTAATATACCAGACTGGTAATTTCACATCTGGTAATTCAGATCCTAATGTTCACTTGAAATATAAACTAAATCTTCCAATTATTAGACTAGGAAGCAAAGTGAAGAGTAGTCAGGAAAACCTGGAAAGAATTTGCATAAAGAAATTCAGAGGAAGGGAAAGAATGGAATCAAATGCCCAGGGCAGTCTTCTGCAGATCCTGCAATGCAAATGGGCTATGATATTGCCACTGCTGTGACCAGTGGCCAGAACAGGCTGTGTAAGATCATTAAACTGCATAGGCTTACTGACATATTGATGATTTGCCCGAGGTCCAGATAATGGTCATCACTATGTCAATATTTGCCATTTGAATTCACATTATGTTCACCTGCTGAGCTTGGCTGCCACTGCTATCATACGGAAGAGCCAATTAGTCTTCAGGAAATACTGGATGATGAATTTTGAAGTAGCTGAATCCAAAAAGTCCATAGTGAAGAAGACTAGTTTCAAGATGCATCTGTAAGAATGGTAGAATCATATTCTGACTGTCTGACTATAAAACATTCATTCACATATTTTTTATGCTTTGAAAGATCTGTAATTAAGGAAATTATTAGGATTTTTTTCTGTTCTTAAAATGAAACTCATTAAATAATAATGATAAAAATAATAAAAGCAAATAATATTTTTTGTAACAGTACTACTTATGTATTGATTCAACTCCTCCACCAAGAAGAGTATGTGAAACAAGGTTTATTTTAAAATGAAGTATAGCTGGTTTGAATTCATAGTTTTCCTTCTTTAAGACCCAGGCTAAAGAACCCAGTCTACCCTATTTGCATATAGTTAGAGAGAAAACAGATGGATACATGCCTTTCTGGTTATTAGGATTTTAGCATCAAGTGAAATGCAAACAACTTCATCCAGGATTTGAACTCACATCACTGATTCCACTTCCTTTGACAATAACCATTATGCTCAGCATGATAGTGTTTAACAACCTACCTACCAACATCCTCTGAAAATGACATGTGTCACTCACTGAGCAGTAAGGTACAGAGTCAGTTTAAAGCAAAGTGTTGGATTGCACAAAGTAAAATTTGTACAATCCAACATTGAAAAATTCATGGTGCTAAAAGAGGAAATACAAAAAATAAATATTTCAAATGAGCAAACTATTACTTTTCAGTTATCTAATTCATTTCATTATATCATTCTGTTTGTGGTACTATATATATATATATATATATATATATATATATATATTCAAATAAAAACTTTTATGTAAATTATCTTTTTTGTCCAATGCTGTGTATATATATATATATATATATATATATAGTATTGGGCAAAAAAGATAGCTCACACACACACACACACACACACATATATATATATATATATATATATATATATATATGAGGATCATTAAATAAGTTTCCAGACTTTTTTTGTATGGGCACTTTTATTGATAGTACACACATGAAACTCTAGTCTCCTTTGAAGTAATCTCCTCTGGCTGCAATGCACTTGTTGTACCGTTCCAACAGCTTCTGGAAGGCCCCATGGAAGTCCTCTTGAGTGAGCATGTCAATAACCTTCATCACAGCCTCTTTCATCTCCTCAATTGTCTCATAACGACAGCCTCTGAGCTTAGGGAATAACAAAAAGTCACAGGGAGCAAGGTATGGACTATTGGGAGGCTGAGGAACTGTCTTGATGATCATCTTGGTCAAATAGTCTGTGACGAGGATGGAGTTGGGGACTGGTGCATTGTCCTGGTGGAAATGCAACTGACTCGATTTGAAGAGTGCTGGCCTCTTCCAACGGATTCTCTTCCTGAACTCCGTTAAAACCTCAACATAGTAATCCTAACCCTAACCCTAAACCTGACCCTTTGGCCAATCAACTCTGATTTATTGACTTTCTTACTCCTCCCACACCTCTCATCATCCCTGACAGACTCCCTGCCTTCCTTGAATCTCTTATGCCACTCAAAAACTGATGCTCGATTCATGCAAGATGCTCCAAAAGCAGTCTGAAGCATTGCATATGTTTGTGTTGCCTTTTTTCCAACTTTAATACAGAATTTTATTGCATATCATTCTTCTAAAGTGTCCTCACATCCAGATTGCATTTTTGAAATTTACCAGCTGTGACAATCAGGCTTTAGTAGGGTGTATTCCAACTGCTGCTGTAGCTGTTCATTTGAACCTGAAATCATAGAAATTGGTCAGTCATCTCATAAGATGTATAGCAATAACATACTGAATTTTCAAGAGTCCATGACAATTCTAAATGCCTGTCCAAAAAAACGTCTGGAAATTTATTGAATTCACCATATATATATATATATATACAGTACTGAGCAAAAAGATAGCTTACATAAATGTTTTTTATGGAGACACCTGATGACAATTGATATAGTCTATGACAATTTATGACCACAAAATATTTGGAAGGGTATAGATCAGCATTTGAATCTGCTTATTCTGGTTTCAATTCTACTTTAAAACTCAAGCATTTTCTACAAAGGAGAAATTTCCTACTGATTGAGAACAACTTATATGAAATAATGCTTTAATAGATGTAATCAAAATAAAATTTGGAGTCTGAGAAACAATGTCAATGGATGACATTTTTTGAAGCTCTAAGGAAACTATGGTTTTAATGAATATATTAAAATGAGATACAGAGTTTATAAAAGATATAATGGCCACAATTCATTACAACTCAAAGGAGACAATAGTTTTGATAAATACAATGAAAATGAGATCTGGAGTCTAAGAAATAAAATATAGAAGTTTATAAAGCAAACTAATATGACTATAAAAACACTGTGTATGTGTCACTAGGACTACTATACTACTTTTCCACGTAGTCATCATTGAGATAGATACACTTGTCTCATCCCATCAGTGCATGAATGCATAAATATCCTTCTCAATAAAATGTAGCATCAGACCAATTGTTCTTCCATCAATTGCACTGGGATCCAACAAGATGACACTTTCTGATATCCTAACTTCTCATTAATGATTTCATGGACGGCCATCTTTGGAAAATCCAATTCCACAGCTATATCACAAAGTTTACTCCATCTATTATCTTTAATCAAAAGCTCTAATGTACAAAGTGTTGTTAAAAACAGAAGGCAAAATTGTGTGCATTAAAACTTTGATTGAAGATTATAGATAATGTAAACTTTGCAATGTGGCTGTGAAACTTGATTTTCTAAAGATGGTTGTCGATTAAGTCCTCAAGAAAAAATTGGGAAATCATCTCGTTGAGTGAGCCCAAAAGAAATTGACTGAATAAGAAATGATTTGATGCCACATTCTTTAAGGAGAGTATCTCTTAATCTTGATGTGTCAATTTGGTGAAGTAACGTAGTAGTGCTTGTAATATGTTGATAAACTGGTGATGAGCACTATGTATGATTTTGGGCTGTGCTTGTTTCGATTAACTTTGCTTTCTATCTGAATGATGTTCCTTTGCCAGATATCTTGACAAAACACCCTAACTCTGGTCTGTGACAATATTTGTTTGGGAGAAATTCATGTAAATGAGCACCCTGAAGAACCTTTTATTTTTAAATACTTTATCTACCAAAGTAATAGCAGCAAAAACCTATGAAGACAGAGTTCAATCAAGACAGAGGGTAGGCATAAATTTGGACAATCACTCTCCTATAATTACCTTACATATAGAAACAATATTAGTAAAAGGATGTTAACCCTATAGTCAACCTTGACAAGATCCAGTCAAGAATGTGATTGAGTGAGCATTTAGACAGGTCACTCTTCCATAATTACCTTATATACCTAAGAAATAGCAGCAAAAAGCTACTAATCCCATCATTAACCTTGATAAGGTCCAATCAAGAGGAGGATTTAGTGAGAATTTGAGCAAGCCACTCACTTATAATTACCTTATATACCTAAGCAAGGCAATAAAAAGCTGCTTACCCCATCATAAACCTTGACAAGATTCAATCAAAAGAATAGTTGAATGAACACTGGTATATACCACTTTCCCATAATTGCCTTACCTACTTAAGCAAAATCAGCAAAATTCTGAGTTAGATCTGTTGTATGTGTCAACCCCAAAACATAGAGTAGGCTACAGATAATGAACAGAATTTAAAGACAGATCTTCAAGGATTTTAAAATGTGTTCATCCATCCTTTTGTTAACACATAATAATTTTTAAGTATAATAATATTGGAGTTTTACTTTATAAATGTGTAGGAGTAAATACTTTTAGAATTACAGTACAGTATCTTAAAATCTAGGTTTTAATCATATGAACTTTGAATAACATTAATTTAAAAAAATGTTATACCATATAAGTACAAAAATAATGCATGTGCACGTACACTATGTCTCATTAAGCTATCATTACTCTTGTAGTGCTTTGTGTATGTGTAAAATATTGACCTCCGACCCAGCCGTTGATCAAGGAACAGGTGCATCTGGTCGAAGATATCAGGGTATAACCTTGGCTGTGGATGGGTTGAATTGGGTGCAGATGTGAAGCCCACAAGAACAGGTGGGTGTCAAACAATTATATAACCTGGGGCCACAGACAAGTTCAGTTAGTTTGGAGTCAGTTGTTGCAGTTCGAGGCAGTGAGAACCAGCACTCAGCAGAGGGCTGGATCCTCAAGGCCCCCAGTTGAGCAGCCCAGCAGAATGAGAAAGAAGTGCTGCTAAAGACAGAGGAACTGGGGGTCAATATGTTGCTGTCTCTGTTCAGTCTCCAACTCACCTCTCACACATAACCCTTTCGCAACCATTTCGAATAAAGTGTTAGAGGTATATTTTTCTAAAGAACTGTGTCTGTTCATCATTATTGTGTTGACTATGTTTCCGCTTGCATCTGCATATGTAACATATGTAATTTTTCTTTGAAATCAGAATTAGATCAGCAATACATGAATCTTCTACATTTGAGCTTATATTTACAATCTATTGCACTATGATGAAATTGTGTAGATAAACAAACATTCCATAGTCATCTGACAGGCCGCCTGGGTGCTGTGATGTTCTGGTCAGTGTTTACATTCAATACATTAGTTGTTGGAAATGGTATGTAATATAGAGCTAATATAATACCTAATTTGTATTACAGTTTTATGATTCTATATTAATCTATGTGTTAATTTGTTAAATATGTTCACAAGTTTAAGTTGGCAATGTTTGTGGTAGTCTGTCAGGGTTACAGTAATTGGTGTATATTAATTGTTAAGAGTACTGCTCCACTGGTTAACCATTCTATGGTAAGGTTTGGATTTTAGTCCTGCTATATGTCACCCCCAAGTTTTGTAGAGATTTTTCCAGGCTTAAAAAGTCGACTTGTATACCCACAATTCAATGCTTATTCTCAATTTTAGTTAAGAAAGTTCACACTAATTGTCAGGAAACAATGTCACTACATTCTTAATAAGTAAAAATAGAAGTGAATTTCAGTAAGAGAATTAAAAAGAAGTGTAAACTTTTGTCTTAACTAGTTATATGACAATAATAGCAAATGCATGTCCTTGGATTATTTGTAGCAATAAGTAGATTTGATTTCTTTGATTACACTGTCTATATATATATATATATATATATATATATACATATACATATATATATATATATATATATATAAAATGAAGTTTTAAAGTTAGAGTAGATTTTAAATTCTGTCACAAGCTTCTAGCAATTTTCACCTTTCTCCACACTACTTTCCATCAATTTGCCATTCACGTTAATAAGGTTTTTAAATTCTACTTGTTGTCTTCTTTATTTTATTATTATTATTCATTTCATTTTGATTAATGAGACAAACTTCCAACCTGTTCCTTTGTCATTTCAAGTAATCATCTCTTAAGAATCAAGAATATTTATTCAAGAAAGCTTGCTCCTATTTCTTCTCTCCTTTATTTATCATTATATTCTTTTTCATTTATTTTTCTTCATTTATGGAATTCTAGTTTTTACCCTTTTGCATTCTTTTTTGGAAGTTTCAGTAGTCTAGCTGTTAACAGTTCGGAGAATGGAATTGGCAGACTAAGTTCAAACTTCAGTTGGGACAGTTCAGATTTACTTCATCCTAATAGCTCTAGTAAAGATATGAAGCCATTTCTCTCCCTGACTATGTTAAATAGCAAGGCAATTGGGGTCATTTAACCTTGTAAAAAGGTAATTTATCTTAAATATTTGATGATACCTTATTACTGGTACCATGTAACCTATTGCAACCTGTTGCATGTTGACAAAGTGATGGGTACTGCAAAGTAATCTCTATTGGCATGATATATGCCATGCTGGGTAATTACTTGACATGATACCCCAACAATTTAATAAGTATTTAGAAACATCTATATCTACATTTTTTCTTTTCTTTTTTCTATATTTTTTGTCAGAATATCTCTATTCTGTTTAATATTATATTGTTCATATTGATACGTTTCTTATATTTGGGTGTAAAAAAGCATTTTTGTTTTTACAGACTTTTACTAGAAAGTTTATTTTATGAATACATAGATAATCTATGATTTTACTAGAAAAGAATGTATGAAAGTTGTTCAAAAAATTCTAAGCCTAACTCAGAAAGAAAGAAGGGCATAGCTGAATATTTTTTGTTGTGGCAACACTCTAACACTTCTTATAAAACTAGAAAAAAAACAATTCAGATCTTCCTAGTTTTATAAGAAGTGGTTGTGAGTTGCCACAACAAAAATGTTTGGCAATCCTCTTCTTTCTGAGTGAGGCTTAGAACTTTTTAAATGACCCTAGCATTAACACAAACCCTTTTCCATTGGCAGGATGTGACACATGGTCAGTTCCTAAGTGGAGTAAAGCTGGTTTGAATTCAGAATTTTTCTTCTCTCAGATTAGTTGCCTTACCAAAGCTAAAGAGTCTAATCTACCGTATTTTTTGCCAATAGCTGAAGGGATAACCGGTGGATTCAAATCTTTTCCAAAGGCATTAACATGAAGTGAAATACCAACAACCACATCTAGAATTTGACTTTGGGTCTTTGAGCTCATTTCCTATAACAATTACCATTATGCTGCAAGTGTTGTGATTATATTGATATTATTATTGTTATTATCTTTTAATTATTGTTATGTATATCATATCCTTATCAATACTATTCAGATGTACTTTTTTAATTCAGATGTTACAATAACACTTACAATTATTGAGATTTGGGGAATTTTGACACATTTTTATATACTTGTCCCCAAAGCTATTAAAACTGCTCTGAAAATTTAGAAAGTTGAAGAAAATGAAGTACCATCTGAAAGCACTGACCAAAATTGGCTTAAGTGTCTTAAATATGGTAACTTATTCCTTGAAATAAATCCGAGAAAAGAATGACCATAATTTGCCAATGACTTACATGTGAAAACTTTTAGAACTAAAGTGACAGGAAGATACCATATGAAGAATATTACATAACCTTCAAAAGGCCATCAATCTCTCAGGTAAAAAAATAAAAGAAAAAACTTTTGATACACCCTAATATTTCTCCACCACTTTTTCACTTATTCTTTTTTCTTTTTCTTCTTTCACATATAAATCTTATTCAGTTCCATTTTCTTATTTTGATCTTCTCTTCCATTTTTGCTGACAAAATTTACTCACATGATTTGATGGATAGCAAGCGAGGCAACCAGACTATTTCTAGTAATTTTGATTCTAACTTGGTGCTCAGTACTTCTGGTGTAAAACTAAGCTAAGCTTAGAAAATAAAGCAAACACATAAGATTGATGGGTACCTTGAATGAAATAATGGTTAACAAGCTAGTATAGTTGACCATGGTTAGTGAGTTTGATTCTCCCTATACTTCAAGCCTTGTGCCAAACTATATTAAGAATTATGAATTGCTATATAGTACCAGATCATAAGTGAAAGGGCTCCATGTATGATGTAATGGCTTACAAGCTTGGCTAGCAGATCATTACAAGTAAGTTTGATTGTCTTTGGGACCCCCCCCATACTTTTTACTTTTATCCCATCTCAGCCTAGCTTTGTATACATTTACCAAACCCTTCTGCTTTAGACAGGAGATGACACAAGGTCAAATTATGTAAAACTGGTTTGAATTCTGAGCTTCTTCCTTCTAGACTGGCTGCTTATCTCAGACTAAATATACCAGTCTGCCCCACTACTAACCCATGTCAACAGATATAAATAGATGGATTCATACCTTTCTCAAAGGTATTAGTGTGAGGTGAATCACTTACTACCTTGTCATTCATTGGGTGCCCCATTCATTTGGCCTTATGCCACATTTAAGCAAAAAGCTTAGTAAATTACTATTACTTTGTCCAGGATTTGAACTTGGGTCACCTATTCCATTTCCTAAAATCACAACCATTATTCAAACATAGTAAATAAGTAAGTAAAGTAAAGTTGGCGACCATAGTCAAGGGTGACCAGAAGGCTTCCTTTTCAATAGCTACAACACCGAGGTGTACGGGAGGGCGCTACTCCTTTCCCTTGATTGCTCCACTTTACCCTTGATACGTACCTTATATTGCTGAGTGTTAAGCAAGGAGGTATCAAGCACCATTTTTAAAACCTTTGGTATGACTCGACCTGGGATTGAACCCCAGTCTCCCAGACCATTGGCAAACACTCTACCCACTTTAGCCAATGAGCCGCTACATAAAAAAATTTTATTTTTATCTCTTTCTGTCTCTCTTTATATTTTTCTTCTTTCTTTTTTTATATGTTCATCTTACAGTTCTTTCTTTTTGTTTCATTATCATTCAGTTATTTGATCTTGTTTACTGTTTCTTATTTTTTATCTTTCTCTTTTTTCTCTGCTTCCTTCACATCATTCACTTTTTTCTTCTCTTTAGTAATACTGTTTGCTCTTTTTTTCATCCCATTCCATCTTTCTTTTATTCAATGCCTCCACCTCCTCCTTCTTCTCCTCTTCCCACAACAACCACAAATAATAATAATAATAAAAATAATAGTAATAATAATAATAATAGTAATAATAATAATAATAATATCTAATTTCCTCCCCTTATTTAGTTTATTCTCTTTTACTTATTCCTTTCTTGTTCAACATTTTTCTTCTTTTTTTCCCCTCACTTTAGAAGACAATAAATACATTTTCACTGGTGTAAACACATTTTCTTCCTCAGCCATTAATTGTTGCAAGATGACTCTAATCACATTTTATCTAATGTCTGCTGCTAAAACTTCAAGTCAAACTTTTGTGAAAATCTAATTTTGACAATTTGTGTTTTCAGGGCAAAACTAATATTTACGTAAATGTAATTCTTTTTCTTCCCAATTTTAATCTGTGCATGAACATCGAAATCTAAACAGATGCAATGAATGCAATCTATCAAGAGTCGGATTTTAATCCACAAGCAAAAATTTGCATCAAGGATCAGTGGATTTTTCTCTCAAAGAACATTTCCTTTTTTGAGTAAATACAGCTACAGACCAATTTATTCCATATTATAGCAGCTCCTTGATGCCTTTTTCTGGTTGAAAATTAAAACACAAGTCTTAACTGATGTTTGACTGAACACTAGTTTTATTATGCTTCCATTCAAGACACCATAAAATACTGAAATGAAAAGGGTTTAAAAAAAATTAACAGCTAATAATTTTACAATAAGGGATCTTATAAAGTCCTGAAATTTCACAGTGAAGTTGGGAAAATAAATCTACCTGTGCACCATAACCAGGATCAAAGAACTACTAAAGTCCAATTTTTAACAAACAAAATTCCCTCCAAATCTTACAACTGGTCCTAGCCTGGGAGGAAGTCACTTTGCATTGTGGGATTTCTAAGAAATATGTCCTTATATAATTGTTTCCCTTACACTGTCCACATTAATCTACCAGTAAGGAAGAAACTATACATGTCTAAACTATGGTGCACTCAGGGCTACAGCTACACATATTAGAACATTTGAAAATTATAAAAAAGCAGCCAATAAATAATTTCAGGTACATCAAACTACAGAACAAAACACCAAGATCTTACAATCTCTAGAGCAAATATGAAGACAAATTCTCAGAAAATACTAATTTTATCATTTTAGAATTAAGCCAGCGCAAACAAAAGATAATGGTTGATAATCTGTCAATAGCAATCCATACTTCACCAATATGTGTGTTGACAACACTTTCTGGAGATAAGTTATCAAAGTATATGAACTGATCTTCTAATTTCAGAGGCTTGCCATTTAATGATGCTATAAATCTGATCTCTCTGATAAAATAAAATGGAAATTCTTCCAAGCAGTAATCATGTCAATACTAATGTATGGTTGCACTACTTGGACACTAATGAAACACTTGGAGAAATAGCTAGATGGGAACTACACCAGGATGCTGCACACTATTTAGAACAAATCCCAGAAGACAGCAGTTGTATGGCCATTTACCTCCTTTCTCACAAATCAACTCAGAAAAACAAGATATGCTGGGTGCTGCTGGAGAAGTGAGTATAAAGTTGTGAGAATCTTTCTTTTATGGACTCCTACACATGGACACACCTGGTTTGGCTGACCAGCAAAAACTTTCATTCATCTGCTGTGAGTGGACATAGAAACCAAATGTTAGTATGCTGCGAGGAAGATGAAAGATTTATCTGACTTCTCACCAAGTCAGATTTGATATGAAGTCATCTTATTGTAGTGTACATTGGCCTAGTGGGTAGAGTGTTTGCCAATGGTCTGGGAAACCTAGGTTCAATCCCAGGTCGCGTCATATCAAAGAATTTTAAAATGGTACTTGATACCTCCTTGCTTAACACTTAAAAAATGGTACTTGATGCCACCTTGCTTAACACTCAGCAATATAAGGTATGCATCAAAGGTAAAGTGGAGCAATTCAGGAAAAGGAGTAGCGCCCTCCCCTACACCTTGGTATTGTAGCTATTGAAAAGGGAGCCTTCTGGTCACCCTGGACAATGGTTGCCAACAACTACTATGCCTGAATCAAGACTCACGCACAGTTGTCACAAAAAATGCTTGATTCTCTTGGCATTCTCCTTTTGAGGTACCTCAGGTACCAAATGATAAACTTAGCTCTACTAAGCAAGTATTGCCTTGGGGTCAAAACCTCCCAGGAGCAGGCAATTAACTTACTAAGGCTCACCAGGCTTGAATGTAAAACTGGCTGGCCCATCCACAGGCACATAAGCATGATGATAAAAATGATGATGATGACCAATAAAAACAAGACATTTTTGAAATCATTTGCTGTCATAAGCCACTACATGTTAAAAAAGAAAAAGGATACTGTAAGTGTTTTTCTCACTTTGCACAACACTTTACAGGTTTCATGATTTTAATCTATTGTTCTTATGCTCATTACTTTCTTACTATGGCGCCTTCTGCTGAGTTGGTTGTTCAGAGAAATGTGTTGAATAAGAATTACGATGAAACAAAACTGTTGGTGTGAAGGAGATAAATTAGTTCTGGTTTTGTTTGAGGAAAAGAATTTTTACACCATTTGTCTTTGTAATGGTCAAATGTTAGACTTTAATAATATGAATATAAGTGTGTCTGTGAAGAAAAGTTGGTAATAAAATATGTGGGCTAATAGAGTTGCTTAGTATGCTGCTATGCTCTCAGCCTATTTCTGTTTGGCACCTAAAACTGGGAGCGGAAACAGAAATTAACAGCTGGATTGCCATCAGTAAAATAGTTTTCAATTTATATAGCAAAAGTTTTGATGTAGTTGCAAGCATTTTGGATTTATATTAAAAAATGACTGGAATTTTCTAAGTTTTGTATGGTTAAACTTTATGTTTTCATTCATACTGGCTTAATTTCAAAGTGATAAAGATAGTGTTTTCTGAGAATATACCTTTGTATTCACTGTAAAGACTGGGAAATTTTGAGTAGTTTAAAGTGCCTAAAAGTATAATATAGATGGTTATATTTACCTCTAACAAAATAGAATTGTGTCAATCAAGATTCAGTTTGGTTGACTTCACCATTTCATTAAAAAATTGTGTAATTTTCAGTTAATGAAACCTTTCTATCTTTTGATAATTTGTGAATTTTGGAAATTATGAACTTTTTCCTTTAGTTTTTTAGGATGTACAGTTTACAATGTAATTCCAGTAGTAAAGTGAACCATTAATTTCTGTCTTTTAAAAGTGAGGACGTAATATTAAAATTCTCCTTTTTTTTTCATTGATTGTTCTTTTTCTGATGTATTTTTCCTTTTTTTTCTTCATTTTTTTGTTTTTGAACTTTTGAGAATAAGTAAGTTTTACCCTAAGACATAAAAAATAGTCATGAAAAGTAAAAAATAAAAAAAGGAAGTATGAACTATTAGAACCCTGCCACCAACTGGTGTGTGCTCCCCATGTTTGTGTATTGACTGCACTTGTTGATTGTTCTACCCTGGGCTTCTGCCTGAAAGGAAACAGAAAAATATAAAATGTTGTAATTTGTTATTTAACTACCTTGAAAGCAATAATGATGCCAAAATTATGTTATTAATAACAATATTGATAATTAAATAATAACAAAATAATATTGTGATGTAGAAATAGAAATTCTCTCTCAGAAATTCAGTCTGCCTGAAATATATGTACTTCTAGGTAGTGGCACAAATAACTGGGGGACTTCCTCTGGTGCAGTAGCTAATATACAGCTCTATAATATTATAGTTAGTGAGTTTGGACTCCAGTCACATGATTGTGTTCACTTATGGATAAATACCCTTGGGAAAATTATGAAGCTTCTTATCCCCCCCATTTAAAAAAAAAATAATAATAATAATAATAATAATAATAATGAGAAGAAGAAGAAGAAGAAGAAGAAGAAGAAGAAGAAGAAGAAGAAGAAGAAGAAGAAGAAGAAGAAGAAGAAGAAGAAGAAGAAGAATTCAGCAACAATAGAAGCAGCAACTAGTCATCTGGTGGGTTTTGCAGATCACAGAGTGAAAATAAAAGAAAGCAAAATGCAGGATAAATACCTGGACCTTGCCAGAGAACCGGAAAAGGTATGCAACATGATGATGATGGTGATTCACTGTCACTCAAACTCTGGTAAAAAACTACTAGTTATCACAGGCATGAAAAATTCAGATGGAGAAGGAGATTATACTGATAAAGAGAGTAACTAAATACATCAAAGTCAGGGTTTTGGATGACAGATTGAAAGTAAGGGTTTGTTTCATGATAATAGTCACATAATGAAGGCCACCGGATATATTCATGCGGCTCTAGAATATACTGACTGCACCTCTGCAGAAGGGTAAGACCTCCCTCCAACAAGTGTCCTGGATATGGCACTAAACAATTTGATGGTGAGGCTCAAATAATGCTGGAGCTTTAGGGAATACACAGTACCTCTTTATTTCCATCGCTCCCAGGTCCACTCAGATCCGGAGTGGTAGCACCTGATAGGGTCTTATCTATGGGTTAAACAGAACTAAACTGCATACTTATGCTAAACTGAATTGTTTAAAATAGAACTGTTTATATGTATAAAACTTGATTTGGCATTAAATAACCTACTAAAGTTGATATGCCATAAAACAAAATAAAACAAAACAAGCACAACAAATATATTCAGGTGTAAAAAACTAGTAATAAGGATGATGATGATGATTGGCAATGCCATTGCCATGTGTCAGGTTGGTGTCACTTCTTATCAATCAATATGACAGTGTAATACTACGTTGAATTATGATTGCTTGAATAATTGAAATCTTCAGATATTCCGCAGTGTTCTAAAAAGCCATAATGTGCATTATATGAACCACTCTGAAAAGGAAAAGTTTAGGATAGTGTGAAAGGAACCAAGAAAATAGTTTCAGTCTTGGTTGTCAGTTCTTAATGTTTTTTGTTATTTTTCTTAAATGCCTTTTAGAAAAAGGATCACATTCAACAGATCCCTGGGCAAGTTCAAAATGTTTGAGCTTCTTGCATTAAATTAGTCATAGAAAATGTTGAGGCTCTATCTTCTGCTTCATGATACTCCAGGATTTTTGTACAGAAATCAAAACCCGTTGTCTTGTCCTTGTCACTTAGACTTGGTTTAGTTTGGTTTCATTGTTTAATAGCATATCAACCATTGTAGGTTATTTAAAGCCAAGTCATCCTTATTAAAGAATGGTATTGGTACTATTTAGCCCATAGAGAGGGCACTTCAAATCTTCAACAAGGGTATTAACCCAAAAGTGAATGGAATAATGTGATTGGAGTTAGAATTCACATTCTATGATGTCTCACAACAGCATGTTAGCCACTATACCATATGAACCCTCAACTTAGACTTTGCAATAATTTTTTAGGAATCTTTTTGACCTTTTACCACAAAATTTTCCAAGTAGTCAGGCGTGAAATTTGTAATTCTTTATCTACTTTCTTTATGGATTTGTGAGGGTCACATTGGTAACTAGCAAAAACATACTCTATATTTTTTCTTTTTAGATATTGATGGTTTTTACCTTATATCAACATCCTATTGTTTTGAATTTTTAGTACCAATCATATAGTGAGGGAGCTCCCATGGTGAGATGGCTAAAGTACTTGATTGCAACCTAAGCAGGTTGAAACTCCAGTCACACTGCTAGGTTTACTTTCAGGTTAATACCCTTAGAAAATGTATGTATCCCTTTATTCCCTCAGTTACAAGTTAAATAGTATCACTGCTGTTCTTCTACAAGGATGGCTTTGGCATTAAATAACCCATGAAGGTTGATAAGCCATTAAACTAAGAAAATAAATAACCAGCCAACCAACTAATTGTAGATTGATAGCCAACTCAATTAGGATTTCTGAAGATATCTTCTAAAAGGTTATTGCATGACAGTAATAGAATTTGTTTTGCTTAATTCAACCACATAGCATGCCTTCTCAACAACTATAGTTTTTGGCACTCTGATATTAGAACACTTGATGGCACTGAAAACCTTAATAATAGAATAATATTTCCCAATAAAATTGTGAATTATGAGAGTAGATATCATAAATATCTTTTATTACAAAATTTACAAAACTATATTTTTTATAAACATCCTTTATACATATATATACATTGACACAAAGTATTAGTTTGTATTAAATTTTTCCTTCTTGATTCGTTGGCTAACCAAGGCTAAAGAAGCTAGTCTACCTGACTATTTACCCATAGCTGGCGGGAGGGAGAAGAGAATTTTTCCTTCTCCTTGATTTGTTGGCTAACCAAGGCTAAAGAAGCCAGTCTATCCGACTATTTACCAATAGCTGGGGGGAGGGAGAAGAGATGTAGTCTTGCCTTTCCAAAGGGCATCTGTGTAAAGTGAAAGAATTTGAGATCTGGTTGCTGTTTCTCTTTCCTATGACGATATGTAAAGTAAGTAAGTAAAGTTGGTGACCATAGTTGAGGGGGACCCGAAGGCTCCCTTATCAGTAGCTACTACACCAAGGTGTAGGGAAGGGTGCTACTTCATTCCCTGAATTGCTCCACTTTACCCTTGATGCATACCTTATAATGCTGAGTGTTAAACAAGGCAGCATCAAGTACCATTTTTTGAGTCTTTGGTATGACTCAACCTGGGATTGAACCCCGGTCTCCCAGACAATTGGAAAACACTCTAACCATTATGCCTATGGCCCGGTCTGTTTTCATATATGTGCATAGAATTTCATAAATGTACATTCATTCTTTGTCGCACAGTGATCATTCAAATGTTCATTTTTGCATCTGAAGAGAAAGCTATTGGATTAAAGATTTACTATCTACAACAACAATTGTTTATATATATATATATATATATATATATATATATATATATATATATATATATATATAACGATTGTTGTTGTTCAATGAAATAGGTCTACAAATGATTTCAAATATGATATTCAGGCTTTTTTATCATATATATTCAGGCTTTTTTTTATATACTCATTCTTATATCAAATAATAAAAAAATCCCAAATTTGAAATCATTTGCAAACCTATATATATATATATATATATATATATATATATATAAGATGAAGCGAAAGTTATTAGACAAATAGGAATTTTTCTTTTTTGTAATTTTTTTTTGATTATTCTCAACTAGTTTCAACTGTAGGTAATCATCAGGAGAAAAGTTTCTTTGAAAAAATTTTTTACCAAGTTTTTAAAATATTTTTTTAAAGAATTGATACACTATAAGTGAAATAACTGAAAATGAACTGGTGATGTTGCATATCCATTTGTTGAATGAAAAAAACAAACAAAATAGATAGATAGATAGATAGATAGATAGATAGATAGAAACAGACAGAGAGATAGAAAGAAGTAGATGACCCAGATAGAGATAAATAGATGTGATATGAAATGGTTTAAATATGTAGATATGATCAGAATGAGATAGATGTGAACATAGATAGATAGATAGATAGATAGATGTGAACACATTTTTTAGGGGGAATATGACACATTTGAAATATATAAATTACATTGCATAAAATAGAACACAATAGATAGAATTAGAATGGTTAAAACTTTGTAATTTCTTGTTTATTTCAACAAACAAAAAATTTAATTTAAGAAAAATTCAGATGATACAACTTTATATATTTAAATACTCAGATGAAATTTTACTGTAAAAAAATGTTTAATGTTGGAAAATTATTCACTTTTAAATGAAATCATCCTCTGAAGACCTTGTGTTTCTCCTATATGTACATTTTCATATATATATATATATATATATATATATATATAAGGTAAAATTAAAGGTACATTTATATATATATATATATATATATATATATATATATATATATATATAAGGTGAAGTTAAAGATTGTCTTAATAACAGATTAAGAAATTCATAGACAATTGCACAAAAAGCTGATTTTTATGAAGTACCAGTTCACTTGTCCACTTGTAAAATCCACACAGTGCCTGAAAGGCATGAATGTGCAGCTGTGTAGATTGAGTGGGAAGAAAAGCAGAGCATTAATGAAAGCAGCCATCTTGTTTGTAAAGCAATAAGAAGTGGATGCAGTTGACGGAAGACTCACAAATTTGACTGTAATCATTTCCATTGGCTTTGCCTTATCATCAGTCTAGTGCATTCAACAAATGAAAGAAACAAATGACTGAATAAGCAGTGCATCCTGTTAGCAGCCGGTCCAGTACAATGGACCAATCAAATGTGAGCATCCAACCAAAATGTGTCTACAATGAGATGATCATCACTTACGTGCAGTAGGCAAGAACCTTTACCATATTCCAAATGCAGAATGTTCCTGCATCCTTCCACACCATGCCTCTTTACACTTACCACCAAAGCCACCATCATGTGGCAATGTGTGTTCATTGTAGCATGTTCATTTCATAGAGAATTTGTAATGAATGTTGGATTATTAGGATTGCAGTGAGAATATTCAATACGCAAGGCAGAGCAAAGAGAAAAATGAAACAAAACAAAGTAAAAAAATAAAGAAAGATATACTTTATAGATTTTCTACCCCAAAATTTTTTCAGATAGATTTATTAGTGTGCAAAGAAGTTATCAGTTTTTTTAATAAAAAAAAAAGAAAAAGAAAGAGTTTTCTGTCTTTTAGTAAAAAAAGAAAAGAAAAAGAGGATGTTGAGGACCTTATACAACTAAAAAATGAATATTGTCAAGCAATTATTGCTCCCTATATATATATCAATAGATAAATAGATAGAGGGTGGGATATAATTGCTCTAGAATATATATATATATATATATATATTGACAAGCAATTATATATATATATATATATATATATATATATATATATATATATGTATATAGAAAATGTATAATGGAAGAAAAATATGTTGGATGGTTTTTTTATTCGCTAATGCGTTTCAATGAAGATTTATTTTTGAATGCAAAAGTGTTTTATCGAAATTATTTTAGAATGAGAAATGATTAGATAATTTTTGACTCAATTAGAAGTTTTCATCAGGGCTTGTAGATCTTGCTCTGTGAAAAAACAAATTAATACTGGTTGATATATTCAAATTGCGTCATGTCATGTCAACATAGCCAAAAACAAAAACATTATTATAACATCCCCTGACAAAGGTGGAGGTATTGCCATCTTCAACATCGTAGATTACTACAAAAAAATTAATCAACCTACTTAATGACCAATGGATTTAGATTTTTAAAAAGCCCACAACTTTGTGATTTTATAAAATTAGAGAGAGAGAGAGAGAGAGAAAGGGAGAGGAGGGAGGGAGTGGTATGTTTAACATTCTAAAGAAAGTTAAATTTCTAAGGAGCAAGAGTGAATTTTTAGAAAGAATGAAAAAAAAATGCTTCCAAAACAGACTTCTTTAAGTTTGACAAATCAAAGAATTTGTCTACAGCATCAACCTGTGTCTCTTCAACTGTTGTACTGTGCCGTTACTAAGCATTACAGAAAGGCACCAGATAGCTGGATAAAACTGCATTAACAATGATACCAACAAAACTGCCTCAAAACTCCAGTTTGCTGACTGCATCAATGTGGTCAACAAGAAGCAGGCATTGATAAAGCATCATAAGCAAATTTTGAAGACAAACTGCAGTGTAAGCTGTTAAGTCACATTGGTAAAATATGTAAGAGGAATTATGTACCAAAATTTTATAACAAAAATACGTAACAAATATTTACAACAAAATTTGGTACACACTTTGCATTAAATAATGAAAAATACTTCATATGTAATGTAGCCACCATTATAGTACACAGGGCATTAAAACAACATATGTGCTGTCTTGGGTCGTTACCACACAATAGTATAGCATGGGTAACAAAAAACAGTTTATCAAGCAGGGATAAACAAATTGTAAATCAAGTATGCATCAAAACAGGAACCAAGTTGATGAATGAAGCCTCTTCATTTTGGTGCTACCATTTTCAATCCCAGTCTTGAGTATGGAAATTTACTAAGCTTTTTGCTTAGATGTGGCACAAGGCCAGTCTTGAGTATGGGTCTTTTTTTTTTTTGCTTTCAGCCTCTGGTTCTGTCTGAAAATTAAAACAAAATACTAATTTCTTTTGAGAGAGAATAGTACTGGCTCATCCAGTAAACAAACAACATGAATGAAGGAGTTTGAGTTTTTGATACAGTTATTTATTTGGGTTGTGAAGTAGGAGAGAGAGAGAGAGAGAGAGAGAGAGAGAGAGAGAGAGAGAGAGAGAGAGAGGTTTTGGTTCTTAGTTTAAAACTTGTTAGCAACTGCAGCTTCACTCTTTGTTGGTGGAATTCATCTGACACAGTTATTCTTTGATGATTTAGCTTGTCTACTGCCTCTTTTCCACACAAAATGAGTTAAAAAAATGATCTTATTTAAAGCGATTTTCTATAAGACATTAAATCAGATAGTTTTTCTGTTTCATTAGTTTTCCTGTTCCAATGCCCTACCTCCTATGCTGATAGTTAATTGAGTTTCTGTTATGAGTTTTATATTTATCAGTTATCCTTAATTCTGAAAAGTAATTTTATTGTTTTAACCTAAAAAGTAATTTAGTGTCTCAAGCCATTTAGGAGAAAGGTGATGGATCAACCAAGTGGTCACATGATATCACAAATTACTTGCCTAAATTCAAAAAAGTAATTTAAATCAAAAATATAATAAACTCATTCAGTTGATAACAAAAAGAAATACCAATCCCCACAAATAAATGTTCAAGTAAACAATCCACATTTGCCTACTGAACTACCAAAACAGAAATTCAAAAGGTAATCTGAGTCCATGTGTTTCAGAATGCTTCAACCAGGTGGCATCAAAAGGAAGTCCAGTCATTACTGGCAAATGGTTTAAACTGACAATCCATATTTGTTTAAATTGTCACTAAAAAAAATCAACTAATAATTTAACTTAATTTTAAACTGGATAAACTTACTGTTTATATTCTCTGCAGCAGGTGTTTTTTTGCTTGTATCCTTTGCCAACAGAAGCCCTACCAACTGTAAAAAGTTTATCACATGGGTATAGAGGTGTGTTCTTGTGTTATAGAAGTTGTCTTCTTGAATGTTAACTTCAATGTAAACAATAGTATTTACAGATGATATAGAAAAAGGGGACAATATCCCTATCTGTATAAATGTCTACTTTGATAATCTAAAAGTAGTTGTAAAACTCATCTCCAAATCCATCACAAACCAACTGTTCACTAATTCTTACAGTGCAGCATTATTTAACAAAGCTTGATATGAGTATGAGAAAGCCTTTACTAATTGAGAGATTTATACCCACTTGGAATACATTAAAAAAAATAGGTTAAATCCACCTTATATTCAAAGTGTTAAGAGTTATGTGGTAGTCTTATTCCTCAAATTGGTTATCAAACATTTTTTATTGATCAAGTCCACTGAGAAAGGTTTTTAACAAAAAGTAAGCTTTTCTTGCACCAAAAATATCACTAAAATAAGTACATTTGACAATGCAATGACTCTTAAGACATAAAATAATACTAAGGTATCTGGATGTGACTCCCACAACAGGGAGGCATGCTCCATTTAAGTGCAGGTCTTAGTAATAATGAAATTTACAAACATACCAATGGGAGAGAAGATAACATTTTGGTCACGCTCAAAATAGCTTGAAAAAAAGATGGTACACCTATATGAACCTTAGAAATAAAAAAATGAATGTAACATGGTGCTGTACACATATTTTTGGTATGCAAGAAAAAAGAAGACAAGTCCCCTCAAATGACATGACAGATCATGAAAAGGGCAATGGAAGTAAAATGTAATTTGTACCTTTAGGATTCATTTGGTTTGGTTTTATGGCATATAAACCATTGTTGGTTATTTAAAGCCAAATCCTGTTTATATGAATATTTCAAATTTATATGATTTGTCAACACATTTTGTTGATAACACTTTTAAATGAACCTGAGCACATTTTTTTGCATGCAGGTAGATCGTTTCAAGTGTTGCTACATATCACTAGCAATTGAATTAAACATCAGTCATTAGTTTGCTCTCTGTTTAAATAGTCAAACAGTTTTATTTGATCCATAGATAGAACCATATCAGATGCTACCACTTCTGGCCAGAGTGAACCTGGGAGCAATGGAAGTGAATGGGTACTCCACATTCCCTAAATCTCCAAGGCTGGAGATTTGCCATCTGATTGTCAAATCCTAAACACTTGTTAGGGGGTCTTACCCCTCTGCAGAGATGCAGTCAGAGGATTCTAAAGCCCAAACTGACTGAATAGGTACCTTTAGGAGAAATTCCAAATTTAATTCTTCATGCACAGTCATAAACTGTTGAACAAGAGCAGGAAATTATTATCTAAATGCAAACAGCATTTCAATCCCCAATAAAGTTTTACTACATTTTCTGTCTACACCATAATGGTTATAATAATCTTTTTTGCATAATCTTGTTGAGTCAGTGCATCCATACAAAAAAAAGTGAAATTATGACATATATTTATACATATACATATAATATACATTTTTTCTTTTTTTGAACTTACCCACCTTTCTTCCTCATTACTTCATCCCTCTTTTCACTTAAGCACTTTGTTATTGTTTTTCCTTTAACTGTCCTCTTCTTTATTCCACTTCCCATTTTCCTGTTTTCTTCCAGTTCATTGAATAGCTACAGTTATTTAAATGCATCTTTAGTTCTTTCAAACAGGTAAATATTTCATACTTAGTCTCAATATCAATGTTTTATGAGCTATTACATTAATGTAGTTCAGAATTATTTTAGATATTATCTTGAACAGAATGGGACCCTAACTCTAAATGAGTGAATCTGGAAGTACTGAAAATGGAAATTTAACATTTCACAGAGCTATAGAACTGGAGCTTCAATGCCAAATTCAGTTTAGTGTCATACCCGAGACTTTCAAATCTGCAATTCAAGATCAAAGAGGATTCTTGTTTTTACTTGAGATTATCCTGAGAATCCATCAAGGGAGATCAACTATGATGATAATCACTAATTTTTTAATAGTGGTAGAATCAACTGAGTACAAATAACAAGATCAATTTGAATACTGAGGATAGTGTGAGAGCATTGATTATAAAGATAGTAACCAGTTCTTATTTGTTTAAAAACACAATTAGTGAAAATAATAAAACCATTTCAAATACTAAGAAGATAACTTCAGCTCTCACAAAACTTGCTTTCTCTTGGTCACCAGTAAAAACTATTAGTATTAACCCAAACTTTATGGAAAGCGAACTCACTTAGTTTCATGCTTGTTCGTATATGTAAACATCTGACCAATTGGGAGTGTGATGAAAGCTGAAAAGTATTATTTTTACTATTATTCTGACATTTCACATTCCCAAAATAAAATAGTAATCTAAACAGACCTGAGATAGAAAATCTTAATTGGACAAAATGTTAGGAATTGTGAAAAACTGAGTTAAAATTTGGCAGTGATGTAGTAAGTATAATTTTGACTTCAAACATATACATGTATATATAAATATATATCCTAATTAACCTAAAGCTGAGTATTCTTAGAAAGATTAATTGTCAGGAATAGTGAAAGACCAATTTTAAATGTACCAAAGTAACGTGAAAAGTTCATTGGTTGAAAAAGTTCATATGGTGGCTTACCAGCTGTTAATGACTTTTATTAATGGGATCCAAGCTCTGTAACAATGAGAGATAAAATGTGTAGACTACAAGGGTACAGTATTGAAAAAAGTATAAATAATAAGAAGCCTTATTTGGTCATATTCCATGCGCGTGTAGAGAAGAGTAAAATCTCGTATTTTGTTTTGGCGCGCAATTTAATTCAACACTGAATTTCACCCAATCAGGATGACTTATCCTATTCAGCCCGGACCTTCATTTCCGGCTAGCAAAACGGGTGAGCGGCCAAACTCAATCTCTTCGGCTTGAGACAGCGACCAGAACAGATGTGCCTCTGGTCGTCCCTGCTTAGCGATACTTTTTAGCTAAACAAGCCACCCAGGGTGGACATCTCACTGTGGCTTTAACACTAGCAGCAGCAACATGGACACTAAACGGGGGAACCATCTAATTTATGGATTCTTTACGAGGAATCCCAGTTGAACATAAATTAGAAACATTCAGCATGCCTTCCACAGGCACCACTTCATGTCACCCCAAAAATTGACTATGTCGATCCGAGCGTCACTCCGCTCTCGACACACAAAACTACACGGTGACTCTAAACACAATCCCTTACACGTCCGACAACACACGCTGCTTTATCAACACCCCGCTAAGCCATTTCGTCTCAAACATCCAACAAGCCGAAACACCACGAGTCTTGCAGCACCAAAAACAAACCATATTCAAAGCTGCAAATAAAGAACTTTCGTTGTGTTGTTAAAGCAGAGTTTCGTAATTCATTTGTGTTATCCTCAAAACGCTATAAATTGGTGACTCCACATGGCACCTTCTGAATTGCGAGATAACTAAAAACTATTCATAACAACACCTTTCGACCTTCGCCATCTTTGTGGGAACAAGTGGCATACCGCCCAAAATAATCTATAGGAGTGTAAAGTCCTATATGCCCCCCCTGCAGATTGATAAATATTGAAAATATTTTTCAATATGTTCTCTAACGTGGAGGCAAAATTTGTGTGACTGTTGACTTTGTGGTGGTGAATGCAAGTGTATTTTTTAGCGTGGGAGTTAGTTCGCACTTTTTTTTTTTTTGGCATTCCTTGTGGGCACAAGGTGAAATTTTGGGCAGCCAATGAACTTTTCAGCTAACTGTTAGGGGCAGCCTAACGAACAAAAATATAGAGTTGCTCCCCTTCGAATTGGGAGGGGACAGTTACTTTTTCTGAGGCCAACACCGGAAAAGGATTGGCAGTCATAACCGATGTGGTGAAGTTACATTGACATCATTTGGTCGTAGAAAGACTTGAGCTAAGTGACTGTTTTTGGGGTAGCAGTATTTCTCTATCCTACTTTAGATATACCTTTGTTAAATTCCTTGCATCAGGATCCGTGTTTTCAATCTATGTTCTGGAATTATTTGTACGTAAAAACGTATCCAAAGAGGCAACGAAGGATTCGAGATTTAACAACGCACTTAGAAAATTTTCACTGCGAGGATTTCAACTTAAGAAATTGACAACGTAGAATTTCTCTCAGAACATACACACACAAGGATTCAGAATTGGATTTTTAGACGTCGGTTTCGTGGACACACAAAATACATATCATCAAACCCCTTCACAAACGAAATTGATTATGTTGGGAGTGGCATTCGAAAATTCTGTAGCAGCCACAGATCTATTTCCTTTCGCGAATCAATGCCCCTGTTTAGAGAATCGGTCACTCACTGACCAATCAACTGCCAGAGCGCATTGATTCCTTCTCCCCCTCAGGAACTATTTTTCTGGTCCCTTTTCTGTAGAACGGACAACGTCAGAGAGAGCCCGGAGCTAGCAGAAGGAACATATATCTCTCACATGACTGCACTGATTCCACTTGGAACACTTCGCTCACTGCTAGCTTTAAACACGCTTCCTACGAACCAAGGACCAGCGACGCAAAGAGACACTTTCTCACTCTCACTCCTTCACGCCTGCTACTGAAATAAACCTTACTTTGTTGTGTTGTTAAAAGTTTCGTTATTCATTTGTGTTGCCTAAAATATATAGTGTTAGGGAAATTAACTAATTCCCGAAACGCTATAATTCTATCACAGAATTTCACTATGACACAGACGTGAACTCGACTTTCTCGACATGGTTCGCTCATTTTGAGGATATTTTCAATGTGGATTTTCGAGAACAGACAGACGACTGGAAGGTTAGGCTTCTGTTACGAAAAATGGGTCCCTCAGAACATGATAAATACTTCAAGTATATATTCGACCGAGAAACCCACGTTTTGCAAAAACAGTGGAGACCTTAAAACAAATTTTTAGTGAGTGCATCTCACTCTTCGGTGCTAATTTCGACTGCCTAAATATCACAAAATGTGACAGTCGATTTCACATTTGCAGGCTCCGTTAATATGGAATGTGAGCGGTTTAAACAGTTCAAATGCTTGATTTTTGTTTGTGGGTTGAGGTCCGCAGAAGGACTCAATCAAAAATAAAACAAAATCCGGATTTGACTCTACAGCAAGCTGCAGAGGAATGTCGACGGCTGGTGAAAATCTGAAGCATGATTCAGATATGGTACAATAGTCAGTACCCGCAACAACATCCACAATCAACACCATTAAAGGACAACAGTACTCAACATCACCTAGCTCAACACAAAAGAAACCTCCGTCCGCTTGCTGGAATTGTGCTGGCTGGTATTTTGCAAGAAAATGTCCATTCAAAACACACTGTTGCTTCGAATACAACCAGCAAGGACACAAAGAAGAAATTCTGCACCCCACTGGTACACAAACAACAAACAAGCAACCACATAACAAACGCAGACTGAAAAAAATACACACAGTCTGGATGCAACTTTTCTCTCCAACTCAAAAACAAACTGGAAACATGTGTCAGTAAAACTGAACAGCCATCCTGTTCGTTTGCAAATAGACAGTACCTCGGACATAACCCTCATCTCACAGAGATTATTGAAAACCAAAGGCCATCATCTACAAACATATACAAGACATATAACGCAGAGCGCTTCAGTGGATTGTGTCCATATTACAGGTGAATTGCCAGCTATAATTAAGAGTGAGAAGATAGCATCTGTAAAATTATATGTCGTAGATTCGAGACATAACTTTTGGGATTTGACTTTATCGAGTCCCTGGGTCTCCTTGACATCCCTCTTAACTTTATCTGCAATGCATTATTCAGATCCTCGACTCAGAGTGCCAATACGGACCAAACCAAAGAAATACTAAAGCATTTTTCTCCAGTTACTACAAGTAAGTTGGGACGCTGCATTCAAGCCGAAGCTACCCTGGCACTTAAACCTTCTACAAAACCTGTTTTCCGACCTAAACGACCGGTACCATATGAGGCACCACCACTGATGGACAGGCAACAAAAACGCCAGGAGGAAATGAAGGTCATCTCACCAGTAACATCCACAGTGGGTTGCACCCATTGTGGTAATTAAAAAAAAACCGATGGCTCAATCCGATGATGTGCTGATTTTTCAACTAGTCTCAACGCAGCTGAGGAAGATCACCAATACCCACTGCCGAATAGAGAGGATATTATCAACATATTCTATGGTAGCACCTGTTTTGCCAAGCTCGACCTCACAGAGGCCTATTTATATGTTGGGGTTTCTGCAGCCTCCAGAGAACTGCTGACAATAAACACGTAACGCAGTTGATTTCAATACACCCGGTTACCTTTAGGAGAATATATATTCCAGCAGATCATAAACACTATGTTACCAGGAGGAGAGGGTGCAGCTCCATAGCTAGATGACATCATTGTTGTCGGTCAATTAAAAGTGAATTTGATAGAACGCACCAGCGAAAGTCTGACACGCATTCAAGACTTTGGTTTCCAGCTTCGACCTGAAAAGTGTTATTTTTATTTACAGGCAATTAAATACCTGGGATTCATTTTCGACCGCTATGGTCACCGTCCAGATCTAGCTTAAGTGGCAGCTATTCAACGCGTGGCACCTCCATCAGACGTAAGCAGTTTACACTTGTTTCTTGGATAGGTGAGCCACTATGAAATTTTCCTACCTTCACTACACCAAATTAAGGCTCCACTCAACAAACTATTAACCAGACATCAAATGGACCTGGCCTGTAGATCGTTAACAATCTTTCGAAAAGATTAAAGCATCACTCAATTCAGACCTGGTACTCACATATTTTACCCCTGCTTAGAAGATAGTAGCAGCAGCTGATGCCTCATATAATGGTGTGGGAGCAGTGATTTCACACATTTTAGCTGACAAATCAGAAAAGGCTACCATGCATGCAGCCAGGTCCCTGACACCCGCTGAACGCAATTATAGTCAAATAAAAAAAAAGGAAGCACAAGCACTGATTTTTGCCGTGAACAATTTTCACAAGATCTTATTCGGGCGCCACTTCACATTCCTGACCACAACCCATTACTGTCAATATTTGGCTCGAAAAAGGGAATTCCAATGTACTCAGCTAGTCGACTACAACACTGGGCAATCATCTTATTAGGATACAATTTCGACATACAGTACCACCAGACTACAGAATTTGGTCAGGCTGATTCCTTGTCATGCCTCATCAGTTCGCAGTCAGTCCCAGATGATGACACCATCATCGCTTCCATTAACATAGAAGACGATTTTCATCGTGTATTCACAGATTGTATCCGAACAATTCCTGTGACAAGAGTGGAGATTAAACGAGAAACTCAACGTGATCCAATGATACACAAAGTCCGCAAGTTTCTTAGACATTCATTCCTTGATCTTACAGGAGACTTTCAATAGTATAAGCGGCGCAATTATTCTTTGTCCGTCATCGATTAGTATCTGGTGTTAGCAGATCGTATTGTGGTTCCCATGAAACTCAGGAAAGCTGTTCTTAAAAAACTATTTCAGGACATCCTGGCATCAACCGAATGAAAGCCATTGCTCGCAGTGTAGTGTACTGGTCTTATGTGGACTGACATCGAAAAGACAGTCAAGAGTTGTGTCCCTTGCATGGAAACACAGAAAATCCTCCTCGGGGTGAGGATTCACACTGGATATTTCCAGAACAACCATGGTCCTGAATACATGTGGATTTTGCAGGCCCTATAAATGGCCTGAGTAGTTGTAGATGCCCTTTCCAAATGGACTGAGATTTCTCCAATGAAAAATAGACACCCATTGAACCATTACCATTCCTAAACGGCTATTCAATCAACATAGCCTGTCGGAAACATTAGTCTCAGACAATGGAACACAATTCACATCTGAGTTGTTTTGTCATTTCTGCAGGTCAAGTTGCATAACACGTTTGTTCTCTTCCCATTATTTATTCTCCGTCCCACCACCGGACAAATATGGCACAAGGCCTTTTTTAAGGTGGGTCCGGACGCAGGGCCACAGCCCACACGCATCCGGTAAAATCCAAAAATACCTTTGGCCCCGTCGGCACCCCCTCAAAGAGGGCGCCTCAGAGGCCAGGAAACAAGCAAAAAACAATTGGTGAACTTTATTTCCGTCCCATTGTTTGTCCTCTTCCCTATCACCCACAATCCAATGGTCAAGCAGAACGTTTTTTGGACACATTTAAACGTGTTCTGCTCAAAGCAAAGGGGGAGGGAACTAAAACAGAGGAGATACTACAAGAATTTCTCTTCCCATATCGGACAACACCAAATGGTGTAGTAAAGAATGGCATGTCACCAGTGGAGGCACTCATGGGACGAAAGCTTCGCATCATACTGGACGCTTTACGTCCACATAAACAACAACAAAGGCAAGACATTTACGGTAACGAAGGACAAACTTTCATAGTTGGCACACCAGATATCGCAAGAAACTTCAGGCCTAAACAGCCAAACTGGGCACTTGGTACCATCTCCAAAAGAAAAGGAAAGTTTGTTTATAACGTTCAAGTTGTCGAGCAACTCTGGGTACGGCATAAAAACCAATTACATTCCAGATAGACCAGGAACAACATAATTGACAACATGCCAACTATTCCACTGGACTTGCTAATGGACACATTTGACCTACCATTTCCATCACCTCCCCTGCAGACAAATGCAAATGGTAGTCGAGCAGGACCTCACAGGAAATGGCAAAGTGATACCTGCAAATTAACCCCAAGTTTACTCGCTATTGTTAATTATTCAAAAAAGGAATGTAATAGGACAGCCTAACGAACAAAAATATAGAGTTGCTCCCCTTCAAACTGAGAGAGGACAGTTATTTTTTCTGGGGACAACACCGGAAAAGGATTGGCAGCCATGACAGATGTGGTGAAGACACATTGACGTCATTTGGTCGTAACAAGACTTGAGCTAAGTGACTGTTTTAGGGTAGAAGTATTTCTCTACTCTACTTTAATAAACCCTTGTTAAATTGCTAGTACCCGGGTCCGTCTTTTCATTCAGTGTTCTTGAATTATTTGGACGTAAAAACATAACACTAACCTTTGTATTAGTCTAATATATAAGTAAATATTTGACTTCAACCATATGTATCTATTATGTACAATACAGAACAGCATTATCTTCTGTTTCGGATCTTAAAATACAGTATATTCCAAGCTGTTTAAACAATCGTCTTTGTGTATGAAAACTTCTAACCCACTGGAAATGTGATGAAAGAAATATAAGCTCAAATAAATCATTATCTCTACTATTATTCTAATATATCTCATTTTTAAAATAAAGTCCTAACTGACCTAAGACAAATTCTTAATAGTAATAAATGTTAGAAATGGTAAAAAGTGAATTTAAATGTATGTGACTAAGTTGTATCTAGATATCTGACTTCAAATGTACATATGTTGCGGAGTCGATAAGCACGTCGACACTTCAAATGATTTATAAGGTTATGCGTGTGAGTAATGACAGCTAAAAGACAATGAAGGAAACAAAGGCGAGGTAACAATTATAACAAAGGTAACAATTTATTGTCGTTTTTACAAGAGCGTAAAGTTCGTGGTAAAGTTCGTGGTAGTTGTGTCTTTGATTAGTTGATTGGTGTCGGTAGGTGGTATGGTTGAGGTCGAAGAGAAGCAACTAGATGATCGTTGCGAGTATCTGATGTTGGTCGAGTGCGTGAATGTGTGCGGCTGGACGAACATTGCAGGTAGCTGATGCTGGTCGATGTCGAGGTTGGTATGTACCAAATTGGTCGTGTCTTTGCTGTGCTAAGGCACTCGAACGGACGAGTGAATCGGCAGCTAAAGCTAACCCGTGCTTTAGCGCTGTGCAGCCGTACAGACGGACGAGGGAACCGACTGCTAAAGCTAACTCAGGCTTTACTGCTACGCAGCTAAGCGGACGGACGGAACCGACCGAATAGTTAAGACCGGATGGTCTTCGAGTCCTCTTCGTGTTTGCCCCCGGGCCGTCTACTTCGACGAGTCTGTAAGGACCGTCCGAGATACTCCAACCCGCAGAAGGAAACCTCTAGTACCTCTAGTGATCCTTAAAAGTGCCTTTTTGCATACCTAAGTGGTGGTAAGGCGAATGCTACCACGAGAAGTGGGACTCAGCCTGAGTGGTAAGGCGAATGCAACCACGAGATGTAGGATGAATGAATGAGCTTCGCCGTAAAAAGCGTGCCGTCGAAGGTGGGAAAAGGCTGGTTGATAATAAGGGAACGCAACGCCACTCTGCCGGGCCACGCAAATAGAAAGTTCTTCTATAAAAAATGGGCGTAGAAATAAAGTCCTTCTTTAGCCCAATATAATAATTCATTCCATTTTTATAGAGTTATTTTTGGCAGATGTGTTCTGTAAATGTTGTTAGATGTAATTTATTCCCTTTTCGTAGCTATAACTGCAGGTCAGGGTCGTAAAAGGGCTTCGTCATTTCCGGCCGTACCCTGATGTAATTTTTCTTGGAAGTGCGAGTAATCTGATCTGTTAATGTTTGTGAGCTGGTCGCGACATATATATATATATATATATATATATATATATATATATTGTTGAAAATTGAAAATTCGGCAGTTAATGTCTGCTCGAATCTGATTTGGTGTTTTGAAGTTGTGCCGTTAGCCCTGGGCCTTTACTATTTAAGTGAGACATACAAGAGTTAGCCCTCTTTTTTCTCCATATTGAGCTGAAGAATCTGCTTGGCTTGCTTTCTTTGCTTTGCGAGCCTCGTTTATTCGCCTTCGACTTTAAGCAGTTTTTTTTCTTAAGAAATGTAGCTTGAGCAAAACAGGCTTATTTAGTTGCTATAGGCTAAGCCTCTTTTCCTTAAAAGGTTTTTATTTTTACTTGTTAAAACAATAAGTCTACTGCTGGCTATTTGTGGTTTTGGTATGCTATCCCCTTCAAAAAAAGTTGAGTCTACGGTCTGGAGGCGGTATTATTGGACTTTTGCTGACAAAGGAAGCTGTTGGCCGGGTCAGAAAATGTGGTAAAAACCTCTGTTGGCTGAACAGAAAAAAAAATTCGAGTTGAAAAATAAAGATATTTATCAAAAAGGAGGAAGCGGTGGTTTACTCGAAATTCACTTGAAGAAATAGTAAACTTCGTTTTCAACAAGTTTACACGGGAAACTAGAACACCGTTGTCCGGGTTGATTCTACACAAGGTGACGCCGAGAATAGGAATAAACCCTAAAAATTGGCTTCAAAATGAACTTTATATTTCTTTATACGTTTCTTTTATTTTTTTTCCGTATTCCTATAGTATTCTATTTCCGTTGATAGCGTTCCCTTTTAAATAGCGTTCCGTTTTTAAATACATCATTTAACCTGTTTTATCCAACTCTGCGTTCCCATATTTTCGTTATGGTATAAACTTTCAAAACTCTTTTTTCAAAAAATACAAACACACCTTGCACAAGTAAGCAACCCCTGATAATGCCTTATGAAGGGTCCGAAAGCGCTCGGGACAATTTTGGAAATTCATCAATCAATTCCAACCTGAAATTAAGGAACTTATCAGAAAACTTGAAAAGACCTTAAATAAATTATACAGACAAAAATTTCTTTATTATTTAATGAAACATTCTTATATATATATATATATATATATATATATATATATATATATATATATATTGTTTGTTAGCTTGCTTGCTTATTAAATATGGATACCTGCACTAATATGTGAATTTTAACAAAACTTGATATGTGAACTCCTTTCACTGCAAGGATTGTTTTAAGGGTATTTAGAGGGAATGGTCTCCAGTGCTCCAAACAGTTTCTCATAAAATTGATCAGGGAGGTTTAATTAGTTCAAAAAGCTAATGTTACCATCTGATGGAGCTTCCACCAACTCAACACATTCACTCACAGGAAAGAGGGACTTTTGGAAAGAAAATTAATAAAATTTGACTCATTCATATAGAAAGTAAACAAAATGAATTTTTCTCGAACAAAATGTCCTTTAGTATATTATTTTTATCCTAGGCAATGCTAGGTCACTCTGCTAGTGTATATATATATATATATATATATATTTGACTGAAAATATTAGACATTTTTTGTTTCCATATTTTTTGTTAATCCTTTCGAATTACCGTATCGATCTTATAATATTCGGCGGGAATTGGTTGATAAACCTTCCATAAGTAGTTATTTTCGAAGTACTTTATGCCCAACCTTGGGCAATCATCAGAGGAGGATGTATTGCAAAAGTGATGTAACTTTTGTATGTATATTGCTACTTTGTAAGAATGAGCGTTTATACTGGTGTATTGTGAAGCATTTACTTTTCAATTTTTTTTCTATAAATAGCGTCAGTTGCTAAAGACATTTAAGTACATTAGCACTGGTTTCAAAATTAATTCTATTAAGTTTTGTTTGAATATTCTTAATATGAAGTGCCTCAAGAATCTTTAGTTTTTGCTAGTTGTTTTGTTGTTATAATATTGTTGTGTTTTCGGAAAGAATTTTCCGAAATTCAGTTGTCGGGCAATAATATATTTTTTAGATGTTGTGCTATGGAACGGATATCAGAAAGGTGCATTCTAAGTCTTTTCGATAGAGTTGTTGAAATTAAACCGACGTATATATTGTTGTTTTCAGAGATTTTATCTCTGAAAAGATATTGAAATTGATATAAAACGTTAGTTTTTTTGCAAAACTCCAATTGAAAGAGAGGAATTATCATTAATCATTAAAATTTTAAATTTATTATAGTATATGATGATTTTTTTTTATTAGGATCAGTAGGGAGTATGTTTCTTTGAATCAATGTTTTTAATATAAGTAGTGAATTTATATTTCTTTCTTTATTGCTTATTTACAGAAGTGTAGCGAAATTAATAAAACGAAGTTAGGCAACAACACAGCAAGTAACGTTAGTTCTTCCTTCAGACCTCAAAACTTGGGTAGGGCTTTCACACGCTTCTTTCACCGTGAGAATAATAAAACACACAGCCGCTACCCTATAAACTTGAATAGCCAAACAAGCAAAAATATAAGGTGAACGACTACTCACGTTTAAACCAGTGCAGTACAAGAAATTTTGCCTTTTCAATTCGGCAGCTATTGCATCCCGAGGGTACCACGAATCCTTCCTCGCTGTCTCTTCGTCTTTCTCTCTTCACGTCTCGAACCAAAAGGAAGAAAACCCGCCCGAGAACGCTCGCCGCGCATGCGTCACGAGAATCTCGCATCCTCATGCTCTTCCTGCGAGACTCCCTCCGAGCATAAATACACGCTTCCCTGAACTAAAGATCAATTCATCACATAGTCTTTGGTCCATACGGGAGGGCATCTCTCCCAAAGCGATCGTCTTGGGGCTTCATCATCACTGGATTTCTCCTCCTCATCAATTGCGTTGACCGGCCTTATATCCAATATATGATGCGCAAAACCATCGATTGCCACATTGTTTCTGGAGTTCACGTCAGTCACCACACCTCTCCGCCACTGTGTTGAGCATTGTCCATTCGGAGGCTTCACCCACACTTCACCTGCAATTCATACTGCAGCTACTCCTTGTTCAGTGGCTGGGGGCACATTACGTGGATGTCACGACTCGTACTTGAAAATTGCATTCTGAGGCACAGAATCCACTTTTTGACCTATTTTCGGTGACAAGTTGAAAACGCTCGCTGTGCATGCGTCACGAGACTCTTGCATCCTCTTGCTCCTTCGGTGAGACTCCCTCCGAGCATAAGCACAATTTTCATCTATTTTATAATTGTAACACATTTGGTAGCGATAAAAAAAGTTTGAGAAATGCTTGTTCATCAGGTGGAGTGTTACAGTGTTTATTTTGTTGGCTAACATTATTAATTATACGTTTGATTTGTTCATCAACAATATTGTTAGGGAACCCATTATTGATGAAGGTTTGTTTTTTATGTTTTTTATTTCTTTATAAAATATTTTTTTGAAGGAGGAGAATAGTTTTGCATAAGATATTTAGTTATTAATATTGCTTTTTATATTGGAAGAGGCATTCACTTTTAAAGTTGAGGGTACAGGAGTAATTATATCACAAATACCTACACCGATTTATGAACCCACAAAACAATGAAATAACTTGTTACATAGAATATGTATGTGTAAAGATGGCTACTTTAAATAAAGGAAAAGAAATTTATTTATAAATTTAAATCAGAGTTAAATAAAACATGAATCATACGCACACAAAATTATTAGTAAAAAATAATTACCAGTATATTTCAAAACTCACTACCACACAAAAAAATCTCAAGACACACACACACACAGAGGAAAAATAACTGTAAGTGAAATCCTAAACCACTCCAGCATATCAAATATCAAAGGCAAATGAGGGGTAAAGCAGGCTAAGGTAAACACACTCTTAAAAAAGAGAGCAATGACCTCCATATAAACGCATAACCAACTGAAAACTACTCAAACTGTAAACACAAGTGAATTCAAGTCTCATTAAGTACCCTATCAGCAAAGCCTTGTGTCATGTATGTTCTCTGATGAAAGCAGCAAACTGGAAACACACATGTATATAAGAACAAAATAAATAAATCCTAAAAAATACAAATTTCTTCATGGACCTACTAATATGAAAAAAAATATATATATATATATATATATATACATATATATATACAGGTATTATTCGGTCCAGTTAAACCAGAGTTGGGAGTAATTCCTTCAGGACAAGAAAATCATTCAGGAGCTGAACATTTAAATTTTCCTGGTAGAGAGCTCAATGTAATTTTTTACAGAGCAATATTTCTAAATTAACCGGTCTTTGTTTTTCTCTTTAAATATACATATATATATATATATATATATATATATATATATATATATATATATATATATATATATATATATTGTATTTATATGTGTCTGTAAATAATGAAGTGAAGGGAAATGATACTGAAATAGTTCTGAGGAAGAGAAACATAAAAGACAAATTTATTTACTCTTTGTTGAGTTCTGTAGGTCAAAAACTTGCAATTGATAGATAATGCTTTAAGTTTAATTCTTATCAGTCCCTGTATCTCAAGAAAGTAACCTATTATATACCTTGACACTGACTCAGTATAATTTTTTCATTGACAAGAAAAGAAAAAAAAAAAGAACAAAAAAACAATCTCATCAGAAAACAAAATCTGTCAGGAAGACTAGATTTGATTAAGACACTGGCAGGCAGAATGGTGCTTTTCAGTACAATGCCTCATTAATGGAGAACAAGTGTTATCATTTTTATACTCAGAGGTGACAAAGTTCCACATGAACAAAATTTAATCCCCATCACTTTCTGTCATCTTTTCTTTAAAGAACTGATTACAAACTTACAATAAAATTTTTAAATCCTTATATAAGAACAGTCTTATAAAAGAATCTATATGCTAAAATACTTACCTGGCACAGGTAATATCCCCAGTCTTCCATGGCTATGAATAATTATCTGGCCAGGCTTTAGAAGACTATCCCTCCTGGAAGCATCCATTATATTAAAAGCAAAAAGGCATGCATTTACCCAATATTTCTGCCATGAAGAAGGTACAACACAAGATCAATTTTTAAGTTGACTACTGTTGCTTTGAGGTTGCTTCTCCCAGACCAGTTGCCATATCAATATGAGGAGCCCAACCTGCCTTACTAGCAAAAGCAGGGTGGAGGATAGTTGGATTCATGCCTTCCCCAAAGGTATTAGCTCTATGTTAAACACAAACAACTTCATCCAGGATGAGAATTCAGGTTACTGATTCCATTTCCTAAGATGTTAATTGTTATGCCATGAGTGCCTCTAAAAGGGGAGGGTAAAGGTCATTCCTTTATGTCTGCAGCACACCTAAAGGATAAGCTCTTTTAGCACTATTTTTCCAAACACTTATAATACATATGACCTGCTGTGGCAGATGGTGTGGGGCTGGTAAATATCAAATAAGGAATATATATTTTTCATTTTTAAAAAAAAAATTTTATTATTTTTTACTTTTACTTTTTATTTTTTATTTTATTTTCAGTTTAATTTTACTTTATTACCTTTTTTTATTTAATGAAATTTCTTATTTCTAATTTTATTTTTATCTTATTTTATTTCTTATTCTGTCTTAGTTTTTATCTTTTATCTTTTTTTTCTTTTTCTTTTTATTCTATTTTTTATTTCTTATTTTTCATTTCATTTTTCACATCATTTTATATTATTTTGTTTTTTTTTACTTATTTCTTATTTTGTTTTTTTATCAATTTTTTTTCATTTTTCATTATATTTTACCAAAAAAAACTTGTTAAACTTTATTCTTTTATTTTAACTTTTTAGAAGAAGCTCTGTCAATCAAAATCTATAAATAGTTTTGACAAGTATTATCTTTCATCTTCCTACTTCATTGAAGTAACAACTTAAGTGTTTGCAATAAAAAGCAAATAGAATCAACAAGATCAAGTCAAATTGTTGATATCAAAGAATCCCTTGATCTACAGTTAGTTGCTGGTCAGTTTAATGGCATTTCAACCCTTGCTGCAGTGAAATGGAGAATACTTGTAATTTTCACTGTGTAATCAAGTATTATAGTCTTGTGCCAGATTAAGTAAGGGTGATGTTAAGAGAAAAGTTTGTTTTTATTCTTAATTCTAAAAAAATCTAAACTTGTAAGCCTCTTTCTTTAATGTTTTACTCAGCACTATAAGTAAAGTTTTTTTTTGTTCAGTTTTAAGTCACACCAACCTGCAATGGTGATCAACAACCAAACTGTTCTTATTATTCCATAAATCAAACTATTATGAAGTGTTGCATTAACTTTAAAAAAGTTCTTATGAATTAGGTTTAACTTATAGTGATCTCAGTTCAAATGTGTTGCTGGTGTGTGATTTTTTTTTACAAATAAAAGCAATAGTAAAATAAAAGAAGCTACAAAAACCTTGGGTTTTACTATGGATGTTTATTTCAATTTGATGATATTCAAGGGGAAAAAGTCCGTAAAGTCTTGCTTGTTTGTCTGGAATCCTTTTCTCTTACTCATAGGGGCAAAAGTAAGTTAAGGTCAATATTAATAAGGATGCTGTTTGTAGTTGAGCTCAAATAAGCATGGCACTAAAGTTGAGAAAAGAACCAAATATCATAAGAGTTGTACTAACTCTATGTGCCTTTGTTAGGAGCACATGAAAACATATCCACATGGAATGCTTTGACCAACTGAAAGAGGAAGTTAATCTCCTTTCCAGGAGTAGAGTCCATAAACATGCCTGGAGAACCAAAAACCCTTTCTGATTCTCTTATTTTTTGCATTCAGGTAAAAATATATTCATTCTCTTAGAATTGTTTACCATTATTCTATTTATTTATTTATCTATTTGACTTTATTTTCCTACAATGCATTTGTTTCTTTTTAAATGCTTTTTTTGATATTTTATTTATTTATTTGATCTTAACATGTTCCCCTATAAACTCATTCCAGGTAAAATTCAAAATTGGTAGATATGAACAAAAGATACATATGAACATATACAGATATATGGATGGACAGACTGACTGATGTGATATAATTTCCTTTTTTAAAGGAAATATGTTATGATTTTTAAAATAAATTTTTGAACATTACCTCAATTAAACTTGATATAGAAAGTTTAAAACTTTCTCATTTTTTTTAAAATGAGAAAGTTTTAAACTTTCATTTAAAAATCGACATGCCCTCCAAAAGGTTTAATGTTTTCACATTTAAAAACAAAATGTATTCTCATTTAAAATTGAAACATCTAAGGTTGGCAAAAAATAATATCATTCTCTGAGGACCATTTTTTTTTGTATTTGTATATTTTCATACATTCATATTTAGTTCTAGTTTTCCCAGATATAGATATAGATATTCATTTATATTTGTATATACATGCATGTGTGTTTGCATATATGTGACTTGGTCTGTATAAAGGTTTATACAGTTTATTGGAACATCTTTATTGTTATTATATTGAACATTAAATCAAAGAGATATCTTATCTTATCTTAGGATGCTTTAATTTAAAGTAATTTACATGACCCTTTTTCTAATAACAATGTGATCATGTAATTTCACATCTTCCAGATGTTAAGTTTTATAGTTCCAGAAAACAACAATTTGAAGTTCTATGTATATCCCAAATGGGACATATATTTGCATATATATTCATATAAATATATTCAGACAATGCTCTCCAATTTTTTAGCAAATATCTTTATATAAATGAAACTGAAAAAATAAGCCATAGATCCCTGGCATATATATCTATATTCTAAAGTACGTATACATATAAATCTAGCTGCACATGCTTGTTTAACTGCATTTTTTATAAACAACTATTTATATGCCTGCTAACCTTTTAAGACTTAACATTACTTCTTAATATCCCATGTCACAATTTTATTTCCTTTATGTATCTATTCACTAGTCATGTAAAATTTAACCTAAGCTCCCTTCCAAAAGATACTTATCAGTGAAACCAATGATAATCTATGATAACAGTTTTATAAGTCTCTAATCACAAACGGCTCCATTCAGAACCAAATGTGATTCTGTTTATGGCAAAAGCCCAGGTCCATTTGTTCAATGGCTAATTATGATTGTATCAGCAAACAAATGCTGTTTATTCACAAAGCAATAGAATAATTCCCAGGAGAAGCATAAATTTCTTCTAGGCAGTGAGTTATGAGAAGGTATGCTAAAAGTCATATGAGAAAGATACAAAATGAAGATAGGAAATCAGGAATGCTTGAAAAAGAGAGAGAGAGAGAGAGAGAGAGAGAGAGAGAGAGAGAGAAAGAGAGAGAGAGAGAGAGAAATGAAAGAAATAAGGAGAAAAGCTATTTAAGTGAGTCACCAACAAACATTTTGGATAAGCAATTAAAAATGCAGTTTACTTGATGTAAATCTGTATATGAAAGCTACAAAAAGATTCTCTTGACTATGAGTATAAATGTTACTCTCAGCTATTACTTAGTATTCATTCAAATTATGATTACTATAACATTTTAATCCGGTAAATACATTTTACTCTAAGATATTCATTTCTTATTGTTTATTTAAATTATAATTATCATGAAATTCAGAGCTTTACTTGGTCAAAAATGTGGTGTGATAGACAACAACTATGGAAGGCAGTAATTACTGGGGATACGGTTACAAGACTCAGCATTTCTATCCGAGGTCGCAGTTAATCACCTGAAGAAGGCTAGAGGTGAAATTTGGCCGAAACGTAGTGAGAAGAAATAAAAAACTACCAAGAATAGGACAAAAAGTCGCAATAAATAAAAAAATTAATTCTTAAATAGATTTTACCCTTAAATATTCATTTCTTGTTGTTTTCTCGAATTATGATAAAAATTTTGATGAAATTAATATAGATAGTAAAGTTCAATGAAACAATTAACCCTAAATGCTAGAATTATTTGAGTGGGGAATTTCTTAAAAAATTCCACAATGATTAGCATTAGTGTTTTCCAAAAATAATGTATACGTGATTTAAGATTAGTATGAACATTAATTAAATGTAAAAGTAACATCCCATTTAAAGTATATTGGTGAAATCAAAAATATTGAACAAATCTCATAAAGGAGACATTGACTCTTATTGGGTTAACTCAAGCAACCTAAATATTTGAAATAATAATCACTAAAAAAAAGTATGACTTGTGTAAAACTTTTTTTTTTACAATATACTTTAAAAGTTTGAATATGAAGTGATAGCAACTATTAAATTTACATTAGTCTTGTCAGTTATAAAAAAAATTGAGAAAATTTCAACAGGAAGACTTAAAAGTACAAAATATCTTAATTAGCAATTCTAGAGAAAAATTTAGGTTTTTGTCTTTATTATTATTTCTCTCAGGAATAATTGTAAACTATATATCAGTCATCAAATCTTATTTCTTTTTTTTCAGGATGCAAGCAATCATCAACAAGATATTACTATCAAATCAAAATAAAATTCTATGAGACAGTCAACACAACAACTAAAAATACTTTTAAAAAATGATGACAAAAGTAAAACATGAACCACTTACCAGAATTTGTATTTGATAGTCGACATCATAATGATTTGTTTTTGTATGAGAGTCATTCAAAAAGTTCTAAGCTTCTCCCAGAAAGAAGAGTATAGATGAACATTTTTGTTGTGGCAGCAAACTACTACTTCTTTTAAAACTGAAAAAATTTAAAGAAATTTTTTAATTTTATAAGAAGTGGTAACCCCCCACCACCAAAAAATAGGCCATTTGTCTAATGAGTAGAGTGTTTGCTTATGGTCTGGGAGACTGGGGTTCAATCCCAGGTTGTGTCGTATCAAAGATTCAAAAAATGGTACTTGATGCCACCTTGCCTAACACTCAGCATTATACGGTAAGGATAAAGGGTAAAATGGAGCAATCCAGGGAATGGAATAGCACCCTCCCTTACACCTTGGTGTGGTAGCTATTGAAAAGGAGCCTTTGGGTCACCCTCGTCTTAGGTTTTGATAAAACAATAAAATACTATAAATTAGAAAATAAAACAATTGCCAATCTAGTTTGCAATTTAATGATAATAGTTTTGGAGTCAGCATTATCACACTGGCCATTATAATTTCTCAAGGGAAATAACTATTACTCCAAGGTCATGGGTCAAATAGATATTTTGAAATGTTTAAAATGATTTTGAGCTATATTCATACATTATCTCTTAAATTGATATTGTTAATTATTAATTATGTATTAAGTACAGTTACTTGAACCCATTTAATTGCTTGTGAAAAACTGTGTTCAGGATAAAATAATCCAGCGAGATTTGATATGCCTTAAAACCAACCAAATGTCATATATTTATTTGCAATTAATCTATTAGGGTCTAATTTTTGCATATTACCTTAATGCAGCAAAAATGGCACTTGTCGCTAGATTTTTGTGAGCATGATAATATATATTGTTAACAGGTTGTGAAATAATATTCTTAAAAGTCAAAACAAAAAAGACTTTTTCCCAAGAAACATTATCATCTCTTATTATGATCCAAACTATTGTGTGTATGTTATAATAACACATCGAAAATGCTATATCGAACCAAGATTTTTATTAATGCAATAGCGTTAAAATGTTTAGCTTTGGAGTATTAAGCAATTTCCGATCCAATTTCCAATTTAATAATAGTATGGGGTCGGCATTTGCTGTCACTATGATCATTATAATTTCTTACTGAAAATTATTTGACAAAAGTGAACTGAAAAGTTCATAGGCCGTAAAGTTCATATGATGTCATATCAATTGTTGATGATGCTTTTGAGCAATGGGATCCAAGTAGTGCAGCACCAGTGGAAAAAGTGTGTGGACCACCAGAGAGACTATTTTGAAAAATAAATCTCATTTAGTCACATTCCATAAGAGCATCTTGGTTAGCCAAAGAACTTTTCCACCAACCCTTATATGTGACAGAGAATGATTTTCTTATTTAGTTATTCTTTTGAAATTAATCTTGATATAGATTATATAATAAATTAGATAAATAGAATGTCAATCAACACTAAGTCCTCATTTAAATGTTATTAATAGCATGTCTTTTCAATTATTATTATATTTAAAACCATTTGCCTAGACAATACTTGTCTTCATTCTGTTATGTTATATAATTTTTTTATATTTTCAATTTTCATTTTGTATATCTTATTTTTTGGTTTAGTTAGGCTGAGAACCTTTCGGCTTAGTGCATGGGTTAGTTATGTGCACACATTGAGTGCAGGTGTTCACGCACGCATGGGGAGGATGTGACAATCACAGATGTCATAATAAAAACCCCAAATTGAAAATGGGACTGGGGATGTGAATGACGTCATGCCTGAAAGTGATGGGCTGAGGATTTTGGGATTTGAAAAAAAAAAACTGTTAGTTGAGTTTGGGACTAAGACGGGGTGAGTTGATTTTCGGAGCTCGCCGAGGCGAGACCAATTGGGTCTATGGGATGCCCGCACATTGGTTGTGTCAGTGAGTTGAAAGCTGACAATGAACGAACAGTCAACATAGAAAAATTGTGTCTCTCTCTCTCTCTTCGTGTCGGAAAACCTTAAACTCAAAAAGGTAAATAAAAGTTTTGTACCTGAACCAAGAAAGTCGTCAAGTGTTTCAAATGTTTTCGGATTCCTATATGCATATGAACATTTTATAAACATTGTGAATGTTTTTTACATATATGTACATTTCACGTATTTGTATCGTGACAATGTTACAGTTAGTCTCATTCCTAAACCTAATAAACATTATTATCAGCATTCTTAAACCTGATAAACATTATTATCAGCAGAGTTTCAAATTTTTATATTAAGCCAAATCATAAAGGCCATTTGCTATAAAGCATTTGTTTATGTCATTCTATTTTGAACATTTTAGCGATTTATTGTAATGGTTTCTGATAACCTATTGTTATTCTGAATGAAGATACATTCTTTTTAATGTAGTAGTTGGTTTAGGGTGGCAGTTTTCAGAATGTACCATGTGAATGTATATAATAAAATTTGTTTACAAACGTGAAGATCAAAATTCTCTTATTAGTATTAATATTCTAAATGGATTTACATTTGTTTTATTGTTATAATCAATCATTATACTCACATGAAATATTAACATTAACAAACTGACTTTATGCATCAAAATTTCTGGATCTTTTTATATTTTTGTTTGAAATTGATCAGAAAACTGTTTCAGTTAAAAGAAAATTAATATATATATATATGTATATATATATATATATATATATATATATATTGAGGGAGAGAGAGAGAGAGAGAGAGAGAGAGAGAGATACATGCACACTTACATATATAAAGTTGCTACCTAAAAATACACACATATCCATATATATTCATATAGTATTATATATATATATATATATACTCACACACACTAACACAGACAGACACATACACACTAAAACACACACACACATATATATATATATATATATAACACTAATGCACACACACACACGCACACACACACACACACACACATACATGTATATATAAATTACTATTTATTGATGTACACATACACACTTACAAATATGTAGATATACATAAATACACTCATACTCACATGTCGCAAAGATACAAACATACGGGTACGCACATATCTATATTTCTCAATCTGTATATATATATATATATATGGTTGAATCATAAATAATTTTGGTTATTATGTTTTGATAAAATAAATAAAGACTTAAGTTGCAACTCAAAAAACGTGATCTACATAATTGAATGTAGCAAATGCCAACAAATATACATAGGGTCAACACAGGCCCTTTATACAAGGACATCATTATACAGGAGTAATATCAAAATAGAAGAAAACAGAAAATTAAATGTATCAAAACACCTATACCAATGTAGTCGAAGTAAAATTTTTAAAATGCCAATATATCAAACGAAAGACTACCTGCTACTTCAAATAAAAGAAAAGAAATTTATAGAAAAATTTAAACCAAAGTTGAATAAAACATGAATTATACACATACAAATGGAAACAAACATATATATATATATGTATATATATATATACACACATAAAAATCTCAAGACACACATTCTCACATACACAGAGAAAAAATAACTGAGTGAAATCCAAAACCACTCCAACAAACACACACACACACACACACACACATACACACACAATGTGTCAAATATCCAAAGCAAATGAGGGTTAAAGTAGGCTAAGAGAAACACACTCTAAGAAAAAGAAAAGAGCGACTCTCATAAAAAAATCCACAACCAACTGAAAACCATTCAAACTGCAAACATGAGTAAATTTAAGTCTCATTGAATACCCCATTAACAAGGCCTTCTGCTATACATGATCTCTGATGAAAGCATCAAGCTGGAAACATACAAGTATGTAAAATCTCTTCGTGGACCTACTCATTTTAGAATATTTTGATAATATAATCTATTGAAAGATAATTTAACAATGACTTAATTTCACTTAATAGGATATTCACCCTTATTTTGAATCATTTCTTGCCATTTATCTGATAGTTTGTTATTTCTCTGATGTAAAATTCAGCTGGTTTTGAACTCAAGAAGTTTTCCACAAACGTTTTCCCTGATCTTCTTCAGAAGATTTTTTTATCTTTCAGAACATTTTGTAGAGAACAAAAAAAATGAAAATAGCATGGTGAATAGTCGGGTGAATATGTTGGATGGGGTAGAACTGACTAGTCTAAATTTAATATTTTTTCCTGCTTGATTCTTGCTGAATGTGGCCTGGTGGTATATTGAAATAGGCACAATGTTTCTCCTGTTGATGAGTGCCGGGTATTTTCTTGGATGGTTTTCATGCACACATTGCAGCTGTTGAGAGTATGTCTGTATGAGTTTTGGATTGCAGTTTAAAAACACAAAATGAATAATATGGTGATCCTACTATATACATAGCTAAACTTTTCTATGAATGTTTGCCTTTGGGGTAAGTTGCAGAAATTCATTCTCAACAATTTACTGTCTTCTGCATTGAACATTGTCATAAAAGACTCATATTTTGTCTGATGAGCATCTTGGGCTTGGTTCATCTATCAATGACATATCACCATTAATTGAACCCTGTTAATAAACTGAAAGTAGCTATTATAGTTTATACGTAAATAAATATGTCCATATTCAATTTAAAAACTACAGCAGACTGTATACATGTGTTGTAAAGGTTTTTTTTAATGAAGTTATAAAAATATTAAAACATGAATTAACATTTATTACATAAAAACACAATAATATAAAACTGAATACATCAAAGTTTCAATGGGGTTTTACCCTTTAAAATGCATAACACGCATATACACACACACATACATACACACACATATATATATATATATATATATTAAAAAACATATATATATATATATATATATTGTCATGTAGTCTCCCACTGAGAGGAGAGAAATAAAGAATTACTACTATCCCTCCGTGTTTGAATTAGCAGGTCGCCCAAAGAATGACCGTTAAGAGAGGAATAGGAATCTAGGTCAACTTCGGCTGGCCTGTCAGAGAAAGTAAAGAATGTGGGTCAGAAAGAAAGCCAACAGATGTTTGCATTCTGTGACCGGATGGATAAAGAAGGGATATACTGGACATATAGTAGTCCGAAGCAATTGCCTGACAGGGAAGAAGAAAGAGGCTAGATGATTGGCTAGAATCCTAAAGCGGAAATAGCACCCTTTTTCGTCAAGCAGAAATAGGGAATAAGAAAATCAGTTTTGGAACAGAGGTCACGGTGAACATAGTCTCATGCCAAACTCTGGGTGAAGAAGAGTTTTTGAAGATGAGATCGCCGTGAGAGGACGTGGGATCTGATGCTAAGACTCCAGGTGAAGAAAGGGAAAAGAATCTTGGACAAGAAGGACCTATGCCTTCAAGCCAGAGTATTATGAATATATAAAATTCCGTCAGAGAAAATACTCTCTGAAGGAACCCGTCAAAAGATAAGTAAACATTAAGACTGTTTCTCCCTACACCCAATTATATACTCTCACTCTCTCTCTCAATTTAAAGAAAGACAAAAGAAAAGAAAAAAAAGGAAGAAAGACATTTATAGTTATGTATTATCCGCTGATAATATAGCCGACATGTTGAATATAGGTGTCCGCGTGAGTATTAAAAAGATTGTCATATTTTAATGTTCCCACGTGTTGAAGTTTGTTCATTATGTCGTTTGGTGTCACATTGTCTATTTCATGTTTCTTTTTCAGCTTCTTTCGCCTCATGTTATTCTCCTCCTAAATTGTCCTATTCTTTCCTTTAAAAATATTATACGGGAAACCGAAGTTGTCGACTACTATAGTTAATATTATTATATCAAAACCTAGAGGTCCATATCTTCCATTATTCTAAGGGAGGAAGAGCTAGTGGCCTGTTGGGTGTGTGTGTTAACGTGAAGTTTGAAAACCCCTTGCCAGCGGCGGTCAGTCTAGCCCAAATTAACCCCCAATCATATGAAAATCAGACTTATCCAATAAAGTAAAATGCAATTTCATCCAAGCAGTAGTTGTATCAATTCTACTATATGGATGCACCACATAG
>OY757917.1:78238544-78296044 GCA_963585895.1 Sepioteuthis lessoniana | reverse complement strand
GATTATTAATGATTTTTGTGATAAGTTCATCTGTAACTTTCAGAGATTCTTGAAATGATCTTTCCACGAGTGTATTCGTTCTTCTTAGCTGGCAGCTTTTAGTTTAGCTCTGGCGGTGCTCTTCCTTCTACTCACCTTATTTACTATCTGCCACACTATCCTAGAGTATCTAATCTTATTGATCTGGTCTTGGATGTATTCTTTTTGTTCTTTTAGGTATGTGTTAGTTTATTTTGTGTCTTCTTAAGTTTCTGAGCGTTGGCATTAGTTGGTTTTCTTTTATTGCGTAGAATGCTGTTATGTCATCACATTTTTTCTTAGCTGCTAATGTCTCCCATGGAACTCTATGTTTGGCTCTTAGTTTGGTTGGTATGCATTCTGCTGCCACTTTCATGAGGGCATTGTTGAATTTCTCATATTCTTCATTTGGAGTAATTGTTTCTGATATCTCCTGAAGTGCATTGAATTTGTTTCTTAGTGTTATCATATATTTATCACTAATATCCCTATCATTAAGTAGGGGCCAATCATAGTGTGCTGTTATGGGATTTGCGCAGCGTTCTTGTGTAGGCTCAGATATATCTTTGCTATGACAATTTGGTAATCTGAAGACACACCTTCAAAAGAGGAATATGCTTCACAATTTAATGTGCTATTAATCCATTTCAGTTTGACGAGTTGTGTAAGCTGAATTTGTTGTTTACATTTTACCTTTTTGGGCATTCATATCTTCCCCGACGATTAGAACATCGTGTTTGGGGATTCTATGAATAAGGGAGGATAGCTTGTTATAAAAGGCTTCAAGGTCCGTTTCATCACTAGCATTTGTGGAGCTGTAGCAGGAGATGATCATTTTGCTGGGGTTGCTGTTAAATGTAGCTACCATCATCCTCGGTTGTATTTTCTTGATGTTATAAAGTCATTTTATGGCTCGTGGACTAATAAGTATACTTACACAGCGTTAACAGTTTTTCCCTGCAGATGCTGACACAAACGTCCATCTACTGCCAGTATCATGGTATTTTATATCTACTTCACTATGATGGTATCTGTGTTCTTCTACACACACTATATCTATGTTGTGATCTACTGCAGACGCTGTCAGATCTGGTAGTTGGCCTATTCTATTTAAGGTTCTAGCATTAAATGTTGCCACTTGTATTGTGCTTTTACATTTAAGTAATTTTGTTTTTGTTTGTGTTTGTGTTTGAGTTTGAGTTCTGTCACTGATTTTTTGGACACTGGGGCTGGAGCTCCAACCACAGTTGAATGCGTTCCTTTTTTACCAGTGCAAAAGGCAATGCTGTTTGGACATGTGGTTTGAGTGAGAGTCATGGTAATCTTTAGATTTTTTGGTTGTATTTCAACATCATCAATAGATGCCACCCTAAGAGATGAGTAGTAGTAGTTCCCTGACTGAATTATTTGATCTTGACCGTTGACTTGTGGGCTTTGTCCACCTTGAATCTGGTGAAGTGTGTCATTGACCCATCACTGGGTTCATTCAACTAACTACACATCCACCATGCTGCTTCTCATGGCTTCCGAGATATAACTTATAATAAGTATAATAAAATCCTTATATAGAGCAATTTCTTAACCAATAAAACATTATTTTTCTCCATAATCATCACTACTGGTTATACATTAAACACGAGCCTGTGTTAGGATTTGTTTTTGGAGTGTTCCTTATATAGAGAATACATTGTACTCTTATAGAATATATCTATTCATATTAAATGATTTTGAATTGGTTGGTTGGTTAGTTTTTATGGCATGTCAACTCTTTTTGATTATCTAATGCCAAAGTTTTTTTCCAGCAATCAGATGGTGTCAGTTAATCTTACCATTCCAGTAGATCATAGAAGTAAAAAGAAAATCCCAGAAAATCCATCTCTACCATAAATACATAAGATTGTGTTCTTGAACACTGTTCATATACTTAGGAAAAGTCTCTTAGTCTTATATGCTCAATAACTTTCAAAAGATTTTCAAAAAGATTGTCTCAAATGCAAAAGTTTGTCCTGGGCATGACACTAAGCTTCATCCTGTGGAGAGATTCCATTTCCGGAGCTCTGGGAGAGTGTGGAGTACCCCTTAATGGCTATTACTCCCAGGTCCACTCAAACTCAAATTGTCAGATCTATTTGAAAATTATATGCTGCAACTGTTGAAAAAATTTTTAAACAAAGTGAGTTTTTCAAACCAGCTTTAACTGATGGTTTTTCACTGGAATCTGAGTGACAGCAAGTCTCCTCTGACGAATTATAATTATTATTATTTTTATTATTATTATTTTACTCCTCATAAATTTTTCACACTTGCTCTCACTGGCGGTTTTTCATAGAAGTCTGAATGACACCAACTTTTCTTAAATCACCTGGACTCTTCTAAGTATCCCCCTTGATTTTAATAATGCTATGGTCTGAATAATCTTGATTCTCCCTCTGACTTCCACTTCCTCCAGTCTCTTTTCCAGGTTTTTAGGAACCATTCCAAGGGCTCCAACTATGATTGGATTCACTGTCACCTTGTCAACCAGTTTTTTTTTCAGCTTTGTGACAAGGTCCAGATATTTATACAGCTTTTTTTTAGGTTTTGATTGCCTCAATTCTTATCTTTATCTCCAGTTCCCCAGTCTCTTTTTCAGGTTCTTTCAAACTATTCCAAGGTTGTCAACTATGATTGGTATTACTACCACCTTCTTGTCCCTCAGTTTTTTTAGCTCACTGGCAAGGTCTGGGTATTTATCCAGTTTTTTTAATTTCCTTTACTTTCACTCTATGTTTTGCTAGAATAGCAAAGTATACTAGAGGACAAATCTTTTTCTTTTTGTTAAGTAAAACTAAGTCTGATCGGCTGGCTTTGACTAGGTGATCTACTTATGTCTCAAAATCCCAGAGAACTTCATTTTCCTGGACAGATTCATTTCTGTGTATATACTATTTGCTTGTATTTATCATTGTTCAGTTGCTTGCACAATCCCCTATGGATAACCATTGAATCCAGCAATGATCTATCTATCTATCTATCTATCTTCTTTAAAGAAGGAAACCAACATATGCCAATTATGAGCATTTTATTAAGAAACAATGAGCCTCTTGTGCTTTACATATTAGTCATTCTCTTCTGAGGTTGGCCTTGAATTTTTTAGCACAATTTTTGGAAATCTATCTATCTATCTATCTATCTAAGTCTGTTCAGATCAATTTAATTATCCATCTATATATTTTAGTTCATATCCATCCATCTATTTTTCAATCTATCTATCCCTTATGACTTACACCTCACTATCTCATTCTGATTATTTCTATCTATCAATTATACAATAAAAAGTAAGACAATCCAATAATCCCAAGGTTTTACCTTAAATGCATGGCAATTTGGACATGTTATTATCACTCAGTCTAAAGGTCAAATTCATATGGGAGTCTCACCTGCCAAGTCTAAAGATGTCAGCTCAAAGCAATTTATATGATTTAGAAATGTTGTTAAAAGTAGGATACAGGTTGACATCACTTGAGGATTTCCCTAGATCAAGCAAAAATATATTCGCCAAATGATATTAAATACACATGCACAATTAGAAGCTTATAAACCAAAACATGTTCATGGATTTTATGAACATTTTATGGATGTATATCCGCCCCCGACCAAAACAGTAGACCGTCTCCAAAACTACCTAAAATTCAGTTGTAAATAAACGTTAAAGGGAAAAGGAAGGATTTAAACTCACGTGCCAACAGAGGAAAGAATGTATCAATATTGGTCAGTATGTCCTTAAGTCTTATTAATTTAAAATGCTGAATTTTACAAAATGTTATGCTGTATTTTTGTTTGTAAAATAATGCTTAAACTATGCGTTTTAAATGTAAAGACACTCTTACTCTACTATAAACCCAAATTGATTATAAAACTTTGTCCAAATGTCAGCAAACATGGCAAAACGTTTTTGAATCTCTTCTATAATATAATTTAAAAATTCTTAAAGAAAGCCCTAACAGTAGTTTAAAAGAAAAAGTAAAAGCCTAACCCCCCCCAAAAAAAAGTCATTTGTAAAAGCTCAATAATTCCTGAAGCTTCCTCGATTCCCAACGGTAGTATAGAAGAAAAAAAGAGAAAAAAAATCTAAAAAGCCTAGGAAAATGTCCCAATACCTCAAAAAAAAAAAAATTCAGTACCAGTGAAAGTCTGACGAAAGTACCTTAATCTTGGACTTTAACTAAGTTAAAACTTAGGAAAACTAAATCAAAATTACCCCCCACCTTTTTTTATTTTTTATTTTTATTTTATTTTTTTTTTTTTTTTACGTACACATGGGAAGCAGCATGATATACGTAAAGGTATTTGAATAAACCCATGGACGACCAAACTCAATACCTACACAGGTCCTGGACGTGAGTTTGACGACTTTACGCTCAGGATCGTTAGTTCAATCGGGGAACTACTGCTGCTCCTCTATAAGAGTGGCTTCTCTAGAAGAGAATAAAACAGCCATCGAAAGATAACCATGACTCCTCACTCAAACCACATACACAAACCGCATTGCTCTTCACGCAGGTAAAAAAGGGGCGCGTCCTGCTGAGGCTGGAGCCCTGGCCTCAGTGTTCGAAAAATCAGCTACAGAGCTCAAACAATCAAAACTACTAAAATGCAAGCAAACACTACAAATAGCCACATTTAACGTAAGAACCTTAAATAGAATAGGACAACTACCAGAGCTAATCACATCGGCCGAAGAACATAAGATTGACATAATATGCATACAAGAACACAGATACACGCACACCGAAGATATCAAATATCCCGAAACTGGCAATGGATGGTCGCTCATTACTGTATCCGCATGGAAAAACTTTGTCAACGCTGCAGTAGGAGGAGTAGGATTACTTATAGGACCTAGAGCATTAAAAATGCAAAATAGCATTGAGAAAATACAACCTCGAATGATGGCAGCTACTTTTAACGGCAACCCCAGAGCAACAATCATCTCCTGCTACAGCCCTACCAATGTTAGTGAAGAAACTGAACTAGTCACCTTCTACGATGAGCTATCCTCATTAGTGCGTAGCATCCCGAAACACAACATGTTAGTCATTGGCGGAGACATGAATGCGGAAACAACAAATACAGCCTTCACAACACGTCAAATAGGAATGGGCAACATCTAACAGATTTCATGATAGAAAATAGATTAGCATGCCTCAATACAAACTACCAAAAAAGGGAGGGCAAACTATGGACATACACGTACGCAAACAATACTAAAGCTCAGATAGACTACGTCCTTATAAACAAGAAATGGAAAAACAGTGCAATGAATTGTGAGGTATACTCCTCTTTTGAGGGTGTGTCCACCGATCACCGAATAGTCACGGCGAAAATACGGCTAAGCCTACAAAAAAACGCCAAATGAACATCAACCCCCAAACACTATGACTGGGCCCTATTGAACAACAGAGATATAAGAGATAAATACATATTAGAATTAAGAAACAGATTTGAAACACTACAAGAAAAGATGGAAAAAAGTACACCAAACGACGAATATGAAAATTTCATCAATGCACACCTTGAGGCAGCAGCGAAATGCATTCCAAGAAAACTCAAAACTAAATATAGAGTCCCATGGGAAACTTTAGCGGTGAGAGAAAAACGTGTACTAGTGAAAACAGCCTCCAAAAACTATCGAAAAAATCCAACAAACACAAATGCCTTAAAACTAAAAACGGCACAATATCAATTAGCAGGCATATATATAAAGGAACAGACAGAATACATTCAAAATCAGATAGATAAGATTAGAGACACGGTGGAAGATAGACAATCTAGGATAGCCTGGCAAAGAATAAACGAAGTGAGTAGAAGAAAGAACACAGCCAAAGCAAAACTGAAAGCAGCAAACCAACAAGAAAGAATAAAACTGTGGAAACAGCACTTCGAAAACTTACTAGGAAACCCACCAAAAATAACACATGAACCAATCACCAGAATAATTAGCAAACAATTAGACATTAAACTAGAACCGTTCACACAAGAAGAACTCGACTCAGTTCTCAGAAAAATTAAAAATAGGAAAGCTGCAGGGCTGGACGAAATTCCCCCGGAAGTATGGAAGACCAGACAATTCGACGAAATACTGCTCCGACACTGCAATGCAGTATACAATCAAAAGCCGATAGATAGATGGATGAAGGGATGCATACTCCCCTTCCCTAAAAAGGGGGACCTCGGATTAGCCAAAAACTACCGAGGCATAACACTTACATCCATAGCAGCCAAAATCTACAATGCCCTACTACGAAACCGCATAGAACCCAAAATCGACAACATACTTAGAAAAAACCAAAATGGCTTCCGAAGAAATAAATCCACGACCTCCCAAATATTAACCATCCGTAGAATCCTTGAAGGTGTACGGGCAAAAAACCTACAAGCGACATCAATATTTGTTGACTTTACCAAGGCTTTCGATTCCATTCACAGAGGAAAGATGGAACAAATCCTACTAGCGTACGGCATACCTAAAGAAAACGTAGCGACAATAACGATTCTCAATAGAAACACTAAAGTAAAAGTACGATCACCAGATGGAGACACAGAATACTTCAACATTGTAGCAGGAGTACTACAAGGGGACACGCTGGCTCCGTACCTCTTTATCATTTGTCTAGACTACGTACTTAGAACATCGATTGACAAAATCAGAGAGAATGGCTTTGAACTGACGAAGAAAAGAGGCAGAAGGTACACTGCAACAACAATTACCGACGCCGACTACGCCGATGACATAGCGATACTGGCAAATACACCTGACCAAGCCGAAACACTACTGCATAGTTTGGAATGAGCAGCAGCAAGCATAGGCCTCTATGTTAATGCACACAAAACGAAATATATGTGCTATAATCAAACGGGGGACATCTCCACTCTAGAAGGAACCCCTCTTAAACTAGTAGACAAATTCACTTACCTAGGAAGCAGCGTCGAATCAACCGAAAAGGACATCGAAACCAGGTTAACGAAAGCATGGACAGCTATCAATAGGCTATCGATTATATGGAAATCAGACCTAACCGATAAAATGAAACGCAGTTTCTTCCAGGCAGCGGTCACATCGATACTGCTATATGGGTGCACTACATGGACGCTAACAAAACGGCTGGAGAAGAAGCTAGACGGCAATTACACAAGAATGCTACGTGCAATCTTAAACAAGTCCTGGCGGCAACACCCCACAAGACACCAACTGTACGGCCACCTCCCCCCTATCACGAAAACTATTCAAGTTAGACGAACCAGACATGCAGGATACTGCTGGAGAAGCAGCGACGAACTCATAAGAGATGTACTCTTATGGACCCCCACACATGGCCGTGCAAAAGCAGGACAACCAGCACGAACATACATTCAGCAGCTATGTGAGGATACGGGATGTTGTCCTGAAGACCTACCTAGGGTGATGAACGATAGGGAGGAGTGGCGAGAGAGGGTCAGGGATATCCGTGCTTCCAGCGCAATATGATGATGATGATGATAAGACAGAGAACATATATATTTGAAATGTATTTGGAAAAGGCTATTTATAATTGAGTGCTTTTAAGTTGTCAGCCTAACCAAGAAGAAAATCAATATTTTTTTATAAAACCTTTAGTGAATTTTTTTGGAAAGATTAAAGGAACTTAACACTGTGCTGAGTGTGTAGAATTTTAGGAGGAATATATGGACAAGTATGTAAGTTTCATGCCTCTTGGGCATCTGCTCCTTGGTTAGGCTAGAAACTTTTCAGCACAGCCTTATACAAGGCAGAGTAATGCATGCACACACACACACATACATACATACATACATACATACATACATACACATATATTAGATGAGTGCAAAAGTTTTCAGTGACCTCTTTTTTTAAAAACTATAATCTGTAAATAAATAAAAAATAGATAAAATATGCTGGAAAGTTTTACACATACCTAAGTACAGCCTTTCATTCATTGACATATGCATATATCAGCTTAGCATGCATGAGTATCCACACACACACACACACACACACACACACACACACACACACACACAATGAAAAATAAATTAAGTAAGTGCAAAAGTTTTTAGTGACCTCTTTTTTAAAAACTAGAGTAGAAAACCATTTTAAAATAAAATATGCTGGAAGGTTTTACATACATCTAAGCACAAGTTTTCATTCATTGACATATGTGTATATAGAGCTTAGCACACACACACACACACACACTTATACATGCATACATTGGTATATATCATGCACTATGAAAGATATGGATATACATATATTTATAGAAACTCGCTAGTGCAAATATATTTGAATATATAGTTTAACAAACAGATATTAAGCAATTTTCTTCAGTATGGTAAACAGAGTGCTTAAGTCATAGAGCATTTGTGTTTGATTTAGTATTTGATAAATGTGATTTTAGATATTTAATGGCTAGAATAAGTATGGATTGCTGTTTTAAAAAAAAACATTAGTCACAGGGGTGACATAGTAAATAATTTCCTTACAAGGCATCTCACAGAGGAATGGAGACATCTTGGCAGTGCCCATATCCTTTCAAAGTAAAATACAACAATTAGTATTAAGTTACATGGTAGTATTTACATTGAATGATCCCTTACTTAACCCATTATCAAACACTGAAGATGGACTGCTTTTTACATGGCTAAAGGGATCCAACTACTCTGCTGTTTATGAATAGCTTAGAAGCAGATTCATGCTTTTCTCAAAGGTTATTAATACAAAATGAATGTACTGTGTTCCAGATGGGGTTTGAACTTGGATTGCTGATTTCATTCTTTACCCTGTCAATCATAAGACAACTTACACCTCTATGATATAACCATGTACAAGCATATCATTGAATAATTTATATTTAGGTCTTTTTCTTAAGCATGATGGCAGGGCATGATGTCATCAAACTAGCAATCAATCTGAGGCATTATTCATTAAAAAATATTGCAATGTTCTAACAATTTTTATTGATTTTTCTGGGCACACCTCACACTTATAAACATGTATGTTTATGTTGAATGGATAAGTATACATGTGTATATGATATGTGTATGTGTGTCTATGATATGTATGCTTGTGTATATGAGGGAAATGTGCATATAAGAACTGTAATTTTTGTTAGAAATGGAGTCAGTGAGCTTAATTTACATCCTTTATGAGACTACTGGCATTTCTCTTTGCACTAATGCTCTTAGGAAAGGTACATGTCCATCTCTTCAACTCCAAGCTATGGGTAAACTTGTAGATAAAACAGTTGAGTAGACTGGGTTCTCCAGCCCTGGTAGGACAACTGGTCTAAAAGGAAAATTTCGGAATTAAAAATCTAAAGAGTGTTAAGAAGATTCTGCGGCATATTGGTATACGGTTCTTTTGTTATCAGCTCATCCAAAAAGCATTAAGGTAAAATGATATCTGGCATGAAAGCAAAGATGTGTCATGAAATTTCTCCAAATGGAAAATTTTCACTCATTGACATTCATTAAAGTTTGCAGAATATTTATGGAAACCAAACAGTAGATGTGAATACAGTTAAACAGTGAGTAATGTTTTTTTAACTTTGGCCACAGTAATATGAACAACAAACTATATTCAACACAGCTAACAAACTAATAAATAAAGGGCATCATCAACATAGATTGCTTAAAATTTATGATTACCAAAAAGTGAATATAAGTTAGGCAGTGGGTACTGGATTTCAGCATTGATGACAGTGATGCGAGTCACAAGCTATGTTCAACAAATCAGTCAATTCATAAAGGGAAGAATGCATCAATCTGCTCATTTGCTCAAATTGAGCAGATGAAAGATGGACAATACAAAAAACATATGGAGATGCATGTGGTGTAATGGCTATTATTGTAGGAAACAGACATGGCAAAATAGGTTCAAATCCTGGATGAAGCTGATTGCATTTCATGTTGCACAAATACTCTTAGAAAAGGTATGAATCCCATTATTTTCCCTTCAGCTATGGTTAAATAGTTGGACAGACTGTATTCTTTAGACTTGGTTTGGCAACCAGTCTAGGAGAAGGAAAACTCTGTATTCAAACCAGTTAAACTCTGCTTAAAAATTGACCTTGTGTTACATCTTGCCCATCTGAAGGGGTTGGTAAATTCATATACAGAAAATATTTTCCTGACAATAACACTGCCATCATTGTTATGAAAAAAGGGGTTACCTCTATTGGTGCAAATTTTTACTTGCATATCATATCAGGATCTTGTTTGTCACAGACAAAGACAGATAATTTGCTTCTAATTATGGAGAAAAATAATGTTTTATAGTTAAAAACTAGTTTCATCAAGTAATACTGTTGTGCTCCTACTCTCTGTTGTAGTTTTAGTGGAAATAAATGGGTGAATTCAGAGCACCCCTTGTTTAATAAATGTCAGATTTCTGACTTTTTATCAGCTGTCATTATTATGATAATGCAAGCATTGGATACTAGACTTTGTTTTATAGACAAACAAAAAGAAAAATATTGAGTTTATATTGGAAATCCATAAGTCTAAGCTTTTTATGGATTACAGAATTTCTCCTCTTTGAAAAAGTCTTAAAGACAAAAAGTATAAAATAAATACTGATTTATCATGCAGCTAGAAATATTTAGATATAGTAGAACTAATGAATGAGCACTTTGGTTTTAGAATGGTTACATTTATTAAGTAGATTTTCTGGCCAAAGTGAATCAGTTCAACCCACCAGTGTTTGGGTAGGGAGGGAGCTAAAGAGAATAGTTTTGTCTCCATCTGAGTATATTTATTTTGAAAGGGCAGAAGATTTTCCATTTTTACTTTAGACTACTTGTCAGAAAATAAATGTATATTTTGAACATGATATACCTGGTCATAGAACAAAAGTGATAAGTCAAATAGGAATATTTCTTTGTAGTTATTTATTTTTAATTGCTCTCAACTAGTTTCAACATCAAGTCATTGTAAGGAGAAAAGTTTTTGGGAAGAAAAGGTTTTAAAATAGTTGAGGTGATACAAAAGAAGAGATGACAAATGAACAGGTAACCCAGCAAATATATATATATATATATATATATATATATATATATATATATATATATATATATATATATACCAAAGACGCAAAAAATGGTAGTTGATGCCACCTTGCTTAACACTCACCATTATAAGGTATGGATCAAGGGTAGTGGAGCAATCCAGGGGATGGAGTAGCGCCCTCCCCTACACCTTGTTGTAGTAGCTATTGAAAAGGGAGCCTTTGGGTCACCCTCGATTAAGGTCGCCAACTTTACTTTTACTCACTATATATATATATATATATATATATATATATCAATTTGTAAATTTTAGTATCATTGTTTTTATGATTGGCTTTTACAAGTATACAGTAAGATATATGTATACCCTTGAATAAAAAGATTTTTGTTTCCAACCAACAATCATATTCAACCAGTTGACAGGCCTTGAACCCCAGGGTCAAATCTGCCATCAATTTTGCTTAGTCATCTGTGGACAATCAAAATAATAATTCCCTTCAAATTTCTGTTGACAAAACAATTTGCTTGTTCTTCTGACTGCTTCTGGCTGAATAATAACAATATATTTTTCCACTTTCCCAAACCAAAAAATAAAAACAATAAAACCTCAAATCATTTTTCAAAATTTATTTCTGTTAATTTTCACTTTTGTATTGTGGTGTCTTTATTCTTCTGAAATCCAGTTTATTCAATTCTTATTTTTCTGGTTAATAAATTTATTCAGCTAGGTTCTCTGCCATTGGGTTACAATATATCTTACTCATGAAAGTTATTATTGAAGGCAGATTTTCTTATTCCTATGATTATGAGTATCACCATTTTTCCAGCTTGTTTCTTTATATTAGGAGGGATATAGTTGGTGTGTTTGTAACATGGTTAGCATTATGAGTCTGTTGAAAAAGTCAAGGTTCATAACAATATTACCAAAGCTAAGAATAGTTATATAAAATATCAGCAAAACTAGTACTTAATAAAAATAAAAAATAAAAGTTATAAGAAAAAAATGTCATTGAAAATGAATTATAAAACATAGTCATTCATTTCCAATCTGATTTTATTATAATCCACATGCATTTTTTTATTAGCAATTTTTAAAGCAAGATATGCAAGTCAGCTAACTCCTTTGGGAAAAAAATTTCTCATCTTAGTCAAGTTGTAGAGCAGGCTATTCAAAATCTTGTTTCAGGTTGGATGAAGTAATTGTTTCAGCAACACAACTTTAGTGAAAATCCAGACCCAGATAAGCAAATGAAAATACAGACACATCAAATTTATATATCGAGAAAATATACTGTTGCATAGTGAATTCTGGTGCTATTAACAAAAAGTGACTAGAGTAGACACATATTTTCTTACACACACTGTCATATTATAAAACTTGCAACTACAAGGAGAGGCAATCAAAACCTGACCAGAGTTAACTGCATGATAGATTTAATGGCCCTAGTTAAGATAGCTTTCTACAAATTGGAGACCCATGATGTGAGCATAAGCAGAGTTTTATCATTAGCAGCCCCTGAGGAAATTTCATGGCACATTTTTGCAATTTGAAAATATAACACCATGCAATTTATATTATCTATAGTATGGTTAAGATATATAACTAAAAAATGAAAACCAATTTGTTGATAACCATTTCTCGACAATTTATTTTCATATTTAGTCATATTTCTTAACCACATGGTCTGATAATATTATTCAAAATATTTATCATACATATATTAAAATAGCCTGATGTTTTGTATAGTATCACTCATAAATAAGTACACCCCATGGAATTTTATTTTTGTTTGTAGGTTATTGCTATTGTATCGTGATATCTAATAATATCTGTTTTCATTGTAAAATATTTTTAATTGAATAATATCTCCCAAGAAAGAATAAAAACGTAGTGTATTTAGCTTAGATGAAAATTGAATTTTTTAAAAACTTGTTAGTGGTGTACTTATTTATGAGAGATGCTGTAGTTGTATATTACTGTAATATAACAAAAAGTGACACATTTCAGGGAGATTTTTGTAGATGCTATGGTGTTTAAATATTCTGAAAGAATAAAGCAATTTCTGGGCCAGTTTGTAAATTAACAAAAGATGTTTCAATATTTATGTTTGCCTGTATCAAAACTGGAAAAATTATGTAATGATAGAATTACTCAACTATAGAAGCATTTTTCAGGCATTCAGCAAGGCTTTTCCTCTTGTGTAAATGATGAGAGGGATGGAGACATGAAAATTTATTTTATTATTTCAAGAAATTATGTATAACATTGCCTATCATTGTTTAATGGTGACTATTGTTATAATGCATTATGATTTTGAGATTAGGGTTGCTTTGATGACATTTCCAGCATATGATGCCCTACACACTGTGCCTGATGGACATGAAGATTACAGCAGCCTTAGTCATAAGCAAATGTAATGAAAAAAATGCTTCAAGGTTAAAAGGGTGGGTTTATTGAGCAAAAAGTCCAGTCTGAATCAATCCCTACAGCACCATTTTGAAAGTACAAATTGTCTTCTTTGTTTAGTTTCTAAGCTTCTGTATTCAGAAATATGAAAGATCTCAGAACAATAAATAAAAGTTTAATGCCCACCCACTGCAATAAAAAAAGAAAAGAAATAAGAAAAAAAAATTGATGTAAATTCTTGATTCATTATTCTCTGTTGAGTTCCTGATTCACTATTGATTGATTGAGTTCTATTCAAGAACAACCATAACACAAACATAAAAATATCCAGTCTTAACCTGAAATTTGGTAAACAAATTGGAAGACTGAAATCTCCAGAGATTTAGGTCAGTCAGTATTTGATCTAGATTGGTTTATGGACATTAAAAATCATTTCAGCATAAAACTGCTTATGACTAGAAAGAATGACATTGACTTGCTTTTTTCTTCTTTAGAGAATGTTCGTAAGAGTTGTCTGCAATTATTGTGGGTTCTTCTTTCAATCCACATTTGTGTTTTTCTTCAGAGAATGTTGATGTGGGTTGTCTGCAATTATTATGTGGGTTCTTCTTTCAATCCCCATTTGTATTTTTCTTCTGAGAATGTTGGTGTGGGTTGTCTGCAATTATTATGTGGGTTCTTCTTTCAATCCACATTATGAAAGCCAAAAATTGAAGGCTCTGATAAACTCTTCAGAGCAACATTTAGTTGTTTCATCTGTTAATACTGAACAATTAATTTACATTACAAAGGAAATCTGTCATTTGCTAATTAAACATAATCCTTATTAGTCTCAACAAATTATCAAGTTTGTATATATCTTTTAATTCAAACATAATATTGATATCAAAAGTCCATGTAGAAATACTAAACTTTTATCACCTTTTATCAATCATGGTTGATCCCAAAAATTCAATCATGGTTGATCCAAAAAATTTGTACTATAATCTATAATCTCTTCACTAATGTTCTCCAATTATCCAAATATTTGAAGAGCATCTTAAACACACACACACACACACACACACACACTCATATGTATATGGGTATGTGTGTATATATATATATATATATATATATACACACACATATACATACATATATGAATATGTGTATGGGTGTGTGTGTACATGTACATATATATATATATATATTGATGATATAGTTTGCTATATCTATAAATAAAAAATGCTCAGTATCATATATATCTAAATTAGGAGGATAGCATTGACAGAGAGCTAATGGTGCTTGGTTACTGTCAGTTTAACCACCCTTCCCATTATGCCCTCATAGTGTGCAAAGGGACATCCAATACATATGTCCACTTGATCTGATGATTGGATAGGCAAGAAACTGACAGTTATTAAGCGCCACTGATTCAATGTCTATGCTATCCGAAATTATATATATATATATATATGCATATATAAATACACACACACACATGCAAACACACATACATACACCCTCACAAACACTTATATACCTGTAAATTCCCCCTAGCCAATTTCTCATAAAAAGTTAACTTTCTTTTAAACCAAAGATTTAAATGTAATTATTATTGGAATTGATATTATTAGGTATTACTTCTTGCCAAATTCTGTCACGTTGAAATTCTGTAAATAAAAATGAATTTGCAGCACCTCTGTAGCCAAAAGAAAATGGCTTTGTTGATTAAAAAATCTTTAAATTGAATATTTTTTTTTAATGCATATCTTTGTTTATAGTTTAAATCTAAAATTTAGTTTAAAAATGATAATAAAAAATTTAACTTAGAAATAATAAGAAAAATATTGAATGTAAGTATAATTTAAAATTAAAGGTAAGTAAATTTGGTGACCTTAATCAAGGGTGACCTGAAAGTTCCCTTTACAATAGCTACTACACTGAGGTGTAGGAGATGGCATTACTCCATTTCTGGGATTGCTCCATTTTACCCTTGGTCCTTACCTGATCCTGAGTGTTAAATGAGGTGGCATCAAGTATCATTTTTTGAGTTTTTGGTATGGTTCAACCTGGGATTGAACCCTGGTCTCCTGGACCATTGGTAAAACCTGGTTTTTGTTTTATAGTATTATAATAAGAAATAATTCAGATTCAACAATCTTTTTCTGTTATTTATTATGTATTTTAATCAACGATTTGGAAGCTTTAAAATTAGAACTATGTTTGGTTTTGAAATTGGTTTTCTGGACATCATCTAATTTGTAATTTCAATATGTCATAAATATATTTTTTGATAGTTCTGGAAGTTCTGATGTAAATTTTGTTGCATGTATTACAAAGGATGGCATATATGCCTGCTTCAGATGTAATTTGATTACTGTTTTTATCATTAATTCAGATCCTAATTATTTGAGAAGACTTTACAATGACCTTATCTTTTGAGATATATCAAACACAAGAGTAACATAAGTCTAGTTCAGCCCAGTTGGCTGCGACTGTAGAAGACACCAACTTCATCTTTACATAGGAGTAGGAACCTCCTACAAGTTTCCTGGATATCACACTAAACTATCTGATAGAAAGACTTCAGTTACAGTTTATTACTCTTTGGTCCATCTATGAGTCAAATAGAAATATCTAATAATTTTCTTCACTTGAAACCATTTTACTGTGTATAAACAAATGCCTGATGTTAAATTGAATTGTTTGTATTATATAGCAATACTTGAAACCATTTAAGTATATGCAAATGAATAAGTAATGATGAATAGAATTATTAGTGTTAATAGCCATACTTGAAACCATTTAACTCTGTGCAAACAAATAATTATTATTTAATTCAACTGGAATACATGATAAATAGAATTACTGATGTTTAATTGCAATACTTGAAACCATTTTATTGTGTGCAACAAGTACTATCAGTGTTAGATAACAATACTTGAAAACATTTTCATCATCATGTCACACCATCAGCACAGATATCCCCGACCCTTTCTCGCCACCCTCCTCTATTGTCCATTGCTTTTGGTAGGTCTTCAGGGCTACATCCCGTATTGGTACAGAGCTGTTGTCTGTTGGTTCTAGCTGATTGTCCTGCCTTTGCTCACCCATGTGAAGGTGTCCACAAGAGTACATCTCTTATGAGTTTGTCCTTACTTCTCCAGCAATGTCCTGTATGTCTGGTTCGTCAAACTTTGATAGTTTTCATGATGGGTGGTAAGTGGCCGTACAACTTCTGCTTTGTGGGGTGCCGCCTCCAGGACTTGTTCAATATTGCTCACAGCATTCTTGTGCAGTTGCTGTCAAGCTTTTTCTCCATATTAGCATCCATGTAGTGCATCCATATAGCAGTATCGACACGACTGCTACTTGGAAGAAACTGAGTTTCATTTTATCGGTCAGGTCTGACTTCCATATGACCGATAGCCTATTGCTAGCTGTCCATGCCTTTGCTAGTCCAGTGTTGATGTCTGTTTTGGTTGATGAGACACTGCTTCCTAGGTAGGTGAACTTGACTACTAGTTTCAGAGAGCTACCGTTTTGAGTAGAGATGTCAACTCTTTGATTAAGGCACATATATTCCATTTTGTATGCATTGATATGGAGGCCTATGCCAGCAGCTGCTCATTCCAGACTATGTAGCAGGGTTTTGGCTTGGGCAGGTGTATTTGCCAGAAGTGACATGGGATTGACGTAGTCCGCATTCATAATTGTTTGTGCAGGGTACCTTCTGCTTCTTTCCTTTTTCAGCTTGAAACCGTTTTCTTTCATTTTATCAATAGATGTTTTAAGCATGTTGTCTAGACAGATGATAAAGAGTTATGGGGCTAATGTGTCTCATTGCTGTACATCTGCAACAATTTCGAAGTAGTCTGTGTCTTCATCCGGAGAATGGACTTTTACTTTTGTGTTTCTATATAGCATCATTATGGCTGTGACAGTTTCTTTGGGTAGGCCATAGGCAAGTAGAATTTGCTCCACCTTTCCTCTGTGTATGGAGTCAAATGCCTTGGTAAAGTCAACAAATGATATTGCTGCCAGTAGGTTTTTTACATATACACCTTCAAGAATTCGTTGGATAGTCAAAATTTGTGACGTCATGGATCTATTCCTCCAGAAGCCATTTTGGTTCATTTTAAGTATGTTCTCAATTTTGGGTTCTATGTGGTTGCGTAGTAGAGCATTGTATATCTTGGCTGCTATGGATGTAAGGGTTATACCTCAGTAGTTATGGCTAATCTGAGGTCGCCCTTTTTAGGGAAGGGAAGGATGCATCCCTTCATCGATCTGTCTATTGGGTTTTGATTATATACGGCATTACAATGTCGTAGCAGTATGTCATTGAATTGCCTTCCATACTTCTGGAGGTATTTCATCAAACCCTGCTGCTTGTCTATTTTTAATTTTTCTTAGTACTGAGTCGAGTTCTTCTTGCGTAAACAGTCTTAGTTGATTTCTAATTGTTTACTTATGATTCTCGTGATTGGTCCATGTGTAACTTTCAGAGGGTTTCCGAGTAAATTCTTGAAATGTTGTTTCCATAGGTGTATTCCTTCTTGTTGGCTGGTAGCTTTCAGTTTAGCTTTCACAGTGCTCTTCCTTCTGCTCACTTCGTCTACTGTTTGCCATGCTATCCTAGATTGTCTATCATCAACCAAGTCACTAATCTTATCGATCTGATTTTGTATGGATTCTGTTTGTTCTTTTAGATATATGTTAGCTAATTCATTTTGTGCCTTTTTAAGTTTCAGGGCATTGGTATTGGTTGGGTTCTTCCTATTGCATCTGGAGGCAGTTTTCACATAGTATATAAACACATGGGCTCTAGATCATTTAAAATGCTGCCAATAAACTATTTCATTTTCAAATCATACATAGAGAATATATGAATTTATAAATAGTATTTTGCATTAAATAGCCTATAAGTGTTGATCTACCATAAAACCAAATCAACCTATCAATTAGTCTTGTTTGAAATAGAATGCTATTATCATTGAAGAATGCTAAGAATTTTTTTGTTTTTTCATCAGAAAATTATTTTTGAGATCAAACATAAAAAATCAATTATACTGCCCAGAAGATGGTTGTAAAAAAAAACAAAATGTTGGCAAACCTCATTTAAAAAATACATCCTCAAAATATTTTATTTTTCATATTTTATATTTACATACTATTGGACTTTTTTCCCATTTTAACACTGACATATGTGTGTGTGTGTGTGTGTGTGTGTTTGTGTGTGTGTGTGTGTGTTTATTCAAACATGCATGTATTTTATAACCATTAAAAATGCATGATAAAAACGTTCAAAGATGTTGGCTGCAGCAAAGAATGTTATGGAAATTTACTAAGCTTTTTGCTTAGATGTGGCTCAAGGCCATATGAAAGGGGCACCCAATGAGACTCGAACTCAATCGTGTAGGTTCGCTAGTCGAGCTTGCTAACCATTACACCACCAGAGGCGTCTCAGCAAAGAATGTTATGTATATATATATATATATATATATAACCTGGAAATCCAATTGTAACATTGGTTTATGATAATATTGATGCTTCTGTTTCAGAAGCAATGAAGGATTCTGTTTTGCATTTCATAGTTGTCTTCAATATTTCAAACATTTAGATAATGAAAAATTGACTTTCAGTATGTATGCAGACCCTACAAGCTTATCAATGGGTTGCAAAGTGGACTGTAAATTGCTTTATCCTCTAAATTAGAGCCTTTTATGAAGCATTACTTTTGGACTCTTCCATATATAGTTACTAAACTTAGTTTAGTATGATACAAAGCATATAGCCCCTCATGAGAATTGAACTCCTAATCATTACGCCACTGTGGATTGTTCTCATTCGGCCATCAGTGCTTAGAGCTAATTCTTGCATTAGTTAATTCTTCTTAGTTAATTTGTCTTTGAGATGTTACCTTGTTCTGCCACTGAATCAGAGTATGAGACTTTTCAGTGAAAGACGCAAATGACATATGAAGGATAAATTAACTAAGAAGAATCATCTGATACAAGAATTAGCTCTGAGCATTGATGGCAGAATAGATTGGATAAAGGATTCAATTTGAAATTCTCAGTTTAGTAACTACAACAGACACCTAAAAAGTACTGGAGAGTACGATAGCCCAAATGTTATGACTTTAACAAACAGAATTGAAGGCATAAGTCTGTGCACATCGATGAGTAATAATGATACTTCCTCATCTCAGAAATTCAGAAAACAATTCCAGATCATACAGTTGATTTTTTCTGTTTCTTTTTAATCCTTTTTTTGTACTTTATTTGGTAATTGTGTTTGAAGATGTAAGAACATGCCAAAAATTGAGACAGCAATTTCACATATTGTGTAATCAAGTTAAAACTGTTAGAACATATGTGAAAAAATTTGAAGATGTCAGAAATTCTGACAACAATTTCACATTTTTTAAAATCGTGTGAGAAATCTTAGAATGTGTTAGAAAATGTTAGAATATGTCAGAAATGTTAGAATATGATAGAAATATATAAAAAATTTAGATACTAATTTCATAACATACAGTGGATTTTTATGTTTTCTTTTTTAAATCATGTTTTCAAATCCTGTTTCTATAATAAACAGATATCAACAGGAGGTGCCCGTCGTGTAATGGTTATCGTCATAGGAAATGGACACGGCAACACGAGTTCAAATCCTAGACGAGACTGATTGCATTTTACATAACGCTAATACCCTTGGGAAAGGTATGAATCCAATTATTCTCCCTCCAGCTATTGGTAAATAGTAGGGCAGACTAGGTTCTTCAGTCTTGGTGAGGCAACTAGTCTAGGAGAAGGAAAACTCTGAATTCAAACCTGTTAAACTTCGCTTAAAAATTGACCTTGTGTTATATCCTACCCGAGCAGAGGGGTTGGGTAAATATGATAAACAGATATCAACATTTATATTTAAACACTTTTGTAGTGTTAGGCTAACTAAGCAACATTTTTGACATTTTTCAATTTATAATTTTTTTTTTAGCTTTATGGTAGTATGAAAGGAATATAACCATATTATAAAAAGAGGAGCATTTGTACACATTTTATTGTGTTATCTGGGGTTGGATCTGTGAGGAAAAACTTTGTAAACTGAACATTATCTAGATTTGAAGTGTGACAAAAGATCCCTTACTCTTTTGGGTTAATGCCTATTCTGTAAGAACTTTGTCTGTGCATCAGACATTCAAGTAAGTTGGCATGAGCAAGTGGTGCATACATCATCATCTTTGTGCATGATTAAGCACTCAACAGAATGGAGAGTTAATCTCCGGTTTTCTGTTGTTTCCTGCAGATTATGTGTTTGTCAACCAGTGAGTAAAAAAAGAGTCATAAAACAAAAAGACAAAACAATAGGGAAGTTGTTGGTAATAAGCTTGTATGATTTTTTATGAACAATTATGCTCAGGTGGGCAGGATTTTTGTCTACATTTTTATAAGGCTTTCTTTCTTCTTTTTAGAAATGTATGTATCTAACTTTCCGTGCAAAAGTATATGTATGTCTGAAAATATAAGTATACACACACACACACACACACACACACACAGACACAGACACAGACACACACACACACACACACTCACACACACACACACACACACACACACACACACACACACACACATACGAATGCATGCATATATGTAAGTATATTAATAAGTCCATACCCTAATGATAACAAGTTTTATAGCACAAATATTTCTCAAAAATGTCCTTAACCCAACATTTCTTCATATGCGTGTAAATAAATATCTGCACACAAGTAGATACCAAGAGAAAGAGAGAGAGACAGACAGACAGACAGAGACAGACAGACAGACAGATAGACAAACAGAGAGACAGAGACACAGAAACAGAGACAAACACAGAATGACGAACAGACATTAATATATATATATATATATATATATATATATATGATAAAGCTCAAAGTGTGTGTGTATATGTATGTGTGTTTGTACATCTATAGGATGAAAGGGAATGAAAGATACATGAAAACAAAGTAAATATTTTTATCTAGAATTTTACGAGAAAGAAAATAATTTACTTTTCAGTTCGATTAGAAGGCTTAAAGAGAGCAAAAATCCCCTGTGAAAATTCAAATAATTCTGATTTTATTGAAAACAAAAACATAAATATTAGGCACTAAGTAAAGTTGATTTCCAAAATTTCACCATCTTACTATGACATTTACTCCCCGCCCAATGAGGTTTATAACATGGCACAGAGCCTCTTTGAAAGTGCAACTACAATCAGTTTTCATGGAAGATACATGAAAACAAAGTATGTACTCTAATGTAAAATTTTACAAGAAAGACAATGAACTACATGAAATCCACTTTTCAGTCCAATTTGGAGGGTTAAAGGATGTAAATGCCCCGGGTAAAAATTCAGATACCTCTGATTTTAATGAAATTAAAATCATATTGCTGATGTATACAGGAACTCAGGATATTTACTGATTTGATTATTGGCAACGGAGAAAAATGCTGAATCACATATTTCAAGTGTTATCTGATTTGATAAATCATTATGTTTCAGAGTTTTAATTATTTCTCATTTTCTTTTCTAATTGCTATCCTTTCTTTATTTTTAAAACATATTTACATCGTTATGCAACCATGTACTTGATATAAAGTTAAACTGTATTATACTTGATTTGTGAAGTATCATAAATAGTTATGATGAAGATGATACATAACTATGATAATATATCTTTTATGGTCAGTGTTTGTTGTGATTCTTGAAAAAATATTGCATTAAATATGTCATTGCATTAAATATGTCATTATAATTTTCCTCAAGCTTTTATTTACTTGCATATTACATGCAAAAGTCACCATCTATGTGATGGCTGCTTCGATTTATAAACCAAAATATTAAGATAAAGAATAAGAAGTTTTTATGCAACCATGATTATATCAAATTTAATGGAAGTGTTCTATAGCCTGATGAATGATGAAGGAATGAATCATAAAACTTTCCTTTACAAAAATATAACTTTCTCTTTATTTCTTCTCAAAACTCTGTTGGTGGGTGAGAGAGACAGGAAGACAGAGACACATGGAGGACAGCTATATTAACCCATAACTTCTTACCCCGAGACGGTGAGACTGAGACTGACCATATCTCTGTGGGTAGCTGTGTACATATAATTTCATAAAGTTTAATATTCTCCTGGTTGTCAACCCATATGATCAGCTTACATCCACATATTGCTTGTTTCCAGTTGTTTACATAGGTACATCCTGCTTGAAAAATACCTGATTGACAGCTCTCTCAAAGGTTAATATGCAACGGAAGCACCTCTTTTACACAAAACTGGCATTCCTTTCTTTTGAGTTACAAGAATGGATATTGATTTATAATCCACATGATTGTTTACAATATTCTTATCAGGATAAACAGCCATTGAATTTAAAAGTATATTAGACTACATTATAATTTTTTTGGCTGAAGCCTGGCAATAAGAACTTGTGGATATTCTGCTCCAAAACATTCAATAATATTGAAGCAGTAACTTTCACAGATTAGAGTACAATTTTTGAAGGCTCTTTCTGAACCTACTCAACAATGGCTATTTCTGCTATATATATATATATCAATAATGATTGATGATTGCATAGGGAAAAACTGACAGTCACCAAGCTCCATTGACTATGTGTCTCATGTATATCTATCTATCCATCAATATGCTCACATACTTATTTCTCTCTGCCCATCTTTCTTACAATATATATATATATATATATACTCAGTGTAACCCAGATATAAGAGAGTTGTTGGGACCGGAGAATAAGTCTCTCATACCTGGGTTTGGTCTGTTTTGTTTACGTAACACAGGCTCTTATTTGAGACCAGAGAAAATCTCTCTTATATGAGGGTTTTCTCTTATACCAGGGTCTCTTTTATCCGGGTTACACTGTGTATATATATATATATATATATATATATATATATATTAAAACAACAAAATATGAAAATATAAGAGAAATGCATGCTATGTGTTATTGTAGATGGGGAATTATATCATGATTATCTAATTTTTACATATGTGTATATTGCATTAATTTATCACATCATAGAAAAGTTTTGATTTGTTGACCAACATTTAAGTACTCTTAGATAATTAAAGCAATTTCCAAAACAACATATAACTCAATAAAAAAAGCCTAGTCATTGGGGCTTAGATTACATTGACTTCCTCTTTCTGAAGAGAAAAAAGTACTCATTCCTAAAGGGTGTCCTGATATGACACTAAACTGCATCTGGTGGTGAGGCTCCAGTTCTGGAGTTTTACAGTGTGTAGAGTCATCTCTCTGACTCACAGTTGTAGGGTCTCAGCTATGAGCCAAACAGACCAGTTTTTAATAATGATTGGTTTGGTTTGGTGTCTTTGTTTTAATGGCATATCAACCTCCATGGCTTATTTGATGCCAAAACTATCCTTGTAGAAGAACAGTGGTGATACTATCTATCTCATAGCTGCTGTGGGGATAAGGAGGTTTATCATTTTCCCAAGAGTATTAGTCTGAAAGTGAGCATCATCGCATGACTGGTGTTCAAACTGGCTTAACCTAAGGCCACAGTCAAGCACTTTAGCCATTATGACATGAGGACTACCCCTTAAAATGATCGTGAAGATACATTTTTGTACTGCATATAATTGAAAACCATGATTGTTTAACTGATTTTGGCATAAAATAACCCAGCAAGTGTTGACATGCTGTAAAATTAAACAAGCAACCATCCAAAATCAATAATTAGAACATTGAAATTTATCATTGCTAATCAATAGATACTAAAAATTGTTTTGCGTATTGAGTAAGAAAAATATTGATAATAATGGTTTTTTGTCTATCCATCTATCAAATATCAACTTATGGTCTCTCTCTCTCTCTCTCGCTCCAGACTAAATTCATGGCATAAGGCCTAAATGGTGCTACCAGAAAGGAATTTCAAATACTTCACACTTTACAAGTTTCTCTCACTCTTCTTTTTTTTATTTCTTCAACTAGATTAACCAGTATATAGTAAAACTATATTCAGATCCTGTTGGCTTCTTCTTAGTTATTCTAGTAGCAGCCTTTTTATATCTTTACCTTTTCTCCTCATCGTTACTGTGGAAAAGGATTTCTTGAGAATGGAATTACTCAGCTTAAGTTAATTTGGCATAAAGCCAGTGGTATGGAGCACCCAGTGGGGATCAAACAATATAACTCTTGCTAGAAGGACACTAGTTGGATTCATATCTTTCCCAAAGTGAAATGTAAACAGCCTTGTCCAGGATTTGAACTTGGGTAGCTTTTCCCTTTTCTTAAAGCAATAACTATTACACCACAAGCATCTCCATTGTTATTATTGACACAAAGAAAAGAACTTGTCAACTAATGAACTTTGCTGCTCTTGTAGACCACATTGTGAAATTAGAGCAAAGTGAAACTAATTAAATTCCTGGGCCTTGCCAGAGAATTGGTAAAATTGGAAAATGTTATGATGCAAATATCAATCATTATCAGAAGCTTTGAAACAATCTCAAAGATCCTAGAAAAGAGACTCTGGGAACCTGAAATCCAAGAAAGGATTGAGACTGTATAGACCTCAGCACTATTGAAATCTAGAATATTAAGTATAGTCTGAAGAGCTGAGCAGACTACCTGTCATGCAGATTTCAGTTTAGGGTACAGTTAGTATTGATATGAAAATTCAAAACAATCTACTTTTTATCTTTGTTTGTTATTTGTTCTTGTTAATTTATTGATCTGTTTTTCTGTGAACTTACCCAACTACTTGTTTGATGTGGGTGCAAACAATAATGTACCCTTCTTTCTTTTTCACCACTTGGATAGAAATTATCAAATGAAAATTTCTTTACACTACACTTATCAAAGAAAATAGAACTCTTCTATTGTGTTTCATGTATAATAATTTATGTACATTTCAATGTCCCTCAAACTATTTTTATTATTCGTACTTCGCTCTATCAATGAATATAATGATAAGTTTTTAACTAGATTTATTACAATTTATGACCTTTCAGTCTTAACATTTTAAATCCAATTTTTTCACTCAGAATTCTTTAAGTATTTTTATATGGCAATAATCTTGTTGGGAGTACATCCCTTGCTTTGCAAAATAGTACTTCTAATTGCCACTAGGTGGAGTGATCAAAGTAGCATTATAAAACATGTGCCAAAGTTGAAGCTCTCTTTTCATTTTGGCCCTGATTTTTCTGATCAGCCACACATGAGTCTCAATTTGTTCATGGCTACCCACAATAAGATAACCTTGTGCTGTATTCTGGCTAGGTGGGAAGTTAGTTAAATAGTTTTGTTTGGGCCTTGATAACAAGATCCGTGCACAAGTGTGTATGTCTCCTAACTGGAAAAAAGATGCTTTTTGCTTTAACAAACCTCATGCTGAACCATGCAAAGTACAATTCTTTGACCTAGGTCTCCACATCACAACTTTCTCAATAATGTACTCTTAGAATGTTTATGTAATTCCACCATTCTTTCTTTTAAGTTTGCTCAGAGAATGAATATTTCATTGTTGATTCTTTGTAAATTGTTTTATATTGTTGGGCACAAGGAAATGTTAAACCACAATAAGTGTCTGAACCATGTTCTCTCTTTAATGATTGTGGCTTTGAGTTTAATTAATCCAATTGAACAAATATAGAAAAACCAACCTTCAAGTCATTGATACTAAAGCCCATTTGATACTGGCCCACAATCGAAATATGGTACTTTGCTCTTTTTCTGATATTTTTCAATAGAAATTTTGTAATATTAAATTACGTTAATGCACAGTTATATTAGTGATATTTCACCAGCTCCAGAAAGTGGCTACCTAATGAGGTACCAAATACTAATCCATCAATCTTCTACAACTACTTTATTCATCTTAAGAAGTTTAAGAACAATGGCATCAAACATTTTGAAATATTTTCAATACTACAGTGTTACATTATGATAATTATAGGCTAACATGAAAGAAACTAGGATACATGCTCATACATACTCCTGTATACACCCAAATTTCTTGTAAAATTATCTGTCTCTCCAAGTTGCCTATCAAGCTTATATTTCTATTCTACTGTGTTATAATGACCCCGTATTGCACCTTTTTGTTTAGCTCTGCATTTTTTAGAAATGTATCTCAGGCTCAGAGGTATTATTGTCATGATTTCATAAAACTTTCACTAAGTGCTACTCTTTAGATCCAATGTGTTTTTTAAACACAAAGTAATTTAATAGGGGTGGACCAAAGATATTCTAACAGCATTATCAAGTAACAAACAAATTATTTATATTGTTATTATTTACAGAAATTAACAACTAACCATTATCAACTAATATTTTTCTGGGATTTCCTATTTGGATCAAAAGTTCATGCTCTAGAGAAAGTCATGAACCCACTTCTCCTTACATTCTGTATCATCACCAGATGTTTTGACAAAATGTTTCATCACTGGTTTGTCATAATAGTTTATAGAGAAGAGAGTAGGTGAGTGATAAAACATTTCTATAATTACTTCAACTATCCTAGCAGGAACAGCCAAAAGACGTTCTTTTTAGAGTCATACTAAACTAGAACCAATAAATCTATCTAAATTCTGATTTTAGGAAAGTATAATTGTAAACAGATAAATAAGAGGAAGTATTGTATATTATCATTTAATAATTATTCCCCTTGAAAAATTATGATAATTAGAGTGAGCACAAACTCAAGCCTTATTATATTATTATGCAGTGAGCTTATTGTAATGAATATTGTCATAGGAAATGAAGTTCAAACCTGAGTTCAAACCTTAGATGAAGCTGTTTGTGTTTTCATGATAATACTCATTGCAAAGACAGGAATTAATCTAATTTCCCCCACCCAGTTATGGGTAAATAGTAGGGCAGACTTAGCTCTTTAGCCTTGGTTAGGGAACCAGTTTAGGAAAAAGATTACTCTGAATTTTATCAAGATTTACTTGGCTAAAAAAAATTACCTTGTGTCACCTCTATGGTGGAAGGGTTGTAATATTAAATTAATTTTACAAGAAATTTGGATGTATACAGGAGTATGTATGAGCATGTATCCTAGTTTCTTTCATGTTAGCCTATAATTATCATAATGTAACACTGTAGTATTGAAAATATACATATATTTTTACTAAGTTGCAAATTAAGTTTGATCATTTTAATGCTATAGTACAAACAAAAATCTAACCATAATGTGCCATTTTTGCCATGTTAGTCCAACATACAAACATACAAAATTCAGATCATTATAATGAAAATAGATTGAATCTTTGTACAAGTATTAACTTCTTAAAGAAGACTATGAAATTTCTGGAAAGCAAGTTCTTGCTAAACAAATGTGTTTATATTTAATTTTCAATCCCGTTTATAAAACCAAGCACTTAAAATTCAGTTCCCAAGATTCAATAATTTGGGAAGGTTGCTCTCCACTCAAGACTAGCAAAAGTGTGCTTTGATTTTCTTCTATTAACGCTCTTAGAATATTCTGCATTACAACCACTTAATGGAAATATTTCAATCTGGGAAAATTTGTAAAAATAAACATACAAATATATATTGCAGAAATCAGCAAAACCATTAGCTAAAAAAAAAAAAATTTGGCAAATCATATTTGAGTGAAGACATTGATTGTATGTTGAGTGTGTTCTTCTGATTAAAAGTACAGAGAGGAGAAGAAGCGATGTTCAGTAACAGAAAGATAAATACCTTCTTGAAAACGGATGCACCTGCAGTCGACAACTGTCCATTTCCTCTCAGCTTCCCAGGAGATGATGACACTGTCCAGTAAGTAAAACTCATCTTAGCATTTTAAAAAAATGAACAAAATGAAGATAAAGGAGGAAGAAGAGAAAGAAAAAAAAAGGAAGAGAAGAAGAAGAGGAGGAATTAATAACTAATAGAAGAAGAAAAAAAAAACTCAAGGAAGAAAAGAAAAGAAAAGAAATGAGGGAAATTACAACAAAAAAGGTACCAGCAACATTCTGTAAAGCCAATAAGATTAAAAAAGAAAAAAGTTCTAAGAAAACAGAAAAGAAAAAAATGGAGAGGAAGAGAATCTAGAAAAGATGAAATTATAAAGAAAAAAATCTAAATACAGAGTCAAACAAAAAAAGGGAAAAAAAATCAAATGTGGAAAATATTTCTGATTGGAATTGATTAGTATTGATTTCTTTATTGATTTGTAGTCACTATTATTGGTCAGTGACTTTCTATCCAAAATATTTGTCTTTTTTCAAAATGCATCTTTATTTCTATTTATTTATTGTTCCTGAACGATCATTTTATCTGTGTCAAATGCCAAACAGCATTTATTTATTACTTTCTTGTTTTCTAAAAGAATGTTTCTAAGGTGCATGTGTTGGGGGGAGGAGTAACTCTTATTTTCCCTAATGGATGAAATCAAAAGGTAATTAGCATTGACAAAATATGAGTCTTAACATATGTGTTTTATGCATTGAATATTACTGATGTTTTTTCCTAAAAGGTTGGCAACCAACAAGTTTCTTAAATTTTTTCTTTAAAATAGTGTTTAACAAATTCTTGAATTAAAGAATGTATGCATTAAATATTAAAAGATTATGTTTGAAAGCTTTGTAAAAGTCCTTGCTTAGGAGTCAGAATAAGAAAAGAATAGTTTCTTAAATTAGTCATGTTAATGTTGCTTTTTATCGCAACAAATTAAATCTGTATTTCTTCTGCTTAAACATAGAATTTAAACTAAAATGAATCTTCTAAATACTCTTGAACTTGCATCCAATAGCCCAGTAGAAGCTTTTGTTTGTGACTTTACCATAAACATTTCTGCGAAGGATGAATTGATAAAATAAAGTATATATCTGTAATCATTCTGCTAATCATCATCTTAGTATGAAGTAATACAAAAGATGCTGTCTTGCATGAGAAACTGTCCAAGAAGGTACACTAACAAAAGAGAGACTGCTCTTACCACATGAACCAGGAGAGGAATATAAGCTTTTGTTTGTGACTTTACCATAAACATTTCTACTAAGGATGAATTGATAAAATAAAGTATATATCTGTAATCATTCTGCTAATCATTATCTCTTGCTGTTTTTGTTTTACTGCTTAGTATTGTAACATGTTGACCCCAGCCAAGCTGTCAAAATAGGAAATGCACCGGTCTAAATAACAGGTGCATCCGGTCAAGGAATATCAGAATATAACCTTGACCATGGACGGGTTGAATGTGCGTGATTTGTGATGCCCACAAGAAGAAGGTGGGTGTTGAACAATTATATAACTCGGTGCACAGGATGTTCAATCAGTCGGAGATAAGATTCAGTAGAAAAAACCAGCACCCAGCAGAGGGGGCCCTCAGGACCCCCGATTGATCAGTTGGAGATCAAACCAGTTGGAGAGAACATGTCCCAGAGAGGCTGGGCCCCCAGGCCCCCAGTTGAGCAGCCCAGGAGAACAGGAAAGAACGCTGTTATGGCCATAAGAGTGGGGGTCAATATGTTGCAGTTCTGTTCGGTCTCCAACTCCTCACAGTAAAACCTTTAGTAACCCTTTCGAACCCTTTCAAATAAAGTGAGAGGTTATATTTTTCTAAAAAACTGTGTCGCTCCTCTTTATTGCGTTGTCGTTATGATTCTGCATGCATATGTATGTATTGTGATCATGGCTATGCAACAGTATGAAGTAATACAAAAGATGCTGTCTTGCATGGGAAACTGTCTAAGAAGGTACACTGACAAAAGAGTTAGACGAGTAGACTGCTCTTGAACCAGGAGAGGAATATAAGTTGGCAGTCATTCAGGATGGTCATGTCTTACTCCAGAAAACATACACCTTTTAATACAGCAAAAAGGATTTCAAATATTTCACTTGCAACAGGTTTCTCCCCCTTTGTTTTAGTTTCTTCTCTTACAGCAAAACTTTATTCAAATTCTGTTGGTTTCTTCCTAGTCATAGTAGCAGCAGCCATCTTGTTTCCTTACCTTTGCTTCAAAACTGTGGATAAGGAATACTTGAGGGTGGATTTGAATATTTAATAAGCATTAGTAGGTCAAATACTTTAGATATGTGCATCATTTTTAATCATTTCATTACCATAAAAAGAAAAAATATTGAACTGCTTTGTAAATTTTTATAAACATGTTGTACATTACCTTCCCAAATATAAGTATACAATGAATTTAATTCTTTCAAGAAAAATAATAATTAGAATTTAGAATCTTACAATACCAATAATTACTAAAACTTGTTTAGTATATTCAACAAGGGAATTATTGAGAAACATTTTAGTCTGTCTATCCATCTAGTTATATTGATATCTAGTTATAGTTTTAGTGTTCTCTGATAATATGAAGAGGTGCTGAGAAGTTCTCAGTTTGACACCCCACCCAAAAAAAAACCCAAAACAAACAAAAGAATAACCTCAAATGATAAAACTTACATATCATACAATATATTAATACCGCCTTTAATAAACTTGGCACAATGTTTTTAAAGTTTCTCTAACCCTCCCAATAAAAAATTAATTAAGGTCATTTCCTTCTTGGTTAGAATGACTTTTCAGTACCTTCTCATAGTGAAGAACCAATTAGAATAATGGAATAAAATGAAATAAGGATCATTAAATGTTTCATTAAAGTAATTATATTTCTACTGGGATATGGATGAATACATTGTAGTGTCACTCCCCATAAGAACCAGAAGAATTTAACAATAGCAATAAAAGTAATCTCTTTATCAAGTGAGTCTCAATTGATATTAATTTAAATGACTTCAAAATACAGTGATTCAATTTTATTTTACTTTATTCATCTTAGTATCCTTTGGTTTGTAGAGCTCAAACTCATGGTTTTGAGAAAACAAAGAAAAATCAACATATAACTTTTCATTCCCTAACAAAAAGTATTTTAGAAATTTAATGCTGTGGGCCCCAACCTTAGCTTCATGGCAGAAAAATATCTGAAAATGTAAAATGTTATAATCTGTCATTTAAAATTCTGACTGGCTTTTTTGTTTCTAGACATTGGCAATGTAGAAAGAGGGTCTCCTCAGCTAGAATTCAAGCCATTTATGTATAAATACTTCTTGGTAGCAGCTAAGCAGCTTAGGTTCTAGGGGTTAAAGCAAAAAATTCAAATTCAAACTATCCAATCATCATGTAGATTCATATTGACTTTTGAACCAATCAAAAATAGACTCCTGCTCATTTCAGAGACAGGCTATCCATTTGGTCCAGATATATACTATCAAATTTGGAAATGAACTCAGTGAAGACTCAAAAACAGACTTTCCTCTGAACTTCATGAGCTGAACACAAACTTGTTATTATTTTCAACTCTATTAGAAATCATTCACTTTTTGTTATTTTGCATGAAATCATCATCTGTATGTCTACATTGCAAACTTAAATATTTCTTTATGAATTTTTCCAACCTTTGCATTTTGAATAAAAATTTCAATGTTATAAGTCTTATATAAAAGTGTTCTTTTTTCATCTATAACCAGTTGCCTTCTTCCATTCTTCTACTTTGAACCAGAAATATAGAGATCTACCTACTTGACAGTCTAATAACTGACATGAGAGGCAACAGAAATATTTTATTTAGTTTCTCATAGTCAACCGACTACTCATAATCCAAACAAAAACAAAACAAAAAAAAACCCATGAGTCATGATGTCGGCAGCCAATAGTATTTAGGAACGTGTCTTTAAGGGACTAAATCACTTCGCACAGAACGTTTTTTTTAAAATATTAAATTCAGTCTGTCTTTCTAAGGACAGTCCTCAACTAATGGACAAAATAGGTAGTATTTAAAAACACATGGTCGAATTAGAATGAAGTTTCTCATTATAATATAGTAATAATAAGCAAGGTCATCCAACATAGACCACATAGTGTAGTAGCACGCAGTAGCAAAAAAGCAACGGTATCAAACTGGATCAAATCAGTTGGGCTGGATGTCAGCCACGGGTGCGAAAGAAAGCAGATTCTACCCTGGTCGTTCTACAACTGAAGCCTAATCAGAAGCAGCTGCCTACGAGGACTGCTCAAGGTTTCCTCTAAAGTCGACGTCCTGATACCAGCTGCAGACGACGCAGGAAGATTGCCAGCCTCTTAGCTTAAAAGCCCTTTTCAGGGCTACTCAGAAAGTCTATCCAAACACCTCCTGAGACGGCACAAGGCAGCAGACACTACTAACAGACCTTTTCAGGTCTAATTCAGAAAGTCTAATACTCTTTGAGACGGCATCAGCAGCTACCTTCTTGCACCGGCGGCCACTTCCCTGCAGAAGCAGCTACCAGTCCTGCACCAGTGACCATCTTCCTGCACCAGCAGATACCAGCAGCTACCAGTTCTGTACCAGCAGCTACCAGCCCTGCACCGGCGACCTTCCTGCAGCAGCGATTACCAGTTCTGCACCTGTAGCTGCCGGTCCTGCACCAGCGACCGCCTTCCTGAGCCAGCGACCACTTTCCTGCACCAGTAGATCCCAGCAACTACCAGTCCTGGACCAGCGACCACCTTCCTGCACCAGCAGATACCAGTCCTAAACCAGCGACCATCTTCCTGCACCACCGGAAACCAGTCCTGCGCCAGCGACCATCTATCCAACGAATACTAGTCTTGTACCAGCTATCCAGACCTGCTCTAGCGATTAGATCCTGCTCCAACGATCACCATCCGGCCTCGGCGATTGTTCGCCGTACGCTTTTTCCGATTACGATTCGCCAGAATAAAGTTTGGCCTTTCGAAGCAGCCCCCTTGTTTTGTCATTCTTGCCTAGTCTGTTGTCAATCACTTATATTTCAGAAGTTTGCAGGGACCGGTATATTTATCTGGCCTCCGCAACAAGTTCATGAGAGTATTCTACTCCCATTCCAATATGTGCCCTTCTAAGAAGAACACTTCTGGTGACATGAAGAGGCATGAAATAGGGCATTGGACTGCAAGAAAAAATCAGGATGAGAATCGGTAGAGAAAAGGAATGGTAATGGGAATGGGAACAATAATGGCAATAAGAACAGGGATGGGAATTTAAATGGGAATCAATAACAAGAATGAGAAGAACCAAAATAAGAACAGTAAGAGAAATGAGAACCAGAATAGGTAAGAGAATTCAATTATAATGGAGATGAACTGAAATGATAACTGTAAGAAAAATAAGAAACGGAATAGGAATGAGAATTCAAATGGGAGTGAGAAGAACCGAAATGAGAACAGCAAGAGAAATAAGAAACGGAATAGGAATGAGAATTCAAATGGGAGTGAGAAGAACCGAAATGAGAACAGCAAGAGAAATAAGAAACGGAATAGGAATGAGAATTCAAATGGGAGTGAGAAGAACCGAAATGAGAACAGCAAGAGAAATAAGAAACGGAATAGGAATGAGAATTCAAATGGGAGTGAGAAGAACCGAAATGAGAACAGCAAGAGAAATAAGAAACGGAATAGGAATGAGAATTCAAATGGGAGTGAGAAGAACCGAAATGAGAACAGCAAGAGAAATAAGAAACGGAATAGGAATGAGAATTTAAATAGGACCGAGAGGAGGGATAAGAAGGATAATATTAAGAGGAATGAGAACAGGAATCAGCGTGAGAGCAGGAATCGGAACTAAAACTGAAACAGCAATGGGAATAGGAAAAGGAAACTATAGAAGAACTACAATGAGATCTGAAACAGCAGTGAGAACAAGAATGAAAATCAAAGAAGTAAGAAAAATGAGAACAAGAATATGAATAAAATCAGGAATCAAGACAAAACTGGAATAAAAAGATGAGAACCGGAATAGGAATCAGAACGTGAACAACCAATGAGAAAAGTATATTACCACACATCAACTAAGAAGTTCTATTTGACATTCCAAGAAGCTTATCAAATATGACAGGAAGGCTGTAGAGTGCAGCAGTCAAAATGTTATGATAAAGATAACAAAGAAAAAAAGCTTGTCTGAATGACGTATATTAGTATTTCTTTTTCTTTTTCTTTTCTTTTTTTTTTTTTTTAATAAAGATCAATTATAGCTGTCACCTTCATATTGTACTGAAAGATTCTTAACATTTTAGTTGTCATCACTAAGTTACCCCAACTCAGCTTACCTGTACAATGATTTGTCCTTGACACTAGAGCCTCTCCTTCAAATATTGTTTCAAAATGTCCTCATGTAATGGACTGGAATCTATTTAATCTTTTTTTTTTTTTGACTTTGAGTTTTGTTTGCAAAGAGAAAGTGTAAATCATTCCATTCAATTCCATTTCCTTTTTTTTCTTGGATTTTATCATTCCTTCCAATTCCCTTGGTCTGTTCCTTTGAATTCATGCAAGTCTGTTTCAAAATTGAAATCCATTTGCCCCTTTAGAGTTACCAATGGTTGCTGTCAGATTTGTTCAGAGACAAATAAGAAATGGATTTTTGTTATATTTTTCATGAAGTTAGAAAAGTAAAAAAAAGTTAAAAAGAAAGGAGTTGCTACAAGGTCAGAATCTGTTCATACAGTGTGTTGGGAATATTTAATAAAGGTTTGCTCAAGGACTTGCAAGGTTCTGTTAGTTCTGTTCATTGATAAATAAGAAAACTTGTTTTCTCTCTCTCTCTCTCTCTCTCTCTCTCTCTCTCTCTCTCTCTCTCTCCCTTTCTCTCTCTTTGTGTGTGCAATCTGTATTTTCTTCAAGTTTTTGAGATACAAGTAAAATTAAATAGAAGTAATAGGAGTTGGAGGAGGAGGAAAATAAAAGAATAAGTATACAAACAAATAAACAAACAAATATACGAATATATACAGATTGGATCAGAAGTAACAGGGAACTTAATAACAACGTAATACTAGTTTGTTTTGGATATTTTGCTTAATGGCCTATCTGTCTTTTTATAGGTTATTTAATACTAAAATTTAACCGATTTGTAAATGTTTAATTATGATATTAACTATTCATATTTTCAATGTTTCCCTTTTTTTAATGGTGGACTTTTTAGTAGACTAAATAAAAAGAGAATACATAAAGACACGAGATACAAAATGTCTGAATGAACGAATGTATGTAGAAGAGTCCTTTATTGTATGTACAAATGTTTGAAGTTTCTAAGAGATTTGAAAATTTATGAGAGATTTATATATTTGAGAAGAATTCCTTGATATTATTGCATAATTATTAAACATGCATGTATGTATGAACATAATTCCATGGCATTGTGTACTGCATGCTTCTGGATAACGTCATGTTCTATGCACTCAAAGTATGCAAGGAGTAATGGCAAAAAAACAGTCCTCCTCACTCTACAGAGATCCAGAACAGGACCCTTATCATTGGATGCAGTTTATGATATTAGTTTCTATCCTATTACTCCTGTTCCATTTTGTATAGATATACTATAGGACTGGGAACATAAATACTTAGATTGCCAACTATATACAACTCACATACAATTTATCTATAAGGCATAGAGGAACCATTTTTTAAAATAACATTTTCCTAAAATTTGTGCATTTAATTACCTAGTAATTGCTGATAGCTGCAACCACAAACAATTACCAGCAAGATGTGTTGCATCAGCTATTCCACTTCATAAGTTTTGCTCCTTAAATGAGAAATCTTCCTATCTATATTCTAAAATGGAATGGTTAGGCAAGGGCTGATATTTGGTCAGATTGTGATTCTCAGCTTCTTGAGAAGTCAATCCTAGGTCTGGGACTTATGAGACAAGATTACCCTTGGAGAAAGTATTACAGTAGGTGGAATCCCATACTAGTGACTTTCCACCTTCAAATGGGAAAAGTTATATTTTGTTAGATTACTTCCCATTTCGGTAATTGAGGCATGAGACTCCAATTTGTAATGTGATCCAATAAGAATTATTTTTTTGATTTAAAAAAGAATTTAACAATAAAAATCTATTTAATTTCATTTTCATTCACATTGATTTTTGCCTTTGTACATTAGCCAAATCATTAGACTCTTCGCCAATGGTCCTGGAGACCAGGGTTCAATCACAGGTTGAATCATACCAAAGACTCAAAAAATGGTACTTGATGCAGCCTTGCTTAGCACTCAGCACTATAAGGTAAGGATCAAGGGAAAAGTGGAGCAATCCACGGAATGGAGTATCACCCTCTTCTACACCTCGGTAGCTATTGAAACGGGAGCCTTCGAGTCACCATCGACCAAGGTGGCCAACTTTACTGACTTACATATAAAAACATTCATTATCAAATGAACATCTATTTGGATAAATAAAGGGTCCCTTTCAGCAGTCTATTTGGTGAATTGTAGTTAGCACCCTAACTGGTAAAAAGTATGGATATCACTGACCACTTTACTTTTGGCTCACTGCCTTCCCCGGGACATCATAACCTGTTTATGTCTCTGCTTTTGAGACCCCAGCTATAGAACGTAAATATTTTTAAGCGATGCATTTAATGATCGAAAAATAAAAGAACATACTTTCTTCCAATTCATAATCATCACCTCATGCTGATAGCACAGAGTTCCCTGACTCTCTCTTGCCATCCATGCCAATTGTTATCACTCTGAGAGTGTCCTCTAGATAGCATCTAGTGTTTACATAGAACCGAAGTAGGTAAGTTCTTGCTGAACGGCCAACAGTGGAACATTCATTTATAGAAGTTCATAAGAGAATTATGCTTATGAGTTCATCTTTACTTCTCCAGCATGGGTTGTTCATCTTGAAACCCCATATTCAAAAGAATTACATAAAATAAATTAAAATTGAAAAACAAAAAACAAAAATTAGAATAGAGAAAGAAAAATCTTGATAGAAACCGATGCAAAGGCAAAGAAGAAACCAGAGATAAAGAAACAGAGGAAGAGATAAAAGAGAGAAAAAAGAGAAAAGTGAAGTGCTTGTGTTTAGTGAGATATACTCAGGGTCAGCTAATAAAAAATGGGGTGGGTAGTTCCCATGGCTTAGTGACCCTGCGATATCATAGTAAGTTAGTTCAAACTCCAGTCACGCTGATACCCTCGCTTAAGGTAGGAGCTCTCTTATCCCTCCACCAATAAGTTAAATAGTACCACTACTGTTCTTCTACAAGAATGGCTTTAGCATTAAATTACCCACAAAAGTTGATATGCTATTAAACAAAGACACTGAAACCGTAAGGGACGAGGAAAGGAGTGAAATCAGTGAGAATAATTTTTGATTGTCTTTCCTAACTGAAAAAAAAAGGTTTTATTTCGAATGACAAAATTGTCGTTTGAAAATAGACGAATGTTTTGGCTTAATTTCTTAGTTTAATGGGATATCAGCGAGACATTTTTAAAATGAGAAAACTTGAGCAAAGAAGAGAGAGAGAGAGAGAGAGAGAGAGAGAATAAAAAATATTTAGCGAGAAAAATTGAGAAAAAAGAAAAACATGATGAAAGAAAGAAAGAGTTGGTTGGTTGGTTGGTTGGTTTATTTACGGAATATCAACCCTTTTCGGGTAATTTAATGCCAGATCAAGTAATTTTGATAACTTTGATTTAGTTTGGTTTAGTTTAGTTTTATGGCATAACAACCATTGTAGGTTACTCAATACCAAATCAATTTTTATCCACATAAACAATTCAATTTCAAACAATTCAATTTAGCGTAAGTACAGTTTTTTGTTTATACATAGCTAAATGTAAAAATAGTCTTATTTCAAACAATTCAGTTTAGCAGTTTAAATGTTTAAATGTTTAGCAGTTTAAATGTCAAAAACAGTTCTATTTTAAATTATTTAATTTAGCAATAAGCACACAGTTTCTATATTTACCAACCCCTCCGCGCGGGCAGGATATGACACAAGGTCAATTTTTTTAAGCGGAGTTTAACAGGTTTGAATTTAGAGTTTTCCTTCTCCTAGACTAGTTGCCTCACCAAGGCTGAAGAACCCAGTCTGCCTTACTATTTACCCATAGCTGGAGGGAGAATAATTGGATTCATACCTTTCCCAAGGGTATTAGTGCTATGTGAAATGCTATCAGTCTCGTTCAGGATTTGAACTCGTGTCGCCGTGTCCATTTCCTACGACGATAACCATTACACCAGTTCCGTTCTATTTGACTTATAGATAAGACCCAATTAGACGCAACCACTCCGGGCCAGAGTAGACCTGGGAGCAATGGCAATAAAGGGGTATTCCGTTTTCCCCAAAGCTCCAGCATTACTTGAGCCTTACCATCAGATTGTTTAGTATCATGTATAGGGTATTCATTGGGGGTGTCTTATGCCTCTGCAGAAATGCAGTAAGTGTACTCTACAGCCCCAGCCGACAGGGCCAGAGAGAGAGAGAGAGAGAGAGAGAGAGAGCGTGTGTGTGTGTATGTGTGTGTGTGTATGTGTGTGTGTGTATGTGTGTGTGCGTGTGTGTGTATGTGTGTGTGGGAGAGAGAGAGAGAGAGAGAGAGAGAGTATAAGAACTCAGTAAAAGAAAGAATAAATAAACTCAAAAACTGAAAACTATTAAAAATTGTGGGGAAAAGTGAGAAAAGTGAGAAAAATGAGTAAAATAAAAAAAAGAAGAAAATGAAAAGAAATGAATGAGAAAAACAAGAAGAAAGGAAAGGAAATATGACAAAATAGTCTAAGAATTTCAATCCACTTTTCATCTTATATTGCATTTGGTTATCTGTCATAGTTTCGGTTAAGTCTTCAAATCCCATAAGACTTATGTTACTTAGCTATTTTGATTCCTTAAATATATAGACATACCTTATTCACTTATATAAATAACCAATTTTTGAGTTGACAACTAAGAATGCATAAGATGTTGCATTTAAAGGTGTGCATTTACTTCCAGTACTGACATTGGTTAAAGATCCAAAATAAAAATAAAAAATACCGATGCTTTGATTCCATTTTGAGGATTTTGGTTGCTCACAAGTGTTGAAATGATCAACGACTTTTATACGTATTTAGAAATAAACATTAAAATGAAAAAACATGAGATTAGCATAAAGATATAATTTTGTCCCACTTTTTCATGTTTACTTTTATTCTTTATCCTTTATTTTAAAAAAACAGCTAAATCTTTCTTAAAATAATTGTAAACAGCCCAAAAAATCTTTGCTTACCTAATTTTCCGGCTTTCTTGCAATCGCGTTTAACTCCTGGATTTTCTAAATCACAACTGGAATCTGCATATATACATTTACCTAACCCCTCCACCACTGCCAGTATATGATATGAGGTCGGTTTTAAGAGGAGTAAAGTTGGTTTCCATGTTCAGTTTTCGTTCTCATAGACTTGCTGAAATCCTCAATATTCACAGTGGGCTACTTTTTATTCTTTTATTGTATTCAACATTAATTATATCTTATTATTAGTCTAATGAGTAGAGTGTTCACCAATGGTCAAGGAGATCAGGGTTCAATCCCAGGTTGAGTCATACCAAAGACTAAAAAAATCGTACTTGATGCCGCCTTGCTTAGCACTCAGCATTATAAGGTAAGGATCAAGGGTAAAATTGAGAGATCCGGGAAATGGAGTAGCGCTATCCCCTACTCCACGGGGTAGTAGCTATTGAAAAGGGAGCCTTCGGGTCACCCTCGACTACGGTCGCCAACTTACTTATTAATGTTACATAAGAATTTTTACATTCAGGGTATATATTTACCCGACCTCTCCGCTACTAGGTCAGTTTTTAAGCAGAGAAAAGCTTATTTGAATTCAGGATGCTTTGGTTTTATGGCATGTCAACCATTGTAGATTATTTAAAACCAAATCCTGTTTTTACACACACACACACACACACATATATATATATATATATTGTGACGTGGTATGCCCCGGAGAGGGGAAAAGTAAGATTTAATTCCCCTTACCCTTCTGTGTTTGAACTAACAAGCCCAGCGACTGACCGCTGAGGCAGTGAGAATACAGGTCAAAGCTATCTGCACTCCGTAACCCCAAATTGGTTGGACGAAGAAGGGAATGTAGGTCATTGAATAGCATGACCGGGTGAGGTGGAGGAGGAGGAAGGAGTCAAATGATTGGCCGAAGCCTTCGCGCCAAAAATAATGCCTCTTCGCCAGAGGAAATTTGGAAGGGGATTTTCAGTTTTTAGGATAGCAGCGAGCGTGAAAAGACGTGCTGATTTATTAGCCAAAACTCCGGGGAAATAGTGGAACAGAATCTTTGGACAGAAGATAACAGTGCCTTCAGCCAGGTTTTAGAGAAATGCCGCTCACCCGTAAAAGAAAGGAATCTAAGCTAAGTACAACTTAAAACTGTTTTTCCTTCTACCCTTCCTAAATATAGAAATTATATGCACTCTCTCAAGTTAAAGAAAGAAAGACATAAAGAATTATATGCAGTCAGAAAAGAAAAGAAAGAAAGAAGAAAGAAAGAAAGAAAAAAAGACGAAAGAGAGACATTTGTGTTTAAGACTGTCTGCTGGTGTAATATAGCCGGCACCTTAAATGTTTGTTTGGTCCTCACCTATTAAAATTTTGTTATAGTTTAAATGTTCCCTTATGTTGAAATCTATTCGTTATGTTGCTTATCTATCGAGTTGCCTTCTTTTGTACATATCTTTTTCACCATCATTCGCTTCAATTTATTCTCGCTAAATGTCGTATTCGCCTTGAAAACATTATAAGGGAATTTTGGAATTTCCGACAACAGTGAATAATATTTTGTCTTAACCTAGAAGTCCATGTTTTCCGTTATCCGAGGGGGTAGGAAAACGAAGGGGCTTGGTGGGGTATGTAAATAGTGAAATTGGAATCCCCCTGGCCAGGCGTCGAGATGAGTCTGGCCCCAAATTAACCCCCACATTATATGCCAGTTACCTTATGCCCGAAACAGGAGTCTTGACTAGGACTTATTTTGCGAGGGGTCAAGTGCCAGACTGACCCAACGCCCCACATGCGTAAAATAAACTCTCATCCCGAGATAAATATTTATGCACCGTTATAATATACATATATATAAATGATTAGTAAACACGTTTTGTTGATAACATTTTTAACCTAACCTGAGCTCTTTTTTTTCACTCAGTTTAATAGTTTCAAGTATTGCTATATAACAGTCACAATTTAATATCAGTCATTTGTTTTCACACATACTTTGTTCTATTTGACCCATAGATAGGACTCTATCAGGTGCGACACCTCCGGTTCAGAGTGGTCCTAGGAGCAATGGCAATGAAGGGGTACTCCACATTTCCTAAATCTCCAAGGCTGAAACTTCACCATCTGATGGTTTACTGTCATAACTAGGACACTCGTCGGAGGGGGGTTTACCCTTCTGCAGAGATGTAGTCGGTGTATTCTACAGCCCCAGGTGACTGGGCTTTGAATTCAGGGTTTCCCCTCAGAACTGGTTGCCTAACCAAATCTTAAGAACCCAGTCTGCCCTAAAATTTACCAATGTAAAGGGAGAAGAGATGGATTCATCCTTTTTCTCAAGTAACATTCAGTGTATGCTATTAGCATGCAGAGGAAAGAAACGAATTTCGTGCTGATTATGAACTAGACTTTGACTACACTGGTTGGTTGGTTGGTTGGTTGGTTAAATTTTATGGCATATCAACCTTTGTAGGTTATTTTACGCCAAATCCATTTTTATGTAAATAATCAGTTCTATGCTAACAATTCAGTTTAGCATGAGTACACAAATTGTCAAAAACATTTCTATTTCCAACTATTCAGTTTATTCAAGCAGTTATATAAAATAATTCAGTTTCCTGTAAGTACAGTTTCAATGCCAAAAACAGTTCAATTTCAAATAATTCAGTTTAGTATTAGCACGCAGTTTAAATGTAAGTACGGTTTAATTGTCAAAAATATTTCTATTTTAAGCTATTTAGTTTAATCAAACAATTCAGTTTAGCATAAGTATGCCGTTCGTTCTATTTAACCCATAGATAGGGCCCTAGCAGGTGCTACCACATCGGAGCAATGGCAATGAAGGGGTGCTCCGTATCGCCTAAAGCCCTGCATTACTGAGACCTCACCATCAGACAGTTTAGTGTCATATCCAGGACACGCATTGGGAGGCGGGTCTTACCCCTCTGCAGAGGTGCAGTCAGTGTATTCTGCAGCCCCAGCCAACTGGGCAATGACTACACTGGACCATGTTTATAAACTGTTGATGGCTACTCATATGGTAGGCTAACTGACTATCAGGATGACCATGAAGTGACCATATTAAGGAATTGGTTAATATAAAGGCCTCCTCCATGTTATGATGAAATGATGTGTTCAGTCAGTTTTATATACATGGGTTAAATAAAATGCATGTCTCGATGACATAATTGACTGGTGACACAGTAAACAAGGGGTTTGAAACTCAAAAGTAAAATTTTAGATATAAATTATCATCAGGCTATGATGACAAACATATTAGATAAATAACATGGCAAAAAAGGAGTCCTTTAGATGATGTATATATATATATATATATAAGGAGAAATGGGAGATTTTGGTGAATCTTGACAAAATGATAAAAATAAGTGGAAAAGTGGATAAATCAAACACTTACAACGGGTTTGTTGGGAATATTTCGTTCTTTATTAACAAAAGAACTTCATCAGACTAAATGAGTTTTTCTTCATTTTAGCAAATGGGGATATAGATAAACTAGAGGAGAATGTAAAAGGGGGAAACGAGTCTAAAGACAAGAGATAGATAATGGAAGAATAAGGAGGTTTGAGTTAGGTGGCACCAAGTGTATCGGGTTTCATGAGAGATTTGATCGGATATAGGTGGATTAATTTTAGTGAGAAAGACGTAAACATGAGGGGGAATAAGTTTATTTAGAGAAAAGAGAAAGAGGAGATGAAGGGGGCAAGGGTTAATGGGTACCCAGCTTCAAAGACATTGACTGTAATGGAGTATCTAAAAGGGAAAAACTCGACACGAGTTCAAATCCTGGACGAAACTCATTGCATTTCACATAGCACTAATACCCTTGGGAAAGGTATGAATCCAATTATTCTCCCGCCAGCTATGGGTAAATAGTAGGACTCTCTCTCTCTCTCTCTCTCTCTCACTCTCTCTCTCTCTCTCTCTGGCCCTGTCGGCTGGGGCTGTAGAGTACACTTACTGCATTTCTGCAGAGGCATAAGACACCCCTAATGAATACCCTATACATGATACTAAACAATCTGATGGTAAGGCTCAAGTAATGCTGGAGCTTTGGGGAAAACGGAATACCCCTTTATTGCCATTGCTCCCAGGTCCACTCTGGCCCGGAGTGGTTGCACCTGATTGGGTCTTATCTATAAGTCAAATAGAACGGAACTGGTGTAATGGTTATCGTCGTAGGAAATGGACACGGCGACACGACTTCAAATCCTGAACGAGACTGATAGCATTTCACATAGCACTAATACCTTTTGGAAAGGTATGAATCCAATTATTCTCCTTCCAGCTATGGGTAAATAGTAAGGCAGACTGGGTTCTTCAGCCTTGGTGAGGCAACTAGTCTAGGAGAAGGAAAACTCTATATTCAAAACTGTTAAACTCCGCTTAAAAATTGACCTTGTGTCATATCCTGCTCGAGCGGAGGGGTTGGTAAATAGGATCTAAAAGCGAAAAAAGAAGAAAAAAGACTAAAGATTATTTACACATATATATATATGTGTGTGTGTGTGTATGTGTGTGTGTGTGTGTGTGTGTAAGAGAGAAAGAGAGAGAGAGAGAGAGAGAGAGAGAGAGAGAGACGGATTATCTTTTGTCGGTAGTTCACAGAATGAATCAAAATTTGAGTGACTTTAAAACTGGTAAAATTCGAAAATGCATTCATGAATAAAAATAAGATATTGGTATGTATGTTAAAAGTAAAGTGGGAGACGTATTGATAGAAATATCAATATCCTCTCAGCGTGCTGATTCCATATTTACCAGGTCTAGTATATATATATATATATATATATATATATATATATGTGTGTGTGTGTGTGTGTGTGTGTGTGTGTGTGTGTGTGTGTGTGTGATGCAGCCTTTTTTAAATGTCTCAAGCAGCCTCTACATTCTGTTTCTAATTTTAAAATCCCTTTTGAATAAAATCATTTTGTTTACATCATCTATCAACAGATGGCCTTGGTATATCTCATTAGGAGAGAAGTCCCCATAGTATAATGGGTGAAAAGCTGGACTACAGCCTCAAAGTAACCGAGTTCAAACTCCAGTCATACTATGACATTCATTTTCGGATTAATATCCTAGGGAAAAGTATTGATTTTCCTTATTTCCCTAGCAATGGGGGAAAGAGCATCACGGCTTTTCTTCTACATGGATAGCTTTGGCATTAAACAACTCGTGAAGGTTGATATGCCGTTAAACAAAACCAACCTTATCTCTCAGTCATTTTAATAAACTATGTTTTCAAAACGCATATCGTGACAACATTTGAAAACTAGATATAAAGTTTAAAAGGATTTTTTCAAAGTCGAAGTAAAATGTGGACAACATTATAAATTATTCTTTTTGCCTGCCATAGATATTGGAATAACCTTAGCTTTCATATGAAATATTCATAAAACATTTGGATAAAATCTTATTTCAGTATCAATTAATCAACTAATTAACTGTCCTTTGGAAAATCTGCTCTGACTAATTTTATTTATTGAAGTTAATTTTGAGAGAATTATTGGAAGGGAAATCTAGACATTCAATTTCTTATAATACTATTGTGTTAGTATAGCGTTTATTCTAAGGCTAACAGCAACAAATGAATGAATGAATACTTCGTTTAATTCTAACAATTTATTATTCAACACATGAAACAATTAATAACAATATACAGTCCTCCCTGTGTGTAAAGTTGAGTTTAAGAGACTTACCGGCGCACTGAAGAAGATATCTTGTATCTTAGGGTTGTCTTTCTGAGAGCTTTTAACGTCCCCCGCACCACGGAACGTCAGGTGGAATCTGTCAGACTGGATTTTGCGCCAAGGCTTCTGGGCTCATCACGTGGTTAGTATATCCAATCACAGAGAGCCTCTTCCTCACTCACTCCATACACAGGAATTACCATTTTACTGACCCAACAATACTCGTCTTTTTAAATATTTCTATCACACTGTGTCCTATTTGTTTGTAGTAATGCTGGGGGAGGGGTCGAGAAAGAGAAAAAGAGTGAAAGTGGGAGATGGGAAACTTGCTGACCAGGAATGTCAAGCTAATCAATTTATAGTAGGAGTCAAAGAATTGGTAAGAAACAATTTCAAATGGGATGAAACTCATGTACAGAAATGTACAAGTATGATATAATAGCCGAGGGATTTCGGTTCATGCCTTTGGGTTTAGTTAGGCTGGGAACCTTTCGGCTCAGCACATAGGTTAGTTAGGTGCAACCTTGATGCAGGTGGTAACGCGTGCGCACGTACAGAGCAGACATGTCACTCAGAGATGTCACAATAGCCTGAGATGATGAAACGGATGACAAAGTGCGGGTGACGTCACTCACCGGAAGCGCGCGGAGGATTTGGGGGATTTCGAAGAAAGTAAGAGAGTTGAAACTAGACGCCGAACGAGGAGGTTCGACTTTTGGGGCTCGCTGAGGCGAGACGAATTTGCGCGCCATGGGTGCCGCACGAGATAGGGGCCAGATGAAGAAGCCAGCATAGAAAGATTGTGTCTCTCTCCTTATGTCGAAACCTTTAACTCAAAAGTAATAAAAAGGTTTCGTACCTGAACAAAGAAGTCGTTACGTGTTTTCGAATTTCGAGATTCCTATGTTCTAAGTTTTTTACACGTGGTCATGAACATTCGATGTCCATTTCACCCATTTCGCACATGAACCATATTTGTGTATATGGCTATGTAACACAAGAGAATTTCCTTTCTTTATATTAGTTCAGATGATTTACAAAAAAAGTCTACTTGTTGATATCCGTTCTATGGTGTTTTTGGTAAGTTCATGGATGTTGTAGGGTTAGCGAATGAATTTTTGCTATTTATGGTCCCTAGTATTTAATGTTAATTTTGATATTTAAAATAAGGTTTAATATTTCCCACACGTTTAATGTTGAGGTTTGATATAGAGTGTTTTGTTTAGAATAAAGGTGGAATAGGGCATTTTATAAACATAATATAGGCACATGGCAAAAGTTAGTGAATGAATAAAAGATATGAAACGAATGAAACGAGTAAAGGTTGTAAAACGGCGCGGACAAAATGAACATTTAAACAAGGCGACGAACAAAAACAAATTTATATTCTACAACAGTAAAACTTACATTAATACATAAAATAAATTACTAACTCTACTAACAAAATAATACTGTGTGTATATGTGTGAGTGTGTGTGTGTGTGTGTCTAACACAACTAAGCTATAAAAGAATTACAAGTTTAAAATGTCCTTTTTTTATGATTAGAAACGGGCAGTTTCTCAGAGACTGGAAAGCGTCTCATAGTCATTGTATATGAATGTCTGCGAGGCCCATCCATGGTGTTGCTTTTCTCTCCTGTTGATTCACGCTGAAGGGAGTGTGTTGCTGCTGCGAAGAAATTTGGTAAAAGAGAGCAAGGGTGTTTGAAGACGACGTATTTATAGAAAATACGCGACTTGTAGGTGGCTCAAAAACGCAGGACTTGAATTTACGCGCGGACGTAGTTTTAGACATGTCACGTGGTTCTCCTGGCCAATGGTTTCCCGAGACTGAATATGTGAGCGTCCGCCATCTTTGAGGGAACAAGTGGCATACCGCCCAAAATAATTTATAGGCGTGTAAAGTCCTATAATGTCTTTTTTTGGGGCAATACTTTGCTATTTATGTGAAATAAGGTGGCTGGGTCGACAAAAATATGTTGAGTGCTGTCCGTGCCTGGCAGTTAAAGTGAATAAAGCATCGACTGTCTGTGAAAGATGCTTTCAGGTTGAGAGAATGAGAACTGCCTATTGCAGAATACAGGGTGTTATTTGTATGCTTTTGATGGGATCAAGAACGCATCCACAGACTTATAAATAAGCATATAGTAGCAAGGAAAGAACAAAACACTGAGTTGCAAATCAAGTAAGAAGATAAGTGAAAATTTTAACAATTATATTAACAAACAAAACAAAAAACAAAAGGTTCAAACAATTGTGTTGGTGAATATGTAGCAGTAACAGATCTATTTCCTCTCGCGAATCAATGCCCCCGCCAAGCGATTCGTCCACACACTGACCAATCAGGGACAGGCGCATTGATTCCTTCTTCCTCTCTAGAACTATTTTTTCTAACCCATTTTGGAAGTTACGGCAAGTCAGAGAGCACCTAGTTAGAAGCCAAGACAGACATCTCTCGCGTCCTCTGCTACGGACATTCCACATGGAAGGCCTTCACTGAAGAGCACGCTGCTATTAGCTACACATACAGAAGAAACAGCCTTGCGGCCAGTCACACGAGCTACTTGCTACAGTGACACACACTTCCTACAAGCTCAAGGACCAACATACTAACTGGCGACACCAAAAAGAACCTTTTCTCACTCTGACTTGTTTACTTCTGCGACTATAATAAGCCTTTCGTTATTGTGTTTCCAAAGAAGTTTCGTTATTTATTTGTATTGTCAATTGATATATAGTGCTGTGGAAACTAACCCTTAAAAACACTAAAAATATAAAAATGTCTGTGAAATTGAGAAGAAAATGTTTATAGTTGCATTGACAGGAACGAGTTAAATTTTGGAAATTTGATGTGTTGAATAGTCGTAAAATGTTCCAATATTTGTGCTGGTACGGGTTAGTCACAGACTTATGCCCTTAACCAAAGTTTATGTCGATAGGGAAAGAGAAACGTCGGTTTTGAAAAGGTCGAATGTAGATGGGGTGGTGATTCTCGGGTCAGACGAATTTGTGTGATGTTGAATGCCGCAGGCGTCGCAGTCAACGTTTTTCTCTCGAGGTCCGGGAGCCGATTCCCTTTTGAACTTTCATTGACCATTTCAAAGTCGCGTTTTGGATCGAAGCGGCTCCAAAAAACTTTGATGCGGAAGGTTACTGATTGGGTGAAAAAAGAAAAGGATCTTGTAAATTGTAAGTATAAGGTCAAATTTCAACCGGATGGATGTGCAGAGCCTACCTGCGTAGCGACGTGTTTTATTCATTTTGGTTTCGGCCATCGTCTAAACAACATCCGGCTTTTGAAATGTACGTTTGTGGTGTTTTATTTGTTTCTTTATTTATCGTTTTTGCTTGTGTGTTAGTTTGGAATGTATTAGTAAATCAGAATGGATTTCTGTATATAACAACAGCTTCAGTCTGTAGTGCTTTCTGATTAGTCAAAAATATTTTGTCACGTGATTACTCACTGCTTCGTCGGCCAGTCAGTGATCTCAAATGACTAATAGATTGTTCTGTTTTTTTTTACCATTATGAAGAGTTTATGAATCATAACAAGATTTGAACTAAAACTTTTAAGCTTAGTTGAAACTTTTTTCTTGATATTAAGTTCCTTGGGAATGGTTTATGATACAACTAAATTCTTATTTATGATACATTTTCTAAATATATGTTTCAAGCAGTATTATTATAAGTTTCCACCAGATTTCTATGCTATTTCCATTGTAATTTTGCAACCAGATTCCAGTCTTTTTTTGCCATCTTGTGTTTCGCTTGCGATATCTTTTTTTTTTAAATTTAGTCCATGAATCATTATTATAAAAGTTATATTGTATGGACAGCTTATTTCTAGAGTCTGCAAGTTCACGTGTGTTCAGTGAGCTGGCAAGTCACTGAAGAGACTTAATTCTTCTTTTGGCACCAACAGTTAAACTTTCGCAGAAGTGAAATTGTGGAATATTCTATTTTGTTTTATTTTTTATATTTTATCATTTGTTTTATTTTTTATTTTTGTATTTTTATTTGTTTTGTTCTTTATTCTTGTATTTTATTATTTGTTTTATTTTTATTTTCGAATTTTATTATTTGTTTTATTTAGTATTTTATTATTTTCTTATTTATTTGATTTTTTATTTTTGTATTTTATATTTTTTAAATTTTTTGTTTTCAACTTTATAAATTTATTAATCCTCACACTATCTTTTGCATTGCCTTCAGCAGATTATAGAATGATAAAGTGTCGGTCATTGTGAAAGCACCAATTTACACTAGATCACCAAAATTAGCCAACTCACTACGCAGATGGGTGACCACTTAGTAATAGCAGATACTATCATCATCATCATCATATCGTGCTGGCAGCACGGATATCCCTGACCCTCTCTCGCCACTCCTCCCTATCGTTCATCGCCCTAGGTAGGTCTTCAGGACAACAACCTGTATCCTCACATAGCTGCTGAATGTACGTTCGTGCTGGTCGTCCTGCTTTTGCGCGGCCATGTGTGGGGATCCATAAGAGTACATCTCTTATGAGTTCATCTCTGCTTCTCCAGCAATGTCCTGCATGTCTGGTTCGCCTAACTTGAATAGTTTTCGTGATAGGGGGCAGGTGGCCGTACAGTTGGTGTCTTGTGGGGTGTTGCTGCCAGGACTTGTTGAGGATTGCACGCAGCATTCTTGTGTAATTGCCATCTAGTTTCTTCTCCAGCCGTTTTGTTAGCGTCCATGTAGTGCATCCATATAGCAGTATCGATGTGACCGCTGCCTGGAAGAAACTGCGTTTCATTTTATCGGTTAGGTCTGATTTCCATATAGTCGATAGCCTATTGATAGCTGTCCATGCTTTCGATAACCTCGTTTCGATGTCCTTTTCGGTTGATTCGACGCTGCTTCCTAGGTACGTGAATTTGTCTACTAGTTTAAGAGGGGTTCCTTTTAGAGTGGAGATGTCCCCCGTTTGGTTATAGCACATATATTCCGTTTTGTGTGTATTAACATGGAGGCCTATGCTTGCTGCTGCTCGTTCCAAACTATGCAGAAGTGTTTCGGCTTGGTCAGGTGTATTTGCCAGTATCGCTATGTCATCGGCGTAGTCGGCGTCGGTAATTGTTGTTGCGGGGTATCTTCTGCTTCTTTTCTTCGTCAGTTCGAAGCCATTCTCTTTGATTTTGTCAATCGATGTTCTAAGTACGTAGTCTAGACAAATGATAAAGAGATACGGCGCCAGCGTGTCCCCTTGTAGTACTCCTGCTACAATGTCGAAGTATTCTGTGTCTCCATCTGGTGATCGTACTTTTACTTTAGTGTTTCTATAGAGAATCGTTATTGCCGCTACGGTTTCTTTAGGTAAGCCTACGAAAAAACGACAAACGAACAGCGACCACCAAACACTATGACTGGGCCCTATTAAACAACAAAGATGTAAGAGATAAATACGTATTAGAATTAAGAAACAGATTCGAAACACTACAAGAAAAGACGGAAAAAAGTACACCAAACGACGAATACGAAAATTTCGTCAATGCACACCTCGAGGCAGCAGCAAAATACATTCCAACAAAAATTAAAACTAAATATAGAGTCCCATGGGAAACTTTAGCGGTGAGAGAAAAACGTGCACTAGTGAAAACAGCCTCCAAAAACTATCGAAAAAACCCAACAAACACAAATGCCTTAAAACTAAAAACGGCACAATATCAATTAGCAGGCATATATATAAAGGAACAGACAGAATACATTCAAAATCAGATAGATAAGATTAGAGACTCGGTGGAAGATAGACAATCTAGAATTGCCTGGCAAACAATAAACGAAGTGAGCAGAAGAAAGAACACAGCCAAAGCAAAACTGAAAGCAGCAAACCAACAAGAAAGAATAAAACTGTGGAAACAGCACTTCGAAAACTTACTTGGAAACCCACCAAAAATAACACATGAACCAATCACCAGAATAATTAGCAAACAATTAGACATTAAACTTGGACCGTTCACACAAGAAGAACTCGACTCGGTTCTCAGAAAAATTAAAAATAGGAAAGCTGCAGGGCTGGACGAAATTCCCCCGGAAGTATGGAAGACCAGACAATTCGACAACATACTGCTCCGACACTGCAACGCAGTATACAATCAAAAGCCGATAGATAGATGGACGAAGGGATGCATACTCCCCTTCCCTAAAAAGGGGGACCTCGGATTAGCCAGAAACTACCGAGGCATAACACTTACATCCATAGCTGCCAAAATCTACAATGCCCTACTGCGAAACCGAATAGAACCCAAAATCGACAACATACTTAGAAAAAACCAAAATGGCTTCCGAAGAAATAGATCCATGACCTCACAAATATTAACCATCCGCAGAATCCTTGAAGGTGTACGGGCAAAGAACCTACAAGCGACATTAATATTTGTCGACTTTACCAAGGCTTTCGACTCCATTCACAGAGGAAAGCAGATACTATAAACAACCTAAAATTAGTATATCAAACTAAACAAAGCTTATTGAAAAGCATTCACAACAACCAATTCTTTAAACAAGATTTTTTATGTTTTATTTTCTTAAAGGACCTAGTAGAGGTGGAATTTCTGGACACTTGCGACAACATGATATATGTACTGAAGATGAACTCATGCTAATTTATTTGAAATTAATGGTTTTGAAACCCCACCAGACCCTCCTTTTTATCTTTCACTTTCTTTTTCTTCTCCCCACTCTATGTTTACAAAGTCAGCTGCTGGACTTCACGGCAGATTATCAAATTTTGAGGATTATTTGGTGAATATCTACTACACTTATAATATCTACTGAGACTAATATTTGGACTATCACTCTGTTTCAATGGTTCAAGCTGATAAATTCAATAGGTTAAATAGTTTATGATATATCACACTTTTCTCGCTAGAAATCCCATTGTGGGAAATATCTAAGGGAATTAAATAATTCTATTATTGAATACCTCTGACCACACTTTGGCAGAATTTAGGGTAGATCTTTTTGTACAATGTCAGGGAAATCTTAGCGAGATTTTGCTTCTCTTTTCCTTTTGCATTATTTACAAGCCACTCAAAATTCAGAAGCTAAGAAGAATGTGTTCCACATATATCTATGGAAAGGAACATCAATCACCATTTAAGCACTTGTCTTAATTTTTCTCAACACTAAAAAAATCATTTTTTAACAGAATAGTTACAGAATAGTTATTTATTACAAAAGTTACAGAATAGTTATTTATTACAATAGTTACAGAATAGTTATTTATTACAATAGTTACAGAATAGTTATTTATTACAAAAATTAAAATGAAAAGAATCGTGCTGGACGTGGTTCAGCTGAAAAGTTCATTGGCTGACCCAGATACTCTTGTAGGATGAGATATTGCGTTTTGATATTTAATTTCCATTTTGTAGTGGTATATTTAATTTGTTTTTATATGTGGTTGCGCGTTCTCACCAGTCGGAAGGTCGCCATTTATAGCGATGGAGATGACATTATTATCATTATTGGGTTTTTAGGTTTAAGTTGGTTTTGCGTTGGTTATGTTGGTATTACATTGGTTTCTTTGGTATTTCGTAGGTAGCGTTGGTATTACGTTGGTTGCGTTGGTATTTCGTTGGTTGCGTTGGTATTTCGTTGGTTGTAATCCCCTCGCTAAACGTTGATGGAAAATAAAGGTGGTGGAGAAGAACGAAGACGTAGTTAGGTTTTAAATATAGGTTTTAATGGTAGCATGAAGTAAGGGGTTTACGCTGGTATACCAAAGACTTTAAAAATGGTACTTGATACCTCCTTGCTTAACACTCAGCAATATAAGGTAGGTATCGAGGGTAAAGTGGAGCAATCCAGGGAAAGGAGTAGCACCCTCCCCTACATCTCGGTGTAGTAGCTATTGAAAAGGGAGCCTTCTGGTCACCCTCGACTACGGTCGCCAACTTACTTAAATTGAATTGTTAGAAATACAGACGATTGATCATTTATCTGTGGGTATCTACAAAATGTGTTTACAAATTATATATTTGATATATTTGTCAGAACAGGATTTGGCATTAAATAACCAGCAATCCTTGATATGCCATGAAACCAAACCCAACCAATCCTTCACGAGAAATGTTCAGTTTTGTTCCATATGGTTGTTGGGAGGTAAGTATTTGAAAATCTAAAATGATTTTTAATCATCTACATATTTTTAATTTATGATCACTGTGTGTGTATGGCCCATACCATTATAACTTAAATATTTAACACTACATCACCACCATGTCACTGAGGATCATTAAATATGTTTCCAGACTTTTTTCGTGTAGGCACTTTTATTGATAGTACACACATGAAACTCTAGTCATCTTAGAAGTAATCTCCTCCGGCTGCAAGGCACTTGTACCGTTTCAATAACTTCTGGAAGGCTCTAAGGAAGTCTTCTCGTGTGAGCGTGTCAATGACATTCGTCACAGCCTCTTTCATCTCCTCAATTGTCTCAAAACGACAGACTCTGAGCTTAGGGAATAAGCAAATGTTTCAGGGAGCAAGGTCTGGACTATAGAGATGATGAGGAAATGTCTTGAGACCCATCTTGGTCAAATAGTCTGTGACAAGGATGGAGTTGTTGACTGGTGCATTGTCCCGCTGGAAATGCCACTGATCGATTTGAAGAGTGCTGGCCTCTTCCGATGGAATCTCTTCCTGAACTCCCTTAAAACCTCAACATAGTAACCCTAACCCTAACCCTTTGGCCAATCAACTGTGGGGTTTGGACTTCCTTACTGGTGCATTGTTCTGGTAAAAATGCCACTGACCCGATTCGAAGACTGCTGGCCTCTTCTGACGTAATATCTTGCTGAACTCCCTTAAAACCTCAACATATTGACCCTAAACCCTAACCCTTCGGCCAATCAACTCTGGTGTTCTGACTTCCTTGCTCCTCCCACACCTCTCATTATCCCTCATAGACTCCCTGACTTCCTTGAATCTCTTATGCCAATTAAAAACTGATGCTCGATTCATGCAAGACGGTCGAAAAACAGTCTGAAGCATTCCATACGTTGTTTCTGCGGCATTTTTTCTCAGTTTAAAACATAGTTTTATTGCATATCGTTCTTCCTCACTTCCAGATTGCATTTTTGAAATTCACCAGCTGTGACAATCAGGCTTTAGTAGGGTGTATTCCAATTCCTGGTGTAGCTGTTCATTAGAACCTGAAATCATAAAAATTGGTCAGTCATCTCATAAGATGTATAGCAATAACATACTGAACTTTCAAAAGTGTACGACAATTTTAATTGCCTGTACAAAAAAAGGTCTGCAAACATATTGAAGGCACTACGTAAATCCATAAAATGGAAAATATAATTATAAATTTGATTTTATGTATTATCTTTTGAAGTTGATGATAATATTAAAAGAATAACGGAGTTTTATGGAAGATAAATGTCTGAACTGAAATGACACTAGACGATATATTTATTTAAACATTTTTGTTTTTTTCCGGATATATACTCATAAGTAAACAAGGTAATTACACTTTCTGTCTTATTCTGCCAAAAAATATAATTAGAAATATTTTATTAAATATGTATAATTATTATTTGAATTTGGTTATTTTTTTCTTTTCAAGTTAAGATCTTCTAATATTTTCTAAAGGGGGTTACGTTCTGCAGGAATATGACTTTCCTTTTTTCTTTATTTTTTATTCTCGCTCTTTTTTTTTTTCCTTCCTTTTTTTTATCTTAATGTAATTTTTTTTCACTTTAGTATTTTATGATAATTTTTTAAATTGTTATTCTATTTTACATGTCAGTTTTTTGGATTCATTACTATTTTCCTTCTTTTTTTTCTTTTTCGTATTCACTTTTTTGTCAAGGGATTTTCATTTATTTCCTTTGATTTATTTAAGCGTTGCCTTTTTTCTGTTCTTTCTTCTGTCTATATTTTTTACATTCATTTTCAGTTGTACACCATTTTTTCTTTTCTTTCTTTCTTTCTTTCTTCCTTTCTTTTTAATTATCTTTGTTGTTTTCTTTGTTTCCGTCTTTCATTTTTGTTTGTTTGTTTGTTTGTTTGTTTGTTTCTTTCTTTCTTTCTTTCTATTTAAGCTCTGTTTCTTTGTTTCCTTTCTTTCTTAACATTATATTTCTTTAGAAATGTCCTCTTTTCTTTCTTTCTTTCTTTCTTTCTTTCTTTCTTTCTTTCTTTCTTTTAAATCATCTTTGTTGTTTTCTTCATTTTCTTCATTCTTTCATTCTTTCTTTCTTTTATTCATTTTTTTTTCTTCCTTTAAAGTCTGTTTCTTTTTTGTTTTTATCCTTGAAGTTTCTGTTTCTTTCTTTGCCTCTTTCTTTCTTACATTCTTCTTTTTAAGATTGTAGGTTTCTTTATTTAATGGCATATCAACCTTCATAGCTTATTCAATGCCAACACTACACGTGTATAAAAACAGCAGTGATATTATCTAACCCATTGCCGCGGTTTCATTCTTTCTTCTATCTATCTTAGATTCCTCTTTCTTTTTTTCTTTCTTTCTTTCTTTCTCAATCACTTTGTTTTTTTATTTTTCCTCTCTTTCTTTTTATTTACTCTTGCTCAAGTCCAAATAATTTCGTCTTTCATTTTGTCCTTAGTTTGTTTTTTCAATTCATTCTAAATCACGTTAATTCCTTCCTTCCCTTTTCCTTTCTTCCTTTTTTTTTATTCCGTCTCTTTTTCTATTTCTACTTTTTTTTTATTTTTCTTAATTCCATACTTCCCATCCTTCTTTGATCTCTTTATATTAGTTAGAGCAGGTTGAAATCAGATGTCAAACAATCCCATTGATGACTTGGAAGGTGCAAGCATTTTCGGCTGGTTGACTGGGTGCCGACGCGGTAAGGATGTGGGGTCAAGGAACGAAGCTTTGTTGCGCTTCTTGCTCTTATGAAGACAGGTGTTGGGCTTGATGCTTTTACTGTACTCTGCAGACCCCGTGTCTGCTCAAATGTACGAATAAACACGCGCATGCGCATAAGCACACATGCACGCACTCACGCAACCCTATCATAAACACTACATTACAGAAGACAAATCATAATCATTGATACTTTGCTATTAAATAAACTTAGAATAGCTTAGCACAAAGGCAGTCGTACGGAGTACCAAGGTAAGGTCAAATTCACTTGCAAGGGTCTACTGTTCCAACTCGTCAACCATTACCCCTGTCGGCTGAGGTTTATTATAAACTAACAGCATCTCTGAGGAGGGATAAAATCAACCCAAGTGTGTGTCCTGAATATAAAAATTAAAAATCTGATCGTGAGGCTCCAGTAATCATAAATTTTGGGAAATTCGGAGTACCTCTTTATTGCCATTGCTCCTCGGTCCACTCTGGCCCGAAGTCGTAGCATCTGAAAGGGTCCAACCTATGGGTTAGATAGAATTATTTGACAATTAAGCTGAGTATAAACAAATGACTCATACGAAACGGAATTGTTTGAAATAGAACTGTTCGATCATTTAACTGTGTGGACGCAAATACTGATGTTTAATTTAATTGTTAGTGATACATAGCAATACTTGCTACTTTGTTGACTTATGTTTACAAATCGTATATATCTATAATGTATGAATAAATTGGATATGGTATTAAATAACTTACAATGGTTGGTATGCCAAAAAAAAAAAAAAAAAACTAAACTAAACCAATTGTTAGCTATTGTATCACCCGTAACCCCCTTTTTAATCTGAAATAAATCAGAAAATATCAAAGTGAGAGGATACGATTAAAATTTTTGTGAAAAGTGAAACCAGAATGATAGAGAGTAAGAATGTAAACGACGGAAAGGCTATGTTCTGCAAGATGGTACCAATCGTACAAAATGGAAAATATATGTTGGATCATTTAACTGTACATATCAAGAAAATGTATTTACTAATTATGTATTTAATATACATGTAAAACAGGATATGGAATTAAATAACCAACAATGTTTGATATGCCATAAATCCAAGCCAAACCAAACAAAATTCTTATTTTAGAAATCCTTCATAGAAAAATGTTCAGTTTTATCGCATATTGTTGGGAGGTAAGTATTTGAAGATATAAAATAATTTTTCATCAACTATATATTTTTATTTTATTGTCTGTTTGTGTGCGCATGTGCGCGCGCACACACGCTGTAATATAATGGCCGTGGGATTTCGTTTTATATATCTCGCCTTTCGGTTTAGTTAGGCTGAGAACCTTTCGCTTAGCGCAGGGGTTAGTTAGGTGCAACATGAGCGCAGCTGTTCGGG
>OY757917.1:78069091-78238344 GCA_963585895.1 Sepioteuthis lessoniana | reverse complement strand
TGACAAATACATAACATAATCATCATGGGTAGTCAGTATGGGACCCAAGTTAAAATCCTCAATTTGGCTGTTTGTATTTCTTTTTGCCCAAATACTTCAGGACAAGGCATGACATCATCTCTTCTCTTCCAACCCAGCTATGAGTTAGTAGTAGGCACACTGAGCTCTTTAGTCATAGTAACTCATCAAGAAGAAAAAAAACTCCATTTAAAAATGACCTTGTGTCACATCCTGTCCATTGTAGTTGGGAGGAGAGAATAAATAAATATAGATATTTCAATAAATCATTCTCTTATTTTCACTAGTACAATAGAGACAGAAACAAGCAGAATTTTTTTTGGACAAAGACATTGATCAGTAATTTTTCTGAATGCAATATTACAATAACCCTGATCAAGTTGTATCAAGTTGGAGGTGCCCGTGGTGTAGTCGTTATCGTCGTAGGAAATGGACACGGTGACACGAGTTCAAATCCTGGACGAGACTGATTGCATTTCACATAGAACTAATACCCTTGGGGAAGGTATGAATCCAATTATTCTCCCGCCAGCTATGGGTAAATAGTAGGACAGACTAGGTTCTTCAGCCTTGGTTAGGCAACTAGCCTAGAAGAAGGAAAACTCTGACTTCAAACCTGTTAAACTCCGCTAAAAAATTGACCTTGTGTCATATCCTGCCCGAGCGGAGGGGTTGGTAAATAGTATCAAGTTGTATCAAATAATTATGAAATTGTGATACAAAGTTGCTACATATGTGGTTTATTCTTCAGACTTGTCACCTCCACTAATTAAATTTGTCTGGTCAGCAGTTTGATGATTTCAAGATATTGAAAAAATTCCCTGAACCAAAACAGATCATTTCAAAGAGCATATGTAATTCATAAAATTAAATTATTTGGGATATAAAGTTTTCAGAGTTTTATTATGTATAATTATGTCTGATTATAAATACGCCTTCACCTCAATAAAAGTTTTATTCTTAAGTTATGTCTTTTTTGACATTTTAATTTTCAATGTTTGTTTTGGACATTTTTATTTTCACCATTACCATTGTCTATTTCAAAAACACAACTGACAGACGTTATAGTATTACTCAATTATATACTTGCTCATTTTTCTTACTTACTTGTCATCACATTTTGGTTTTCCACTAGATTGTCATCCCATGCTTGTGATGTGGCTTGTCCTGAAAATGATGCCAATCAAATCATAACTCCTTAATTAATATCATGAAATAGACACACACACACACACACACACACACACACACATACATATATATATATATATATATGTGTGTGTGTGTGTTTATCAATACCTCCTCATGAGCAGAATGACACATTTTTAAGTGGAGCTTAATAGAGAGTTTTTCTTTCTCCAAGACTGGTTGCTATACCAAAGTTAAAGAGCTTAGTCTGATCTACTATTTACTGATAACTGGAGAAAGAACATTTGGATGCCTGCCTTTCTTCAGGGTATAAGTGCTGTGTGACATGCAAACAGCTTTGTTTAAGATTTGAACCCAGTTAACCATGATCATTTTCACTAAGAATAAACATAACATCATGAATACCTTCATAAAATTATTCTATTCCACACACACACACACACACACACACACACACACTCACACATATATATATATATATATATATACATATATTGAATAATACTTTTTCTGCAACTTGGTACTATTCAAAATGATAAACATTTGTGAGATGCATTCTTACTGCCTTTGAACCTGCTAATAATTTTTTTTTCATCTCAAAATAGAAATTCATTCTTTAAGTTAGAAAATATTTGATGATATAAGAAATCGAAAAAATATACAATCTGCTCGTAATTTCCAGAATTAATTCCAGACCCCACCCTAATTCTGAAAACAGTGTCTCAACAGAAGTTGAGGCGGGTGATTGAAAGAGATAAGTCTCATTGAGTTAGAAATAAAGTAATAAAATTGGTTTTGGAAAAATGTTTTTTTTTTAACATACCTCATATTTTTGGCCATGGTTGCAGTCTTATCTCTTCTGTATTTGAAAATGAAGTTAATTCACTTCATTTACCAGAAGATTTAGCAATTTTCCTATTAATGCTGAAAACAGGAAGCTTCCAGCTCATGAATGTTAAATCTTAAAGAAATATTATGCCTTGAGGATGACTTCATTTGGAACATAAAATTGGTTGGAAGATCAATTAAGGTAGACACAAAATACAGCTGTTTGTTGACAAGAAATATCAAACCTAGAGAGATTGTGACATGAAGATCTATAAAAGAGAAACCTGTCAATGACATAGGTAAAGATTTTATTGATTTCTGACTGGGTAGAACAGTCAACTTTGTCAATAAAATATGTAGCAGGACTTTTAAGTTGCAAAGAGAAAAACAAAACAGTGAAAGATGTTTTGTATTTATGAGGTGAATTTGTCTGAATTTATCATCTAAAGACAGGTTTATCTGAAAGTATGTCTCAGCAACTAAAGAACTCTTTTTTTTTTATCTAATACTAACACTAAGTTATTTTTATTTTCACTCTTTTGTTTTGCTTATCTTATTACTCATTGAACTGGATCTTCTTAAATAAACTTGCATGGTTTTTGTGACACAAACTTCTTTTGTTCAGGTACTTGAAGATTTAGTTAAGAGATATATTTTGATTTTCAAGATGGCCCGGACTTCTTTACTCGGAAGATTGTTGCAATATAATCTTCAACTCCTATCTTTAACAGAATTCGTGTATTTGTAAAACTTATCACATTCATGTACTTGTAAAAACTGCAATACTGAAAATTTAGAATTACCAATCAATCAATCAATCAATCAATCAAAAAAAAAAAATATATATATATATATATATATATATATAACACTCTAAATCAAATCTCATTATAAATAATGACTCTTTTGTCAGGGTAAAAAAATAGGATAGTACAAGACCACACAAGGCATCAGCTGTCTATTTACCCAACAGATGTGGTTGATGACCCATTTTGGCTGACTGGAAGGCACCGTGGCCACAGACATATAGATCATCAACCTAATCACTTACAAAACCCCTCATGCTGCATCGCCAGCTGACACACTAATGTCAACTTTGCAACTTACTTACCCATAGGAGCTCCATTCACCTGTTCTATCCACATAAGAATGTTCTTCATAGAGACTTCATATAGGAGTTTTACCTACTGCAGTAAGTACCACATAAATGTTTGCATCCTATTATGGCTCGAATATTTAACCCCCACTTACATTCTCACTTCTCACGTATGCATGTTTAGAGTAAGAAATATTTACATGCTCACATACATGCTAATACTTGTGTAGAGAAGAGGAAAATCTCGTATTTTGGTTTGGCACGCAATTTAATTCAACACTGAATTTCACCCAATCAGGATGACTTATCCTATTCAGCCCGGACCTTCATTTCCGGCTAGCAAAACGGGTGAGCGGCCAAATCCAGTCTCTTCGGCGTGAGACGATGACCAGAACAGACGTTCCTCTGGTTGTCCCAGCTTAGCGATGCTTTTTAGCTAAACAAGCCACCCAGTGTGGACATCTCATTGTGGCTTTAACACTAGCTGCAGCAACATGGACACTCAACGAGGGAACCATCTAATTTATGGATTTCTTACAAGGAATCCCAGTTGAACATAAATTAGAAACATACAACATGCCTCGGACAGGCCCAACTTTGTGTTACCCCAAAAATTGGCTATGTCGATCCGAGCATAACTCCACTCTCGACAACATGGAGATATCACAGACTCTCCTCCAAAAACCAGATACAAAACTACACGGTGACTTTAAACACATCCCTCACAAGTCCAACAACACACTGCCATCTCAACATCCCGCTAAGCCATTTCGTCTCCAACACTAACAAGCCTAAACACCACGAGTCTTGCAGCACCAAAAGCAAACCATATTCAAAGCTGCAAATAAAAAAACTTTCGTTGTTGTGTTATTTAAAGCAAGTTTTGTAATTCATTTGTGTGCCTAAAAAATATAGTGTTTGGGAAAATAACACATTTCTCCGAAACCGCTATACATGCAACATATTGACTTCCATTATGGCTCTCTCTGTGACCTGCTCAAGGAAGAATGCTTGGTTACCCAACAAATTACTATAAAAAAAAAGAACTTCTAAGAGTGATACTCCAAAGCTGACTTTCCTTATTCTATCCCCACAGCAAACAACAATTCAAGTAACTCTATGCTCTGTGTGAAAAACATCCTTTCCTACTGCCAGTGTCTTTCTATGTAGATTTAAAGGCCTCTAATTTTTCACCTAGAGAACTACATAAATATACCTTTATTTCTTAATCTATTTGTTTGTCTGACATCATTTGTTTTTATCACTCTGCTTAAATGGCAAATGATACTGTGTTGTCCACATTAGGACGTCATTCTCTACACTTTGCTCTTTCTCTCCTTCCCTGTACTCCTGTACTACAATGCATGAATAATACAATGGTGATAGGGATGTGAGCAGGAGATTCAGGAAACCTGAATATAAACACACACACACACACACACACACACACACACACACACACACACACACACACACACACACACATATATATATATATACAAAACCCTCCTTATGAGCAAGACACAACACAGTGTTTTCCTTCTACTAGACTGGCTGCTAAACCAAGGCTAACGAGCCCAGCTTGCCCAACTATTTACTCATAGTTGGAGGTATTAGCAGAAAACGGAAAATGCAAATTGCCTCCTCAAGGATTTGAATTCAGGATACCATGTCCATTATATATATACATATATATATATATATATATATATATATATATATATATTCACAAAATGATATGATTATCTATGAATCAATTCTTCAACCAAAGATTAGAATGTAGTATCTGTGTGCTCTGTCTAGGATCAAAAAATTAATCCATGATACTTCTATCAAGGATTAGAATGTGGTTCCCTGATGTTTAAGCCAGGGTTGAAGTATAAAATCTATTTCTTCTCCTCAGGGGATATACCAAATTATAAAAATAAAATCATAGAAATGAATTTATGCAAAAAATAAAAATAAAAATTTGAAAATTATTTATTCATGAAATAATTATTATAATACATATACAAAATATTTTGATTGGTATTTGTTATTTGCTTTAGTTTTTTGTATTTGTTGAATTATTTGAAATTCTTAGCGCGAACTTTGACAATTGTGAAGACAGATTGCATTACTTATACATCAATATTTATATCTATACATATCAATATCTTTGTAAATATTGATATATCTATATATCTATATATATGCATGGATTCTCCAGTCAAAAATGATGTTTGAGTATTTATAAAATGTGAAAAGACATTTACTTGACATAAATATTTGAAGACAATAGTCCGAAAAACCTTAATGATAAAAATCAACAAGCTTCGTCTCAGAAATTTAGACAAGAAATATTTGTGTTAGAAGGGCCCAAATTTCAACTGATTAACAAAACTAAAGACAATACAGATATATTTGCTACCTAACAGGAATAATCTCACACTGTTATCTAGTATTTCTGTTTCAAGACTTATAATGATAGAATCTGGCACATTCAAGCATAGAATTTTTCCTCTATGTCATCTTGTCTAATGTCAGATTCTCCCAACTCTTAAACATTCAAATATTTTAGATTGTTCTTGACAATGTCATATGCAGGAAAGGACATCTGACGTGATGTCATGTGTTCAAAATCTGACGGTAAACCAGCTACTGAGGGATATGATCATTTTTCATTCAAACAATACAACCACCTAATTTTACCAGTGCTTTTATAAGAACTATTCGGTATCAGAGATTCTACACTTGAAAACAATGACTGAGTTACTGATTTTATCCTGTCAAGATATTTTGTACTGTTGTCTTAGGCAGTGCATATAGAAGCTGTCAAGCTGAACAATATACTTTCCATATAAAGTTCAAGATTTATCACCATATAAGAGTGCAATAATTTCAACAGTCTTGTGGATGTCAATTTTAGTTCTTAAAGAGACTTCATAAATATTCCCTCATCTGTTATTAAGACTTCCAAAAGCAGAACTTGACTTACCTATACAGGTCTTGATTTCTTTATCCAGTTTTCTATTACTGGAAACAGTTGAACCAAGGTAAGTCAAGAACTGAACAACTTTTAGAGCCTTACACTCAAATATATGAGTGTGATAATCATAACAGTCTTGTAGATGTGAGTATATATATATATATATGTATATATGTATATATGTGTGTGTGTGTGTGCGTGTGTATGTGTGTGTGTGTGTGTGTGAATATAGTATATTCAAGCAGCTGTTATCCTTGAAGATATGTTTTATTAAACATAAACACGTGAGTGATGTAATGTTTATCATCAAAGAACTCAAATTCTGGATGAGGCTGCTGGTGTTTTACTTTGTGAAGATAATTCTCTGGGGAAAGATATGTATCCATCTCTTCTCCTAGTTATGAGTAAAAGAGTTGGGCAGAATGGGTTCTCTTGACTTGAGAGGGCAACTGATCAAGGAGAAGGAAAGATTCTGAATTCCAAACAAAATTCTGTTGTTTAGACAGTCTGTGGCTCACAACTGCATCAATCTCCTGTTTTCAACTCATCTCAAAACATGTTGCTAGCTCAATGTTGTGGACCAGCCTATCATACCTTTCTTCATTAGTCGGTAAACTGGTCCATGACAACCTATTTACTGCTGGTTAGAACAGTAGACAAATTACAATACTTTGGAGACAAGGAATTTCAATAGTACAGAGACAAATTGTCATACATTTGAAGACCTTTAGGCAGACCATCAAAGTTACACCAATTCTTAGCACTCTGTTACAACAACTAATTAGGATATATTTGTATACCAATACAATCTAGATTCCGGTATACAGCACTCAACAAAAGCCTTCAACTCAATTAGTAAATCATCTGTGGAGCTAATTTGCAAAAGATTCATCTTAGTTAACAGTTTCCATTACACCAGGTGGATGAACCTTATTATCATTTTTCTCCTTGTGAGTTTTTCTCTCGGTCTTAACCAATGGTTTTTGACAGAAGTCTGAGTAATAGCAAGTGTACTCATATCTCCAGGAATCTTCTAAGTATTCTAGCCAGTTTTTATAGCAAAGTGGTCTTAATGGTTTTAATTCTTCCTCTGATCTCCAGTTCCTCCGGTCTCTTTTCTAAGCCCAAGAGCACCAAAGTCAATTGCTATTAGTATCACTTTCATGTTCCACAGTTTTTTCCATTTTCTGACAACATTCAAGTATTTGCCTATCTTTTTGATTTCTTTTATTTTCCCTCTGTGTTCCGTTGGAACAGCAAAATCCACGAGATGACAAATTCTTTTCTATTGTTGATTAACCCTAAGTCTAGTCTATTGGGCAAGGAATGTGTAATTCATTTGTATCTCAAAATCCCACATAATTTTTTCATTTTCTAAGATGAATTTTGATTTGTCCATCTACCCTCAGTCAGCATAGAGAAGTTTTAATTTCCTACACAATAATCAATGAATTCTCTTTCCCACCCAGTCATGTATAGTTTTGTAGTCCTTTTTACTAGTTAGCTACATTTGCTTATAATGTGATTAACTCTTTCATCTCTGTCACCCCATAACCAACTCTTACTATTCTGTTACATATTATCAATTTTTGCTTTGATATAATTGGTTTTTATGGCATTATTTTATGCAGCTATCTAAAGAATTTCAGTTTCTCTATTTAGATTTCCTATTCTTAGCCTTGTCTTGGGGATTTCTGAATTTATGATACTTAGTAAGTAAAAGTAAAGTTGGCGACCTCAGTCAAGGGTGACCCGAAGGCTCCCTTTTCAATAGCTACTACACCTAGGTGTAGGGGAGGGTGCTACTCTTTTCCCTGGATTGCTCTACTTTACCCTCGATACGTACCTTATATTGCTGAGTGTTAAGCAAGGAGGCATCAAGTATCGATTTTAAAGTCTTTGGTATGACATGACCTGGGATTGAACCCAGGCCTCCGGGGCCATTGGTGAACACTCTAACCATCATGCCAATGTCTGGTATAAACTGTTAGTGGATCAGAGCATAAAATAACAAAAAAGAAAAAAGATAGACAGATTTTTGTAAAGGTAAAAAAAGAAAGAAAGAATGCTGGAAAGAAAGAAAGAAAAATATTGTATTGGTTATATCATTTCTGTTTCTAATGTAAAAAGTATTTGATACAGAAATGATCTCCCAACAATACAATAACAGACTCACCAACAATATAATAACAGGCTCCCCAACAATTCAATAACAGGCACCCAACAATATAATAACAGGCTCCCCAAGAATAAAATAACAGACATACCATAAACACTAACAGGCTCATCAACAATGGGGTAAAAGACTCACCAACAATACAATAAACAGAATTACTGAAAATACAATAAGAGACTCACCAAAAATACAGTAACAGGCTCCTAACAATACAATGACAGACTCACCAACAATACTATAACAGGCTCCCCAACAATAAGATAACAGGTTCCCCAACAATACAATAACCGGCTTCCCAACAATACAATAACAGACTCCCCAACAATAAGATAACAGGTTCCCCAACAACACAATAACAGACTCACCAACAATACAATAACAGGCCTCCCAACAATAAGATAACAGGTTCCCCAACAATACAATAACCGGCTTCCCAACAATACAATAACAGACTCCTCAACAATACAATAACAGGCCTCCCAACAATAAGATAACAGGTTCCCCAACAATACAATAACTGGCTTCCCAACAATACAATAACAGACTCACCAACAATACAATAACAGGCCTCCCAACAATAAGATAACAGGTTCACCAACAATACCATAACCGGCTTCCCAACAATACAATAACAGGCTCCCCAACAATAAGATAACAGGTTCCCCAACAATACAATAACCGGCTTCCCAACAATACGATAACAGGCTCCCCAACAATAAGATAACAGGTTCCCCAACAATACAATAACCGGCTTCCCAACAATACAATAACAGGCTCCCCAACAATAAGATAACAGGTTCCCCAACAACACAATAACAGACTCACCAACAATACAATAACAGGCCTCCCAACAATAAGATAACAGGTTCCCCAACAATACAATAACCGGCTTCCCAACAATACAATAACAGACCCACAAACAATACAATAACAGACTCCTCAACAATACAATAACAGGCTCCCCAACAATAAGATAACAAGTTCCCCAACAATACTATAACCGGCTTCCCAACAATACAATAACAGGCTCCCCAACAATACAATAACAGGCTTCCCAACAATACAATAACAGACTCACAAACAATACAACAGGCTCCCCAACAATAAGATAAAAGACTCCCCAATAATAAGATAACAGGTTCCCCAACAATAAGATAAGAGGTTCCCTAACAATACAATAACAGACTCACCAACAATACAATAACAGACTCCCCAACAATAAGATAAAAGACTCCCCAACAATACAATGACAGACTCATCATCAATACAATAACAGGCTTCCCAACAATACAATAACAGAGTCACCCTCAATATAATAATAGACTTATAAATAATACAATAACTGACTAACCAATAAAATGATGACATACTTCTCAACAATACAATAACTGACTCACCAACAATACAATGACAGACTCACCCCCAGTACAATAACTGACTTACCAACAATACAATATAGTCAAAAATTTTAAATTTCTATAAATATTATGATCAACAATTTTAAGTTTTGGGCTTTAACTATTTACTATTTCTTTCTTGACAATGTCAATCAAAAATATTCAGAATTTATACATGTACAATCCTTATGAGGTTTGGAAAGTTTGTACAAATTTTCATACTATAGAGACATCAAATTTGACAAGTGGGGTGTCTTATGAAAAAATGTAATAGACTTTATTTATCTTTAATAAAACATGTCAACAATGTAATATATGGTGGAAAAATTAATGTTATGTATTTTTTCAAAATGTTAATCTTATCTTTCAAGGATTAATAATAAGATTATGAAGTCTGTAGATTTTCAAAGGAGCCATATTTTGCAAGCAAATCAGTCTTTTTGTCATAAGTAACAGAACACAAGTTAGTGGAATATCTTATCATTTGCAACCCCTTAACTACAATGACTCTAAAATATTGTAATAAAAAAACATCATTCAAATTATGAGATTGTGCTAAAAGGAAAATTTGAAGAGAAAAATTTCTCTTTTTTTCTTTTTTTCTTTCAGACTTTGAATCTTCAGTGACACTGGATCAATATCTTTGCAGTGTGTGCAGTAAAAAAATAAATTTTGTCCAATAATGTTGCAAGTCAATAAAAATATTCCTTGAATCTGTCACGAAAGGTTGTCCACTGTTTGTCTTTTGTAGAAAGAGCATCAACACAACAGGTGCATTGACCATTGGTTTTCAATGTATGTGTATGCATTTTTTAAAGATTTCCTTGGAGTTTGTACAGTGGCATCCAAAATTAAAAAGGACTATGAAAAAAAATGTTTAAAGCCTTTTTTATTTTACTTGAGAATTTATACAGAATTTGTTTGCAGACATTGTTGACTTAATGATATTTTTTCTTAAAGAAAAAATTATTTCTCACGGATCAATTAAAAAAATGGCTTCATGTAGTTGTTTTATATCTAAATTTTCTCTGAGAATTCTCCCACATTTTATTTTGCAGAACTCATCAAGAAATGACTTTAGAAATCAAAATTCTTCTACAGAAAAGAAGAAAAACTGAACTGTAAACATGGCTGGAAAAATTATTATTCATTGCAACCTGTCAACTTTATTTTTCAAATTTTTTAATAAAGTTAAATATATGAGTTCTTGATTGCGTGGTTAGAAAAGAAATGAGCTTCCGTTTACCAGTTAAGATACACCTGGCTAAGACTACACTTCATGCTATAGAAAGCTGAAAGGTTAATTTTGATAGTCTCTCATGCCGTAAATGATTAAATATCTTCTTAAAACACAGGTACCCAATTTGATGATTACTATTTCTTCTCTTTATTCTTTTTGTTAAAACAGAGTTAATTTTTAATTAATTCCTCAAGTATTTTTCTCCAACAAGAAGGCACGAATTATAAACTAATTTTTTTTGTCAATAATTCTTCCATAAATTAATTTTTTGCTGCTCTTCATACTTTTTCAGGTAAATAATTCTATAATATAATTGCTGTTCATTGCTCTATCCCAAAAGTTTATGGAAATATCTCAAAATTTCTGAAATAACTAGTTTTCTAAAACTTCTACCACCATATTATGTCTATAATCATCTATAAGAACATATTTGCAACTTTTAATGTATGTACATTGGGAGGTATGCCAGTATAAAAAGTATTTATTTGTATTCATTTATTTAGTCTGTGATTTTAAGCATTTCAATGCCATTGCTAATTGTTGAGGGTGTAAGGATATCCTAACATATAATAAATAAACATTATTAACAATATAAACAAATAAACTGTATAAACAGTATAAACAGTATAAAACATAAACAAGATAATATAAACCTTTAAAATATGAACAATATCAATGATATAAACAGTATAAAGATATAACCAATATAAATTACATAGATAATATGAACAATAAAATATATATGCAGTATAAGCAACATAAAAAATTTAAATAATATAAGCAATATAAAAAGTAAACAATATTTAAAGATAAAGTAAATACAAACATAACATTTTTTCCAATTTTGATAAAAGCCTTTATGTACCTAAAATATACAGCAAGAGCTACAGTTTCTATATATTTCAATGGCAATTAATTTCAATAAGATCTATATTTGAATAAATTGTTCACTAACTTTCTCCCTTACTGTCAGTATAAATTCTGGTTAATATACTAAATTTGTCTCTGGTACAAGTTGTAGATGTTCAAAATCCTCTCCCTCTCTCTTTCCCTTTCTTTCTTTCCCAACTTTTCTCTGTCCTTCTCTTTCTCTTTGTCTTTCTGACAGGGTGAAAAAAATTAGAGTAATTTGTTCATATTAAATTAAAGGCAAGGCTTTGAATTCTGATCATTAGCAAAACAAAAATATCTGTACATTTGACAACTTTTAAAATCTGTAATATCCACAGGTAATAATTCCCTGTCCATCTAGCATATATCTTTATTTGTATATCTATTGAGAATACACTTTTTCAGAACTGAAAAAGGACATCTATATGTATGCATACTTGTTCACTTTGCCCTATGAGTCAAACATATTTAAACAAGAACATCTGTAAATAAGGCTTTTCTGTTAATCCTTCAAACAAATCTTGTCCCTCCATTTTCTTTGTTGCTTTCTGCCCATTTCACAACTGTTACCCACGAAGATATGCACACCCATACATGTTTAAACATGCTTGTGCATTAATACAATGAATACACAGGTGCAAGAAGGTGCTGTTTATGATGTCTTTCTTTTTTTTTTGCAGTAATGGGAGGGGGATATACCATACACACACTTCTGTACACCTACATTTCATCATGCGTCACTTCTTATCCTCTTTTCTCTCTGCAGGGCTATTTGATTCCCTTTAACCCTTGATGTCAAAACTGAGCATTTACCATAAAACATCTCGGACAAGAACATTAAAACATGGATTTGAAACGCTTCTCGTTTCCGGCTGTTTTATAGCCTTCCAACATATCCTCAATAACTGTGAACTGCTATAATGTGATTTGAGGATGCTCATCCCCTTTTCTCTCTGGCATTATTTTATGGCTTGTTCTCTGGTGAAATCATGAAAAGCTACACATAACTGTTGGGTCTAGCTGTGTCTAAAAGATACTCTCTTGTTCAATAACAATGACCAACAAATATTGTTGACTTATGTACTATTTGCTCATCTTAGTTGTTTTTATAGTCAAAACTTCTCAACTGTTATAATATGTAGTGTTGGCAAAAGAACCAAGTAACTTGGTATTCATAGATTCAATCTCTGGTCAGATTGATTAATTGGTTGATTTTAATGGCATGTCAACCCATTTAGAGTTCTTTTATGGCTAGAAGTTAGGGAATCATGTTCATTGTAGGTTTATATCTAATTTTTTTTTGTGTAGCTGTTTGAGAAGGTTTTTTTTTACTTATGGTCCTATCTTGTATGAATAATCTTTAGATAAATCTATTTGAACCATAAATGGGGACTAACAAGTACTACCACTCTGTGTCGGAGTGGATTAGGAAGTAATGGCAATGAAGAGGTGATTCTCTAGATCTCCAGAACTGGAGCCTCATCATCAGATATCATTTAGTATCATACTCAGGACATCTTTTTTATGGGATAGAGTCAGTGTATTCTAAGCCCCAAGGACAGGGAAGTCCCTTGTCAGTTAATGGATAAAAGTCATATAGTACTGTGCAGTCAAAGAGACGGATAAGTGAATGATTAGGATAATTCCTTATTTCTGACAATGTTGTTTTTTTCAACTTTAAATGAATTTATTATCATCTGCATTATAACTTTGATCCATATTTTTATGCATATCAGAAACATTATTCATTCAATCTGGTTTGTGTGTGAATACCACAATACACATAGAATTTTTTTAATGAGTCTGCAATCTTATAAATACTTATATGGATTTTGACAGAAATATTGACTGCATAATGTTCAATCTAAGCAGTTAATGTCCACCAAGAAATTAAGTGTATTAACATGGGTAAGAACTTGCACTGATTACATTACTGTAAAGCATCAGGGGTTCACATACATACATACATACATACATATATGCAAGTGGAAATTATTGTTGTTAGTAATAGACTTTGCTATTCAAGTTCAAATCCTGGACCAGGCTGTTTGCATTTCATATAATGCTAATACTCTTGAGAAAGATATGAATCCAACTATTCTCCATTCAAATATGGGTCAATAGTAGGACAGGCTGAGCTCTATAACCTTGGTATGACAATTGATCAGGAAAAAGGAAAGCTCTAAATATAAACCAATTATATTCTACTGAAAAATTGGCCTTATGTTACATCCTGCTGGTGACATAGGGGTTGGGTAAATATATACATGCATACACACACACACACACACACACACACACACACTTATATATATATATATATATATATATATCATTGAATTTTAAATATGAATAAAACCTATTGTGTAAATTTCAATAGAGAAATTGTAAAAAAAGTTTTTTCTAGAGAATTTATTGATAAAAGATTGAAAGTTCTTATTTAAACATTACAAACCTTAAGCAGGCTTTAAATAATATTATTTAATCAAGCAATGTACTTTATAAAAAAATGTTATAAATTTTAATCACTTTTTAAATATCCTTTATCAGGAATAACTACCAATATCCTTCTCATAAAATCATCATTCAGAAATAGCCTTGAAGACTTGGAAAATGTCCTTGGAAAAATAATTCTAGCCTTTTTGGTTTTGTTGAACGTCATTTTTTTTACAAATACAAATTTCTTGTTTCCTTTTATTTCTTTTTATGTGTGAAACCAAAATTTATTTATAAAGTAATAATCTCTCATTTAAAAAACTATTTATTTTAGCTTAAAATATTGACACCTTCTTTATTCTAATCAGACTAGCCTTAAAGAAAAAGAAATGTAAAAAAAGAACTACTACATTTGTCTAATAATGGTCATTACATTTAATCTATGAAATATATATTCAAGTGTTGCAACTATTATGGGACATAGATAGTATTTGTTATTGTTTTAGAATATTAACACTTTTAAATATTGTCAATAAAGCTTTAAAAGTTTTTTTTTTAAAACTTGTTCTTATATTATCATACGTGTCATGAGAATCAGCTAAAAGAAATAGAAACATTTCTTTTATCTTAAAAATATTGTCACTTCGAGGTATCATTATTTTCAAGTAATATCAATATTTAAAAAAAAGTATTAGGACTTTGTGTTAGTAATCTATAAATTGATGCATAGTCATCATTTTTGAATATTTTAAGATACTATCCACGAGAAGTATTGTTATTCAAATATTTCTTTAATAGATGAACATGCTGGCTTCATAAACTTTTAACTATAGACTGATTTTCATATCTAGACTGCTGGTATTTGTTTTAGGAATGACACTTTTCAGTGGTTACCAACTTGTTTAATTTTCTATGAAAATGCAGCTGCCAATCTGAAACAAGGGAAATGATTCCTTCTTGTTCCCACAAACATTCCCTAATTTATTCCTCAATATTAGGTTATTCCTTAATATTTTCCTATGAATGGCTTGGAAAAAATTATACCATCAATTTAAATATTTTAAGGCATATTTTATGAAGCCAGAAAGTTCATCAATAAAATAAAGAGTATTTTGAATCCTCTTTGTTATTATTTTATTTACTACTACACAAAAAATACCAAAGTGAACATATTCTGAGTAATTCAATTTCATAGGTAGAGTATATAACAAATAAATTGGAAACTCATCAGAATGATTGTAGAAATGGCCTGCATAAATAAATAAAAACATAAACAGGACAAAAGTTGATCATCTTAAACTTTGCGAAATATCTAATGATTCTTAAAAACATGTACATATGAAATCATTGCTTATTTCTAAACTTACACATGCATTTACTCAACAGTAAAATATTATGAATGGTTTGAATTCAGAGTTTTTCCTCTGGTAGACTATTGCCCAGAGAGGAAAGACCACCCCCATGAGTGTCCAGATATATGACACTAAACAATCTGATAGTGAGGTTCCAGTAATGCTGGAACTTTGGAGAATTCAGAGTGCCTTACCAAGATGAAAAAGCTCAGTTTATAAATAGCTCGGGGAAAGAAGAAACAGATTCATATCTTCTCCAAGCATTAGGCAAACTGAAAATACAAACAGTTTTGCTCAGGATCAGAAAATTTTTTGTTGAATTCATTTCCTAAGAAATAACCATTATACTACATCCCTCCAGTTAGGCACAAAAAAAAAATCAGAAACCATTTGGTTAAAATTCATTGAAAATTTCAATTGGAAACATTTCTCAATCTTTATATTAATAATGGTTCAGAAAAACAATGCATAAAAGCAAAATAAATTGAAACATTAAGTGATTCTTTATTATTGGCAATAATCAAAGTCTACCACAGAGTTTCTTCATGCATGCTCTGGTTACATAAGCCCAGTATTATAACTGATGAACCACACCTCATGTAAGATAAATAATTTGGGTAATGATTACTTAAGAATTATTTCAGAAAACTTAAGATGGTTTTCATTTTTCAGTCGTATTTCTTCACTACACCTTTTGTATGTAAGCATATATAAATATATATATATATATATACACACACACACACACACACACACACACACATATATATATATATAGTACAATTTAATGGAGACTCAAACTCGGTTAAGCCGTCATAATAAATTTATTTCAGTGGAGAATCGAGTTTGAGTCTCCATTTAATTGTACTATATACGCTCTGAATGTGAATTTTGTTATACCCTAGAGAACAAATAGGGAACTAACAATAGCCATACATTGAGCACTCTCATAGATTTATATGATTACCCCCATATATTCTATGTCAAAAAATAATCCACACCTACTGTCCTTGGACACTGCCTGGATAATTTAGATATATATATATATATATATATATATACACATTATATAATCCAAGGAGGAAATCTAAGGGGTAAGAAATATCCAATTTGAGTCCTTATGTTTCAATGGAAGTATGAATTATGAATGCCTATCTAATCTATAATTTTAAATAAGTCACATATCTCTTTTCAATTTTTCTGGAATAAGGATTTTTAAAAGTCATGGGGAGCAAGGTCTAGACTATAGGGAGGCTGAGGAACTGTCTTGATGCCCATCTTGCTCAAATAGTCTGTGACAAGGATGGAGTTGTGGACTGGTGCATTGTCCTGGTGGAAATGCCACTGACCCGATTTGAAGAATGCTGACCTCTTCCCAAGGAATCTCTACCTGAACTCTCTTAAAACCTTAAGATAGTAACCCTAACCCAATCAACTCTGGTCTATTGACTTCCTTACTCCTCCCACACCTCTCCTCATCCCTCACAGACTCCTTGCCTTCCTTGAATCTCTTATGCCACTCAAAAACTCATGCTCAATTCATTCAAGATGCTCCTAAAGCAGTCTGAAGCATTCCATACGTTTCTGTTGTATTTTTTCCAAGTTTAAAACAGAATTTTATTGCATATCATTCTTCTAAAGTGTCAGATTGCATTTTTGAAATTCACCAGCTGTGATAATCAGGCTTTAGTAGGGTGTATTCCAATTCCTGCTGTAGCTATTGATTTGAACCTGAAATCATTAAAATTGGTAAGTTATCTCATAAGATATATAGCAATAACCTACTGAATTTTCAAGAATCTATGTCAATTCTAAATACCATTAGGAAAAAAGGCTGGAAACTTACCGTATGCTCCTCGTATATACATATGCATGAAAAAAAAGTGCCAGCTAAAAAGTCCATAGAGCAAGGCAACCAAGATACTCTCATGAAATCCAACCAAATGAGATTAATTTTTGATATAGTCCTCCTTGTAGTCCACACATTTCTTCCATTGGTATTGCAGTGGTTGGATCCCATTGATCAAAAAAGTCATCAATGCCAGATAATTACATTAGGATAGGAACTTTTTAGCCTTTAACTTTTCAGCCTGCCCTTGTATATATATATATATATATATATAATCACACTGTGTGTGTGAATATATATATGTACATGTATATGGGTACATAGATGCATATTCTTACACACACACACACACACACACACACAAGCATATATGTATATATATGCATTGTTTTTAAGTATAAAATGATTTTTCGTACATTCTTTCTGATCTATTGAAAAAGAAGAAACTTTGAAGTTTTCTCTGTTGTTGAGATGGCAGAAATGTGACAATTAACAAAGAGATTAATAATAACAAAACTCAAATGTTTTATGTTTACAAAATTTGAACAATAGCCTAAAAAACAGACTGAAAAAAAATAAGCAATTTTGTACAAAATATTCCTGTATGTCTCCATGAAATGCCAAGCTTTAAGTGTAAAGACAAACATCTTTACAATTTAATAAATATGTTGTATTTAAAGTTTTAGGTAAATACCTTTTATAAAAATGATGCAGAAGTAAAATACAATTTCAATCAAGAATAACAATAATGTTAAGTGAGTTTGTACTGCGACCATATTATTATTCTTGCAATTAAAGTTCATAATTCAATTATTTTTGGATAGAATGTTTGAAGGAAAGATATTTAAATAAAAGTGAGCATTTTATTTTAAAGATTAACACATATTATCTGACATAGTTGCAATCAAAGGTTTCTTGAAGTTTAGAACCAGATGGAAAAATATATATGTTGAAATTTCTTGGGCTCAAGCAAAGATATTTACTGCCCAAGGCTTTTATGGCTTTTCATTCACTGCTTTTATCAGCGTGTTCAGTTTTTTAGCAACATTGCTTTAAAAAAAAAGATTGATTTGATTTCTACAAAAATTGTTTTTGTTTGGAACTTAACAATTTTGATATCGTAGTTATAAAAAAAAAGTGTAGGCTGAAAATTCAATATAAGGTTCTATATCTGTGTCATGTTACATTTGTAAAAATGACTGCATAACTTTTGAAATAAATACAGTTGGTTTTGTATTCTTTGTTTAATGACATACCAACATCCATGAGTTATTTAATGCCAAACTATCCTTGAAGAAGAACCGTTGTAGTACTATTCAACCCATTGCTGAGAGGGGCATAAGGGAGTTCATAACTTTCCCAAGGGTATTGGTCCAAAAGTCTCTAAATACTGCAACTGTAGTTTGAACTCAGAAACTAAAATGTTGCAGTCAAGCATGTTAGCCTCTACACCTCAGAGACTCACCGGAAACATTTGGCTGCAGATTATAGGAACAAAATGGAATTATCATACTTGCTCCAGATTGTATAAATAGAAATACGAATGAGACAGTGACTGTTGGACTGACATATGTCACTTGGATTTGGCCGACATTTCGACCACTAATATTTTTCACTGATGATTCTGTAACTATAATACATGCATTTTATTTGATGTGATTTCTTTGTTTGATGGCATTTCAACTTCTGCAGGTTATTTAATGCCAAAGTCATCCTTGTAGAAGAATGGAAGTGGTACTATTTGACTTTTACCAGACATTGGCGTGATGCTCGTGGTGTAGTCGTTATCGTCGTAGGAAATGAACACGGCGACACAAGTTCAAATCCTGGACGAGACTGATTGCATTTCACATAGCACTAATACCCTTGGGGAAGGTATGAATCCAATTATTCTCCCTCCAGCTATGGGTAAATAGTAGGACAGACTAGGTTCTTCAGCCTTGGTGAGGCAACTAGTCTAGGAGAAGGAAAACTCTGAATTCAAACCTGTTAAACTCCGCTTAAAAATTGACCTTGTGTCATATCCTCCCCGAGCGGAGGGGTTGGTAAATAGTACCAGACATTGGCGTGATGGTTAGAGTGTCCACCAATGGTCCGGGAGGCCTAGGTTCAATCCCAGGTCGAATCATACCAAAAACTCAAAAATGGTACTTGATGCTGCCTTGCTTAAAACTCAGCATTATAAGGTACGTATCAAGGATAAAGTATAGCAATCCAGGGAAAGGAGTAGCACCATTCCTTATACCTCAGTGTAGTATCTATCGAAAAGGGAGCCTTCAGGTCACTCTCAACTACGGTCGCCAGCTATACTTTACTTTTAACTGATGACATAGTCAATATTCTTATGAATATATTGTTTGGAATAGTATGGACTACAGTCACCAACTTTACTTACTATATAACTGATAGCTGAAGGGACAAAGAGGTTCATACCTTTCCTCAGGTTACTAGTCTGAAAGTGAATGTAATAGCACAACTGAACATGTGTGTATGTGTATTCATGTACTTGATATTATATAGCTATAAATAATTATAGACTAATACAGTAAATAATAACTCAATAAGAACACAATCTCAAGTCATATCCCTGACCAGAAAATGAGAAACTTGAAGCAAAAAAAAAAGTTAATTTATAAACATTTATAGTTGATGAGTGGGACATTAATTAACCTAAAAGCAGGCAATTCCTCTCACTTACATTCAATTCTAATAAACTTTTACACCATATTTTTTGAGTGAGTGAGTGAGTGCTTGTATATATATATATATAAACACACACAATATTTCAAGTTCAAGGTGGAAACAATAAAAACAGGATAAAAACATATGCCACTTTGTTTCCGATTTTCAGGTGAAATAGTGTTCAACATGTCTCATAATCTCTGAGCTATAACGACTTGAGTTTGATGCTTTTTTAATTACTATCCTATTTATTATTATCATTCTGTTGAAATACTGTAATATTGCTCTACATTGTTGTCCATATTGTACAATAAAGATTTCACTTTAGATTGTAATAAAAAAAACTCACACACACACATATGTATGTGTGTGTGTGTGTGTTGCATATTGACTCTTGATAGAACCGGATGTTCCAGCAGTGTAAACAGAGTGATTGCTGGAAGCATCTGCATAAACAAGTGGAAGCGGCTCATATGACAGAACCAGAAGAACACTGTATAGGCATTGTGAAATTATAGATACACTGCAGATGCAGGGGTCAGTCTTCAATCTGAGTCTTGGACTCCCAGAGTGGCTGCAGAGGGTCAAGTGCCTCCCTTGCAAAGACTGGTTGAGAGCATCACATCAGGGAAGCAGAAGAAATGCTAAGTGAAGTCCTGAGTGTGAATGTGGCACAACGCGGCTGAGAAGAAGCTTTGTGATAATATAGCAGTGATCAAGTCCTCCATCTGTCTCCATGTGTCTTCATTTTCCTGTCTCTGTCTCTCTCTCTCAAACTAGAGAAGTTTTGATCCCCTTTTGAGAGAAATAAAGAGATGCATATTTTTATAAAGAAGTATCATGCCTATTCCTTCATCTTCATTATCCTATTTACCAACCCCTCCACTCAGGCAGGATATGACACAAGGTCAATTTTTAAGCGGAGTTTAACAGGTTTGAATTCAGAGTTTTCCTTCTCCTAGACTAGTTGCCTCACCAAGGCTGAAGAAATCAGTCTGCCCTACTATTTACCCATAACTGGAGGGAGAATAATTGGATTCATACCTTCCCCAAGGGTATTAGTGCTATGTGAAATGCAATCAGTCTCGTCCAGGATTTGAACTCGTGTTGCTGTGTTCATTTCCTACGCTGATAACCATTACACCATGGGCACTTTCTTCATCTTCATTATGGTTCATCATTCATCATGGTCATATAACTTCTGTGTGTGTGTGTGTGTGTGTGTGTGTGTGTGTGTGTGTGTGTGTGTGTGTGTGTGTATTTGCATGTATGTATGGGTTCAAATGTTTTAAAGGTCAGAATGAAATTGGCAAGCTGAGTTTTGAATCTGGCTGGGATAGATAATATGCCCTCTGGAAAAGAATGAATTCATTTCTTCCCTAAGTGTAACTAGCAAGACAGTTGGAGCCATATAACCTTATAAAATGCAATCTGTTCCAAGTATTCAGTAATAGGTCAAGGAATATCCTGTGTGCAGGTACATATAAACCAGTTTAAACTGCTGTATCTTACTTGAAGAGGAGATGAGCACCATCAAGTAATCCTCATTGACCTGAGAAATGGTATAAAGAGAATTGCTTTGCATTGTAGCTGAAAAACTTAGGAGATTACAGGAAAAAGCAAGCCATCTATATCTTTATATAGATGGCTTATTTAGATTCAGATAACTCATATAGTTATCGAATATATATATATATATATATATATATATATATATATATATATATACATATAAATCTAAATTCAAAATATGAAGAAAATCCATGGCACTTTGGTGTACCATTCTTCTGTAAGCAGTTTATTTGAAAAGTGTGACTGGTTCTACACAGGCCTTCACTACTAAAAACAAATCACTTGTGTAGGTAATTCAGCAGTTTACATCTTTAACTGTAAACCCCTCATGTGTTGAGATCGATAGGAGGGGCTATTAAAAGGAGAGGTTTTTTTTTTTCAAATATTAAAAATACATAACCAAACATGGTGTAATGATGAGTGAATTAGGCAAGAAAACCATAAATACATATGCATATAAATTTTATAAATTCTGTGTTTGTATCCGGATTTTGGGAAAAGACACACACAGGGACAAAGGTATATAATTGAACTGATCAGTAATTTCATTTGAGATATAGCAGCATGTTCATTCTATTTGGACAAGGTTTTATGTCTGTCAGTGTATTCACTCAGTCAGTCAGGTGCCTGTCGCCTAAAAATTGATATTACTTCATCCCATGATACACACATATCCAGTGATTGTGATTGGTACTAAATGGAAATTCCTCTACCAGGCATTCTTCCAGTTGATTCTTTTGGTATTAGAGTCTTCATGATTGATTTTACTTTTTTTCTCTCCCCATACTAAATGTCTGGTCATATATATTTTGCTTCACTGAGCACAGAACCTTGCCAAGTTGAAACGAGTTCAAGGAACTTTAGGATGATACAGGGTTGGAGTGGTGTGAAAAATCACTGGAATTGGTAGCAGTATTGTTTCATTAATCAATACAGGAAGTGTTCACAACTGCCTGGCTTTGAACATGCTTGAATCAGAGAACTTTGTTGTCTTTGGAGCAATGATAGAAATAGGTTTTGGGAAGTATGTATACAGTAACGTTATATTAAGAATTTATTGTCAGGAGCAAATGAGGGGTCCGTCAAAGACGAGGAAAAGGAATCCATGTAGCTGGAAGTTTGGGGGAACTATGATTTTGAGGGAAATTTGTTTTTATTACAATCAATTTCAAAGCTTTTTTTAGACCACTGTTTATAGTGATTATACACCCACACATATGTATCAGAGATTCCTAATTCATTTCATTCAAATATAAATGTTGGTTTAACTTCCAAATTTCATAGGTCAAGCTGAATGCTGGAAATCCCCTTACTCTTTACTATTTCATATACATGAATCTATATCATGTTTATCAATATATGTTCTCTGATAACAACTGAATAGAATGTAAACATATATCTAAGTCTTAACCTCTTATCAAAGATACGAACTGAATAAAATAGATAAATTCCCCATCTGATGATCCCTCTGCCCAGTCCATTCAAGATTCAGACTTTAACCAAAATCTGTAAAGCATGAATTATAATAGGTCTTATCATACCCTGCAAGCCTATGAAATTTGGAAGGGTGCTTATTTCTTTCTAGTAGACTGGCTGCCCAACAAAAGCTAGTGATTCTAGTCAACCCAAATATTTACGCATAATTTTTTATCATTAAGGGGTTTCGGACAATCGCCTTCATCTTTATTGTTATTACCACAATGTTTCAGCTGATATGTCTTTCATCATTCTTCAGGTTTTTGTCGAACTCAGGAACCTATACAGAACTTTGAACGATGTCCTTTATTGAATCCACAGGGGTTGCCTGTTCTGATTCCATTAGCCATAACCGGGTACAAGGGTTAAGTATTCCTGTATTGTTACTCGCCTGTAGTCAGGATTGAACTGTAGGGGTGACTGAAAGTGTTTTTGGTCCCCGACTATTTTGATGTTGAGTTTATGTTATATTTAGAATAATGTTTTAATATTTATCTTCCCCACCAGTTTAATGTTTTAGTTTAGAATTAAAGGTAGTATATAGGCACATATAATATAGACATAATATATTGACACAAGTAGTAAATAAAGTAGTAAATGAAGGAAGCCAATGAATGAAGAAGATGCAACAAATGAGTAAAAGATATAAAACGAATGAAACGAGTAAAGGTTGTAAAACGGCGCAGACGAAATGAACATTTAAAACAAGGCAATGAACAAAAACAAATTTATATACTATAATAATAAAACTTACATTGATACATAAAAAAATATTACTAACTCTACTAACAAAATAATAGTGTGTGTATATGTGTGAGCTTGTTTGTTTGTGTGTGTTTGTGTGTGTGTGTGTGTGTGTGTGTGTGTGTGTGTAACACAACTAAGCTATAAAAGAATTACAAGTTTAAAATGTCCTTTTTTTATGATTAGAAACGGGCAGTTTCTCAGAGACTGGAAAGCGTCTCATAGTCATTGTATATGAATGTCTGCGAGGCCCATCCATGTTGCCTTTCACTCCTGTTGATTCACGCTGGAGGGAGTGTGTTGCTGCTGCGAAGAAAAAAGAGAACAAGGGTGTTTGAAGACGATGTATTTATAGAAAATACGCGTCTTGTAGGTGGCTCAAAAACGCAGGACTTGAATTTACGTGCGGACGTAGTTTTAAACATGTCACGTGGTCCTCCTGGCCAATGGTTTCCCGAGACTGAATATGTGAGCGTCCACCATCTTTGTGGGAACAAGTGGCATACCGCCCAAAATAATTTATTGGAGTGTAAAGTCCTATAGAACCTGCAACTTCCAGATGATTGTCTCCTAAGAAGCTTAGAGAACCGTTACGCTATGTGTCCTGCTGGACACATAGCGTAACGGTTATAAAAATCATCAAGCTTCATCTCAGAAATTTAGATAACTAATTACCCATAGTTGTTGGGTAGAAAAGATAGTTTCATCACTTTCCCAAGGGCATTAGCATAAAGTAAAATGCAAATGTCCAGCTTGTTGATTTCATTTACCTTGACAATAACCATTGCATCATACTTGCTTCCACTCGATATATGTTGAAGGATATGAATATTTTGTGTTGATTAGTAGTAATAAATTTGAGAGGGTACCAGTGAAGGATAAATATTGACTTGCTTTGGACTGATCTTGTAATTGCCTTCAATTGTGACTATTCATAATCCTTCTTCTTTGGGATAAGCACTTAAAAAATAAACAACACAAAATACACAACATAAAAAGATGAAGTAAATATGTATTTTGTTAATGAATGTCAGTTTCACTTCACACCTATTTCATCCATTAGGCTGTACCAGATTGAGTAAATATATAAGTTTGATGCAATAGTTTCCAGTATTTTTTGACAGAACCTTTCATTTATGTAACTTCTGATAGCAAAAGCATAGCGTGAATTATAGTCTTGTGTGAGTTTTATGAGTTAACTAACCATACTGCCAACAATCAATAACTTTCATTGGATGATTTTAAATGTATTAAACACTTAATACATCATGGGAATACCTATTTTATGTTAATAAATTTATTTTCATAACTTAAAATCTTAGACTTCAACAAGTATATTTCTTTCTTTCTAAGATCAACTTAGCTGAGTGCATACATATAAGAGGGAGATAAACTAAACTGACACCTTTTACAATCTTAAATGGTGAGAAATGTGACCAGGTAATTAGAAAAAAAGAGTTCTAATAACCATGGATATTGGTGTAGTTTTAACTGATGACATTAACCGGCTCATTGGTCTAGTGGGTAGAGTGTTCGCCAATGGTCTGGGAGACCTGGGTTCAATCTCAGGTCGAGTCATGCCAAAGACTTTAAAAATGGTACTTGATACCTCCTTGCTTAACACTCAGCAATATAAGGTACATATCAAGAGTAAAGTGGAGCAATCCAGGAAAAGGAGTGGCACCCTCCCCTACACCTCGGTGTAGTAGCTATTGAAAAGGAAGCCTTCTGGTCACCCTCGACAATGGTCACCAACTTTACTTTACTTTTAACTGATGACATTGTCAATATTCTGATGAATATATTGTTTTGAATAGTATGGATGATTTATGTTTATTAGTAGTAATAAACGTGACAGGTAACCAATGAAGGAGAGTGTATATCTATTTGCTTTTGACTGATTCTGTCATAGCCTTGTATTGTGAGTATTTATACTTCTTTGGAATTAGTAGAAATAAACAACTTAGAATTTGCTAGATAAAAAGATGAGGGAAATATGGATTTAGTGAATGAATACAGTTTTATTTTAGAAGTTTTAGGTAATGTATTTTATTGTCCTGAGAAATATTCTCATTAAAAATGAGCTTTTGCTCAAAGATTCTCTTTGATGAGAAGCATTAAATTCGTTAGAATGCCTAAAATATCCATTTTATTGTAAGAATGTCATATCAGAATGCATGTGTATTTTTTTTTAAATTGTCAAAACTGGCATATTTTTGTCTATTGATTCTGACATTGAAGATGGAAGGAAATTAGTAACATTCTTGCCATAATATGCCTTTTCTATTTAAAGAAAGATAAAAAAGTTACTCAAATAAATAAAAAAGATTTTGAACATCTGCAGTCTTTCAAAACAATGCTTGTGGACATCTTGAAAAATTTCTTCTATTTCAGACTTATCTCTAATACAAACAGTTGTAAGCCATACTGGCAGAACTGTTTTTAAATTTCATGGTTATTTTCATTATTTTTGACATCTTTTTTATTCTCAAAGTCACCCTAAGCAAGGCCAGTTGGGCACTACAGGTAAATGGGTATACAATTACGAATGAAAAATAAAGATGTGACAAAAGTGTATTACAAAGAGAACACAAACTATAAATTTAAAGTAAAATAGAGTAAGACACTTATTAGTCCTGGACTGTAGATTTGGTTTGGTTTGGGTTGGTTTTATGGTAAATCAGCAATTGTAAGTTACTGTTGTACTTCCTACATAATGGACTCGCCCTCCTCCATAAATATATGTCAATGAGAGCAACAAAGAGAGGGAGTTCACCAATCAGTGTGACACAATCACATGTGATACCATTTGCATAGTGGACGGATAGTCACTACCACACTGGACTCTCAACTTCCTATTAACTAACAACTGTTTAAACCAGGTTCACTTGTATCTTGTTTCTGTTACTTGAATATAAGTTTTTCTATCAACCCTTTTTGTGTTCCCTGTGTCTTTCTTTTGTCAGCATCACAACAGTTATTCAATGCCAAATCTTCTTTAAACATATATATCAAATATATAAGATTTGCTTTGGTTGGATGTTATGGCATATCAACCATTGTGGGTTATGTAATACCAAATCCAGTTAGTACATATTTATAAAATATATATATGATTTGTAAACACATTTTGTTAGTAGCATTCTTAAACTAGAATCGGATGTTTTATGGTACACAATTAAATAGTTTCAAGTATTGCTATATAACTCACTATTTAACACCAGTCATTTGTTTGCACACATACTTTGTTATATTTGACCCATAGATAGGACCCTATCAGGTGCTACCACTCTGGATCAGAGTGGACCTGAGAGTAATGGCATTAAAGGGATACTCCACATTCCCCAAATCTTCAAGGCTGGAGCCACACCATCAGATTGTTTAGTGTCATATCTAGGACACTCATTGTTGGTGAGAGGTATTACCCCTCTGCAGAGATGCAGTTGGTGTATTCTACAGACCCAGGTGAAGGAGCTCCTGGATTTAAGAAAATTTCAAGATTGTTAGTGGAAGGCAGACATTCATGTGGGAGTGCAGATGTTATTGGAAAGAAGCTGTTGGAATGGAAAAATTTAAAAAAACTGTCTTTGTTTTACAACTATATTTCTAACCATTAAAACCATTATAACCACTAAAAGCTAAACCCCTGCCAACAAAAGTGAGTACACCCTAAGAAACTACACCCCTAAATGTCCAAATTGAGTACTGCTTGTCATTTTCCCTCCAAAATGTCATGTGACTCATTAGTGTTACTAGGCCCATGTGTTACTAGGCCCATGTGCATAGGGAGCAGGTGTGTTCAAATTTGTAGTGCAGCTCTCATACTCTCTCATACTGGTCACTGAAAGTTCCAACATGGCACCACATAGTAAAGAACTCTCTGAGGATCTTAAAAGACATATTGTTGCACTACATGAAGATGGCCAAGGCTACAAGAAGATTGCCAACACCCTGAAATTGAGCTGCAGCACAGTGGTTAAGATCATCCAGTGTTTTAAAAGTGCAGGGTCCACTCAGAACAGGCCTTGGGTAGGTCGTCCAAAGAAGCTGAGCACATGTGGTGAGCATTACATCCAAATGCTTTCTTTGAAAGATTGGCATAGGAGTGCTGTCAGCATTGCTGCAGAGATTGTAGAGGTAGAGGGGTCAGCCTGTTAGTGCTCAGACCATACGTTGCACTCTACATAAAATTGGTGTGCATGGCTGTCACCCCAGGAGGAAGCCTCTTCTGAAGATAATACACAAGAAAGCCTCGAAACAGTTTGCTGAAGATATGTCAACAAAGCACATGGATTACTGGAACCTATGGTCTGATGAGGTGAAGATTAATTTGTTTGGTTCTGATGGCTTCAAGCATGTGTGATGGCGACCAGGAGAGGAGTACAAAGATAAGCATGACATGTCTACAGTCAAGCATGGTATTGGGAATGTCATGGTCTAAGGCTGCATGAGAGCTGCAGGTGTTGGAGAGTTATATTTCATTGAGGGAAACATGAACTCCAACGTGTACTGTGAAATACTGCAGCAGAGCATGATCCCCTCCCTCCAGAAACTGGGTAGTAGGGCAGTGTTCCAGCATGACAATGACCCCAAACACACCTCCAAGATGACCATTGCTTTACTGAAGAGGCTGAGGGTAAAGGTGATGGACTGGCCAAGCATCTCTCCTGACTTGAACCCAACAGAACATCTTTGAGGGATCCTCAAGTGGAAAGTGGAGGTGTGTAAAGTCTCAAATATCTGCCAGCTCCTCGATGTCATCATGGAGGAGTGGAAGAGTATTCAAGTGGCTACTTGTGAAGCTCTGCTGTACTCCATGCCTAGGAGAGTAAAGGCAGTTCTGGATAATGATGGTGGCCACACAAAATATTGACAGTTGACATGATGTATGCTAATATTGACAACTTTCTCTAAGGGGTATACTCATTTTTGTTGGCAGGGGTTTAGTTTTTAATGGTTATATTTTGAGTTATTTTGAAGGGAAAGTAAATTAACTCTGTTATATAAGCTGCATATAGACTACTTTCCATTGTGTCAAAGTGTCATTTTGTCAGTGTTATCCCATGAAGAGATATACTTAAATATCTGCAGAAATGTGAGGGGTGTACTCACTTTTGTGATACACTATATATATATGTATTAGTCCCTATAGAGTAATCCATTATAATCAAGAGGTCAGAATTCAACCAAGAAGGAAATTTATGTAAAATACAATTTTCACATCTGATCTTGCTTAATTGCTCTCATTTCTTGAAAGCATGTTACATTTAACATGATTTATTAGAGTTAACCAAATGAGTAGAGTGTTCGCCAATGGTACGGGTGACCTGGGTTCAATCCCAGGTTGAGTCATACCAAAGACTCAAAAAATCGTACTCGATGCGGCTTTGCTTAACACTAAGCATTATAAGGTAAGGATCAAGGGTAAAGTGGAGCAATCAAGGGAATGGAGTTGCAACCTCCCCTACACTTCAGTGTAGGAGCTATTGAAAAGGGAGCCTTTGGGTCACCCACGACTAAGATTGCCAACTTTACATATATATATAAATAGACACCTACATATATACTCCTAAAAATCATATCATTAGGTGGGTGCCTGTGTATATATATACATGTTCCAGTCAAGGATTGACCACTTGTAAGAAAACACTGTTTTGTTCATATTTTCAAAATTGTCATTTATGTACTTGATTTTTAATATTTTAAATCTGATGATTTATCAGGTACCATTGAATAATATAAGTTGTTTACATTTTATTAACAATTTATTTTCAAGTATATATTTGTGTTAAATGTGCAAGAACTGATTATAAAATGGATCCTATTTCTGAGAGGCTATAAGAATCCAATCTCCCCTATTACAGATTAGTTCATTCTCTTACCAAAGACCTTAGTACAAAGCCAAAAGTATGAGCCAAAATTTAATTTCCCCACACCAACTCTATTTTCTAAGTCCATTACTATCCTTCTGCTCACTACTCCAACCAATCTGAGGGGAAGGACAACTTTCAATTCAAAATTAGAACGAAGTCCCTAGAGTAGTCTGACATTTTCTACAGCTTTATCTAGCAACACCTGCAATGACACTGGTGACAATCTTTATTGACCCTTAGTTTTATTTAGACAACATTGATGGAGAAGGGAGATTTGTTGCCTGACCAACAACCAATCTTCTCGAGAACTTTGCCCAGGACTGCATCTAGATCCAGGTGCAGATCCACAATGTCATAGAAGTCATAGATCTCTTCATTTTTTGATGCTTTAATGAATGCATGGTCCAAAATTATCATACCGTTTGTCTCAGTCAAAGTGTATATTGTTCTAATGAATATGTCAGTTGCTTTATAGTCTTTTTGATTATGCATAATGTACAAGCTAATAAAATAATATGTACTTTATGTATCACTTCCTTGATTGGTTGATTGATTAGGTGTATTTTATGGTATATCAACCATTGTGGGTTATTTAATGCCAAATCGTGTTTATCCATGATTTTTAAATTAATAATTTGCAGATGACATTTTTTAAATGAGTCAGAGCTCATTTGTTTGCTCACAGTTAAATAGTTTCAAGTATTTCTATCTGTCATGAATAATTCTATTTACTATTAATCATTTGTTTGCACACAGTTAAATGGTTTCAAGCATTGCTCTATAATACTAATAGTTCAATTTAACATTAATTATTTGTTTCTCACAATTAAATGGTTTCCAGTATAGAAAATGATTAAATAGTTCTATTTAAACCATATATGGAACCCAAATAGATACTACCACTCCCAGTCAGAGTGGACCTGGGAGTTATGGCATAGAAGAGGTACTCTACATTTTCCAAAAGCTCTATGACTGTAACCTCACCATACAGTTTAATGTTAAATCCAGGACACTTGTTGACAGTGAGTGGTACCCCTCTGCAGACATGCAGTCAGCATATTCTATAACCCCAGGAGACTAGGCTAAAAAATTCTTTTTTTTATCTTTCCCTCTAGTCTTTCTTCATTCATTCACTTATTCTTTGTTCCCTCTTTATTTTTTTTTCTTTTCTCATTTCTCACTTTTTCTTTCTTTATCTCTTTTTTCTTTCATATGTCTTTTCTCTCTTTAGTGACTTTTCTTTCTTTTTTCCTTTTTTCTTTTCCAATTTTCCCCCTTGTATTGTCTGTCTTTTTCTGCTTATTCCTTATTCTTTCTTTATTACCTTTTTTCTTTTTTCTTTTTTCTCTTTTCCTCTCAAATTTCACCATTCTTTTTCTTTTTTACTCTTTCTCCCTTCTCAACAGTTTTTCTTTTATTTCTTTCAGTTTTTAACTTTTCTTTTGTCTTTTTTCTTTTGTTTACTTATTTTGCATTTTCTTTTGTCTTTAGTTTTCATTTTATTGTATTTGTTTTTGCTTTTCTTTCTTTTTTCTTTTATCACCCACTTTCTCTTTTCCTACTTGTTTCTCTTTTCTTTGGGGGTGTCCTCGTGGTGTAATGGTTAAAGCAATGGGCTGCGGATTCATAGTAAACGAGTTTGTACTCCAGTCGCACTATTATGTTCAATTTCAGGTAAATATCCTTGGGAAAGTTATGAACCCCCTTATCATCCCAGCTATGGGTTAAATAGTACCACTACTGTTCTTCTAGGAGAATGGCTTTGGCATTAAATAACCTAGAAAAGGTTGATATGCCATTAAAGCAAGAATATTAATATCTCTTTTCTTTCTTTTCCTCATTTTTTCTTTCTTTTCCTTGTTTTATTCTTTTTTCTTTCCTTTACTCTTTTCTATGTTTCCTCATGGCTTTCTTTTCATTTTCTTGATTTTTCTCTTATTTTTTTTATTTTTTATCTATCTTCTTTTTGTTCTTCTCTATTACCCTTTGTTTTAATATTTATTTTTGAGCTTTCATTGTTTATGTGCCTGATAGATGTTGTCTTGCTTGACAATTACATCAATGTTTTCTTCTTTGACTCACATGAAGGATAATTATTCAATCAATCAAGGTGTGCTGACAGTACAGATTCCTTTAACCCTCTCGAGCTATCAGTTCCTATTAACAATTGCACTTAGTCGGTTCTTTAGACAGTGTCCAGTGTCCAGAGAGAGTTGATGAATGTAAAAATTTTTTGCTGGTCAACCAACACTGGTATGTCTATGCATTGGTGTTCATTGAAGAATATCACTTATGAGTTTGTCCTTACTTCTTCAGCAGCATGTCTTATTTGCCTTTCATGAATGGTTTGTGAAATGGCTGGTAAATGGCCATACAAATGCTGTTTTGTGGGTTGCTGCATCTGGGATTTATTCAAAATTGCATTCAGCATGCAAGAGTAGTTTACATCAAGCTATTCCTGGAAGTATTTCATTAGAGTCCAAATGATGTAACTATGTAGTAGTACTGACATTGCTACAGTTTAAAAGAATTTCCATTTCTATTCTTAAAGAAATATTTGGTTGAAAAGAAAACCCTGTCAATTTTATATTGAAATATATGCTTATATTTAATGATTAATTCAGTCAAAGGAGTAGTTTCCTTCAGTTTCAAATACATAATCTCTTTGAGCAGACAAGACTCAGGCATAAAATTTTTTTAGTTAAGTTTTAAGTTTAAAAACAAACATTTTAAATAGCTTTTTAAACAGTTTCCTGTTTCTTGTTCTGGAAATGATGTAAATATCTAATTTGGTGATAGTCTGATGGAGGTAAGTGAAGAAATTATGGGAGATAAGGTAAACCTTCAAAGCTTAAATCTTTTCCAGTTTGTGCTTTGCAACAAGTGATTTTTTTTTGTAATGCAAGGGTAACACATCTTTTTGACTGATCAGTAAAGTACACGTTTTCAACAAATATTGGTGTAGTAGTTCCAACTGATGATAAATACTTCATGAGAGACAACATTTTTCATATACTCTTGTTGGCATGGTTTATAATACAAAGACTGTATCCCCCTGCAGAAGAATAAGACCCCCTCCTCCAAAATGAGTTATTCTGGATATGACACTAAACTTTATTTGATGGTGGGGCTCTAGTTCTGGAGATTTTAGGAGTGTGGAGAATACTCTTTTGTTATCATTACTCCTTAGATCATTCTGACTCTGAGGGGTAGTACTTGTTAGGGTCTTATCTATGGGTCAAATAGATATGTTTAAAAATCATTTGTATTTAATTGGATTTTGTGAAAAAAACTCTACAGATACAACCACACAAAATATATAAATATGAATGTAAAATGAATGTGATTTCCTAACTTTTAGGTATAAAATAACATTAGATGGGTTGAGATGTCATTAAAATCAATCAATCAATCTTCATATGCAACTACAGAAAAAAATTCAGTGTGTAATCTTTGTTTAAGTACAGGCACATTCTTTTTCTTGGCTTATAATTATAAAGTACCAACTTTTCATCACTGATGACAATCCTTTTCAGTAATAGTGTTTGAACTTAATGATAGATGTTTCATGTCAAATTAATATGAAAAACAGTCAGATCCTGTAGAAGCTATTGACACTTTACTGAAGGATATTATGATTGTTCTTTTGATTTTCTTGAACAGTTATGGTAATTTGATTGCTGTTTGCAAGTATTTTTATTTGGCTCAGTGTACAGTGTTCGCCAATGATCTAGAAGACCTGGGTTCAATCCCAGGTCGCGTCATACCAAAGACTTTAAAAATGGGACTTGATACCTTCTTGCTTAACACTCAGCAATATAAGGTATGTATCGAGGGTAAAGTGGAGCATTCCAGAGAAAGGAGTAGCGCCCTCCCCTACACCTCAGTGTAGTAGCTATTGAAAAGGGGGCCTTCTGGTCACCCTCGACTACGGTCTCCAACTTTACTTACTTACAGTTGGGAGAGTTTGATTGTTGATTGAAGTTGATCAGTTAGAATGGGGCAGGGAACTTTAAGATAAAAATTTCTTACTAAAATGAATGAAATCATCACTGGAATTTTCTAACACATAGATGTTATTTCATAGACACTGAAAATATTCATTGCTATTTCTGAAGCTGCTGAACTATTTTGAACTCATAAAGCATGGGATTGTCTTAAATGGATATCATTTAAACTCATTTTTATGGTTCACATTAATTAAAGAATTTTTCACATTGACATTAATGAAAGCGAAACATCAGAATATTGAGACTGACATGTGGAAGTGAGAAAACATTTATTCATTTTAGGTTTTATCTTGCTCTCTAGGCAAGTATTTGAGCACTGTTCTGGTTTAAGAAAAATACTTTTTGCTCATTTCACTGGATATATATATTTATATACACATACAACTGGCAAAAAGCTTGGGAACTCTCTGCATTTCTTTAAAAACACCTTAAAATGAGATATTTTTTCTTTTTTATGATAGAATTTAAAATTTCAGTAACTACAGTGTATGTGATTATATTTTCTATCAAAACATTGGGTTGAATTATGAATAATCATAAGGAACACTCATTTTAGCCAAAACAAAGCAATCTCTGAAGAAAAAAAGATTGTGCCATTACAAGAGTATTTTTATAGGAGCTCAGGGGGTGCATAGTGATCATGAAACCCTTGTTACAGAACATGAATGAGCAGAAAAGACTGTTATGTTTAAAAATTCAAGTGTGTTTCCAACAGTTGAGCATAGTGGAAGGTCTATTATGGTATGGGGATGTTTTGAGGGTGAGGGAACCAGAGATTTGACTCAGGTCAAGAGAATCATGAAAAAAGAACAATATCATTCAAGTTTACAAAGACATGCTATACCATCTGGTTTATAAATAATTGAAAAAAAACAATACACTGATCTAAAAAAAAGTCTTCTAAAGAATGTCAAAATTACTTTGAGTCAAAAGAAAAGAACAAAATTTTGGTAATTATAACTTTGCCACCTCAATCTCCTCTCGCCTTTTCACTGAATTAGTACAGGTTGAATTGCAGGGGAGTGTTCAAAGGGAATACCCAAAGAGTGAGAGTGAGCTTTTTCAGAATTTGAAGAGTACTTGGGGATGTCTGCCATCAACCTTTTTTTCAAAATATTTTGAAAAGAGTGCAAAGAATGTGCACTGCAGTAATTAAGGGAGGTGCTTGTTTTAAGGATAACAAATTATGATGCAGTTTTTGGATAATTTTTTATAATTAAGAGCTTATTTTTGGTCAAAATAAAAGAAAATACACTGTAGAAATTGAAATTTTATCTTTTATTCAAAAAAATACAAAAATATCTCATTTGAAGTTGTTTTTTAAGAAATGCAGGGGGCCACATTTTTAGCCTGGAATGTATATATAATCACATGAAACACTCTTTGTAACAACATCATTCAAAAATAAATAATTCATGTAACAGTATGTTAACTCAGAATTTTAGAGAACATTTAATTATTCACCTCCTTTAACACATCACCTTTTTTTTTCTGCTGGCAACTAAAGCATACATCCTGAATTACCTCCCTTCCAATTGCCTTCTGATACATCATGCATAACAGCCCTTTATTCTCCAAAGACCTGGTGAATGCCCCTAAGCTTGTTTCCAGGTTGTATAATTTCCTGCATATTCCCTAGCAACCCATTCTAACTAAAGACCTTTCAAGTTGAACTGCTTTATTTCCCCAGCCTCCATGACCACTTATGTAAAGCCCAGGGTTTTGCCCCATCCCTTGACCTCATGGCCAATTAAGGGGCACTGATTTTATTAGAAACATAAGGTGCCCCTCCCACAGGAAAACCAGATGACATCCGGAGCAGATCTAGCCTGTTAATCAACAAATGACAATCATCTTTCCGATGATCCTTTCACCTCAGTGTGTTGTCATTGTGGTCACTTCTCTTCATCTTCTTCTGTTTATGCTTGACTGGATTTTTCATCAGGGACCAACCTTTTGTCTTGCCTAATTGCTTTCCTTGCACCTGCCTAAACTCTCTCCACTTCTTTCCTTCTACTTCATTTCTAATCTTTATTGAATGCTTTCCTCCAAATCCTTCAGTTTCTTCAATATAAAGCATCCCTTTTACAAAGGGATATAAAATATATACGTGTGTGTGTGTGTGTATATATATATATATATATATAGAGAGAGAGAGAGAGAGCGAGAGAGCTACATTTACACATTTATTTTTATATATACTAGTAGAGATACCCAGTGTTGCTTATACATGAATGACTAGAGATGACAAAACTAATGGTTTATAAAATCTCAGTAAAAATTGAACTTCAAAAATGTTTGGGAATGTGTTTTCTGATATAAACATTTTAAAAGTCAGTTTTCAGGAACAACTTTCTAAATAAGTCATCTGCTTAATTAAGTAGGGACTAATAATCACAATTTAAAACAAAAGAGTTAAGTTGTTTTTTTTTTCATGTCATCATAGGATAAGTGAGAACACACCCATATTTTTCTGATATTCAGTCCTATTTTGGATTTCATGGCTAAGTTTCAAGAGAGATGGTAAGAATAAGAAATGTTGTGTACGCAGAAGCTCTCAGAAACTAAGAAGAATTATCATCACAGGAAATGAACTCAGCAAACCAAGTTAAAAATCCTGAAGGAAGCTGTTTGCATTTTACTTTGTGAGAATACGAAGAGAAAAGAAATAGATTCATATTTTCTGTTCCAAATACTGCATTCATAAAATCTTGTAAAAATATATAGCAAAATTAATTCAAGCAATTACTTTATTCCTAGAAGTGGGTACTACTACTAATTTATATATATATATATATATATATATATATATATATATATATATATATATATATATATATACACAAATAGGTTTGGTTGAATACTGCAGATTGTTTCTTTTTTAAAATCTTCAAGTGAAGACTTTCAAGTCTTCTTATGAGTCTTATGTCTGGGTCAAGCTGGTAAAGAAAGCACCATATATTAACCCAAATGCTTTTGACCATTTCATTGGTCATCTTTAGAGGTTGTGTTACCAACTTGACCCAGATATAAGAAGAGTTGAGAGAAGATTTGAATGTCTTCACTTGATCTTAAAAAAGAAACAATCGATGGTATTCAACCAAACCTGTTTAGATAATGATTTGCTGCATAAGTATACAATATATATATATATATATATATATATATATATATATATATATATATATACCATCTCATTCTGTCTTAGCAGGTCCCTGTGGCATCATGGCTCACATTTTGGACTGCAGCATCATAATAAGTGAATTTGAACTCTAGTTTTTCAATAACATTCACTTTCAGACTAATACTTTTGTGAAACTTATGAACCCCATTAAATAGTACTACTACCATTCTTATTTGGAACCGGGACATTGGCCCAGCGGTTAGAGTGTTCGCCAATGGCCCGGGAGACCTGGGTTCAATCCCAGGTCGAGTCATACCAAAGACTTTAAAAATGGAACTTGATACCACCTTGCTTAACACTCAGCATTATAAGGTACGGTTCAAGGGTAAAGTGGAGCAATCCTGGGAATGGAGTAGCGCCCTCCCCTACACCTTGGTGTAGTAGCTATCGAAAAGGGTGCCTTCGGGTCACCCTCGACTATGGTCGCTAACTTAAACTTACCATTCTTATAAAAGGATGGCTCTGGCATTAAATAACCTATAATGTTTGATATGTCATTAAACAATAAAACCAAACCAAACAATCTATCTCATCTTCCTTCATAATGGAACTTACTTCACAATACTGACACATAATATGTTTGCAGGTAGTTTGACTCGGACTGGTTGTCATACCAAACCCTGTCAGACCCATTATTTCACCTATATACAGAAACGGAAGAGATAGGTTCATGCCTTGCCCAAGGGCATAAGTACAAAGTGAATATAAACAGCCTCTGCTTGATTTGAACTCAGCTTGATTATATATATATATATATATATATATATATATATATATATATATATATATATACTCAATAAGAAAAAAAGTTAGGAACAACCTCACATTTCTATAAAAATAGCAAAATTAAAACAGCTGAGGGTATAAATTGAAATTTTGTTTAAAGATGGCTACTCTCAAAGAGAAATTGTCAAGAAGTTGAAGATTTCTAGACTTGGGGTGCAATATTTTTTACAAAGGCAATTAGAAACTTGAGCAAATATCGTTGGAAAAATTTTGGCTATTATGACTTGGCTGCTTCAGTCTCCTCACCTCTCTTTCATTGAATTAGAATGTAAAGGAATTGGATAGGTGAGTTCAAAGGGAATACCCAAAGAGTGAGAGTGAGCTTTTTATGTATTTGAAGAATGCTCAGGATTTTTTTTAAATTGTTGCAAAGAAAGCAAAAAATTTGTAAAGCTGTCATTCAGGCAAGTGGTTGTTTTAATGATGATAACAAAATGTGATGCTGTTGTAGGATAATTTTTTTTTATTGCTAAGTGCATTTTTTTGTCAAAATAAAAGAAAATACACTGTAGTTACTGAAATGTTATTTTTATTGGAAAAAACTATCTTATTTTATATTATTTTTTAAAGAAATGCAAGGTAGCCTCAAGCTTTTGTCTATATTGTGTATGAGTATATATATATATATATATATATATATATATATATATATTTCTAAATCCATTTCTTTTCTTTTAAATAAAGAAACAATTATATTGAAACTATTAATCATTTAAAAAATTGTAAAATGCCCCACGTTTTTTTTATCATTATTAAATACTCCCTTACAAATTTCCTCTGATTTTTAAAATGAAACACAGGAAATAGAAAAAATTAAAGAAAAACTTCAAAATAAGAAATAAAAAAAATAGATGATTGAAAAGAATCCTGCAAAATCTTTTCATAAGCTAATGGCAGGCTAGATTGTAAAGTACCTTGAAGTTCAATACAGAATCAATATATAATCAATGCAAAATCAATGCAGTTTTAATAAAATCAGAGATCAGAGCTGGTGGATTGGAGGCAGCAAAGCCAAATTTGCTTTTGCAAGGTTCAGTAATGTTAAGGTTGGGTCATTATTTATTGAGGGGCATTTGATTTATGATCTGAAGTTCTATTCATTTTTAACCACAAAAGGTTGAGACCCCTTCAAAATGTGGCTTTCAATACAAGAAAACTAGTTACATCAACTGCATTAAGATGAGCATTTTCAGAACAAGGATGATGGATGGATTTAATAACAAGACATAATAACTTTATCTCTCTACCTATCTTACTAGCTGTTCATCTATCTATCTATCTATCTATCTATCTATCTCATTATGTTTATATTTATGTTTGTCTGTTCATATCTATCTATCTATCTATCTGTATTATTTACCATTGTATGATGGTTAGCAATTATATCTGAGAGATCAATTTACTTGCATAGTAATGCACATGCTTAAATGGTACCCTTTACTGTGGCCTTGTACCAAACTAATGTAAACTCGGTAAATATTTTTCTTTCTTTCTTTCTTTCTTTCTTTCTTTCTTTCTAATAACCTTGTAAATTGATCTACTCATCTGTAGGCTTACGGATTCATCAATCAATAAATCTGTCAATCAGTAATATTAAGTAAACTAAAAAAATTGAACTTTGTATCTTGTATATATATGAAGAATGTTCTCTAAGTAAAGCCTCCTATATATTTCTATGGAAACTACAACAGATACAGGAAGAATAATAACACCATTGGATAGAACAAATTTTCAGCAACCGAATAGAATTTTTCCTTATAGAACCATTGGCCATGCATTTTCAGCTGATATAGACAAAAGCCTGCATGCTGTGCTCAGAGAGTAATGCCTCCTATTTAATGTCAAAGAGGTTGACAGTATATATTCACTCAACTCCTCTGCCACAGGCAGGATTTGAGACAAGGTCAATTTTTAGGAGTAGTAAAACTAGTTTTCGTTCTCCTAGACTGGTTGCTTAACCATGGCTTAATAACCCAGTCTTCCCAGCTATTTTCCCAAAGCAGGGTTATGTTGGTAGTATTGCAGTAGAAATTTAACAAATCTTTGCTTTGCTGCCAATAGTAGCTCAATGGTAGTTTAGCAAAATGGCATCTGACATGATAGTAGATTTAATACAATAAATTACACCATTTTGAAAAATTGCACACACAGACATTCATGTTTATTTGCTGATAGTTTATGAAAAGTAAATAGTAGATATGAGAATGGATTTCTTTGGCTCTTTCTCACCATCTGCCCTATCAACCATTGGTAGACATTGGATACACTTAATTATTTATCATAAAAAAAAAAATTCTTTTTCTAAATTGATAATTTCAAAAGCTAACTTAGCTTCATAAAACAGAGAAATAATGGGCTAATTGTAATTATGGAAAAATAAAGAGAGCTAAAGAGTTTTGTTATGAATAATAACTAAAATCAATTTTCATTATGTATTTTCCCAATCTCTCCACATGAACAAAATAAGGTCAATTTTTTATGCCGTGTTTAACAGGTTTGAATTCAGAGTTTTTCTTCTAGACCTGTTGCCATGCTAAGGCTAAAGAGCCTAATCTGCCCTACTATTTTACCCATAGCTGGAGGGAGAAGAGTTGGATTCATACCTTTCCCAAGGGTATTAGCACTATGTGAAACGCAAACAGACTCATCCAGGATTTGAAGTTGGGTTGCGATGTCTATTTCCAACAATGGTAACCATTACACCACAGGCACCTCCACAAATCTTTTATAATCTTCTTTTAAAAAAAAAGAAAATATATATATATATAACAAATCTGATCTCTCTAATGAAATATAATGGGGATTCTTATAAGCTGTAGTTGTGTCAGTATTGTTATATGGTTGCAGCACTTGGACTTTAATGAAATGCCTGAAGAAAAAGATGGATGAAAATTATACAAGAATGCTGCAAGCTTTTTTGAACAAATCCTAAAAGCAGTCACCTGCAAAACAGTAAAACAGCAGGGGTAGCACCCATGTCAAAAACCATCCAAGTAAGATGAACAGAGTACTGCAGAAGAAATAAAGGTAATGTATTTTGATAGTGATATGATTGACAAGCAATGTTTAATACATCAGTCAAGCTATAGAATACAGAACACCTTGATAATTAGGGGGTGTCCTCATGGTGTAATGGTTAAAGAGATGGACTGCAGAATTGTAGTAAGCAAGTTCATACTCCAGTCACACTATTATGTTCACTTTCGGGCAAATACCCTTGGGAAAGGTATGAACCCCCTTATCCTCCCATCTATGGGTTAAATAGTACCACTACTGTTCTTCTACAAGCAGGGCTTTGGTATTAAATAACCTACAATGGTTGATATGTCATTAAACAAAGAAACCAAACCAAACCAAACCTTGATAATTATATGAAGGTGAATCAGGCAAATGAATGATGAAATTATCATTTTTGCCTTCTTAAAAGTTGCTTCAATTGGCCATTAAGTTCTATACTGACACACATGAATCGAATACATAGTATCATTTCATGCAGATAGATAAATAAGTCAACTTTTTAAAAATTAGCATTTAATAGTTATCTCCCTTGAAGAAATGTGAAGCTCAAGGTGATTATGAATGCAGACCATATACTACTATTATTGAATTGGAAATTGAATTTGAAATGCTTTATTCTCTAAGTCCAAGTATCTTAACATTATTGTTTGAACAAAAATCTAACTGAGATGTGGGTAAGGTAAAATCAATCATATGATTTTCTCATCGGGGTCACCAACTTGAATAATAAAAAAAAATCAATCTCATTATTTCTTAAAAACGATGTTGTTGTAAAAATGTGAGTCACTAGAGGAGATTTTTTTACAAGTGAGGTATGCAAGCTCTTAATCATTGCTGGCATAAATGTATAGTTAATGCTTGTGACTCTGCAGAAAAAATAGTGTTTTATAAATGCAAAACTTACTCTATTCAGCAGTGTTCTTCTGCACACTGTCTCTGTAATTGTTCCATTGAAAATAAATAAGTGGCATCTCAAATCATATGATCAAACCAATGAACAACTTCATGAATGGTCAATTTTCTATAATTTCAAAAAATCAAAATAATAACAACAGACATCAGGGAATGACAATTCATTATCCAAATAAATCATCAAACAAAAGAATAAATGGATTCATAAAAGTTTAGAAAAGAAAATTGTTGAGAATTATTTGAATGATGTTATTGTTCCAAATATCAATGAAGCTTAATAGCATTTTGCAATTCTTGACTAGGACTTTGAGAACAGTGTTTGTATTTCATCGATCTGAGCATTGAAGAATGGTTTTAAACCTGCTCCCGTTTCCTCCGTATCAAATTGCAATGGAGAATATTTTGAAAACAAATTACACACTATTTACCTGGCCTCATATTTTGATCAGAAAATAAATGTTTAATATCATTAAAGGATTTAAAAAAAATGTAACTGAAAAATTTGATTTTCTGGCTCAGAAAAAATCAAACATAACCATTCTGAAAGAATATTTAAACATTCTCTTATGGCTATGAATTTCAATAAAATCTGAGTGACAGCATGTCTACTCAACTTTCCAAGACTTTTCTAAATATTCTAGCTGATCTTAGCAGTACTGTGATCTGGATTGTGTTGATTCAGTATTATTTTTATACCCTGATTTACTCGGACAAGTGTCCCCATTTTGGTTGTTGAAGTCTCAATATTTTTGTCATCGTATCTTCCAACCTTATTCAGCTGTTTGCTACAGTAATTTAAACTAACCCTTACCCTAACCCTTCAGGGAATTTCGAATGAAATCCTTTCTTTTATTCAATCCTCTGGACAGGTTATTATCATGCTACTGTCCATGCTAGAGGATATCTTGTTTCTCTTAATTCTTCATAATTTATTTCTCCTTGTACATTTACTTGTCTACTAATGTCATCATAAATAGTAGATCAAACATTTGTACTCACTGGAGATCATGATGAAGCATTAATCTCATAATAACACAAATAAGATGTGCTATGTATGTATATATGCATGAATGCATGTAAGTATTTATTTTCCCAACACTTGATCAGGATGGGACACAGTGTCAGTTTTTAAACAAAAATGTGAATTCAAACCTTCACATTTTTTATTTCCCTAGACTCATCACTAAAATGAATCTAAAGAACTCAGACTTTCCTACTATTTAACTTAAGCTAAGGGGAAAACAAATAGACTTGTGCCTTTCCTAAGTGCAAAATGAAATGCAAACAGCCTCATCCTGGATTTTAAATTATATATATATATATATATATATATATGTGTGTGTGTGTGTGTGTGTGTGTGTGTGTGTGTGTGTGTGTATGTGTTGGCTGATTGGTTGGTGCTTTATGTTTTATCAATCCTTGTGGGTTAAAATGTCATAGTGTTGATTTGTTTGCAAGAATAAACTGGGACAATTTCATATTAAATCTATTGCTATCACATTTGTAAGATTTATACACAAAATATGTAAGATTTATGCACAAAATGTGCTCATCCTTGAAAAATGAAGTGGCTGATAAAATACAAAGGAATAGATATTTGAATGAAACTTGTGCATAAGGCAATTATTTCAACTGAGTATAACATTGTCTTAAGACAAATATTGTAGTATAAAATTCATGTTTGCATAAATTCAACAATTTGGGGTTAAATCCTTCATAAATACCTGTATATATATGTATGTATGTATGTATATATATTCATGCAATTATAATAATAACTTATTTCTTTATATGATATAGAATATTAGATTAAAATCAAAAATGTTTGCAATAGCCAGCAAAATTATGATAGAAATGCAGAATGACTACCACAATATTCTAGTTATGATATATCAAAATAATTTTGAGATATAAAATAAGGCCATTCACAATGATCTTCTTGAGAGCCTTTACCGCCATATCTGAAGTCCCATCTGCTTTATATATATATTGTCATCCACAGACAGACAGTTTCATTGTATCACAACTCTTCAGTGTGGCTAGACATGTAGGTCACTTGAAGCTGCGATTGAAACAAGCCCAACTTTATGTTAGACTTAGTATCATACCGCTCAGCCAACAAGCGAACCATGTCAGCTTGGGAATCATAAGGCATTATGTAGTAGCATTCATTTGTTTACATTTTTGCCTTACTGGATACAAGAGTGCTCAATTTATTTGAAGAGCTTTGTATTATGTGAGTGCCAGCCGCAATATATATATAAAGTGGAACATAAACTGAAACAGGCATTTTTACTTTATGCCAAGCTAATGGTTATTATTATGATTTATGCTTTCAGGAAAGGGAATAAACCATTTCCCCATGATTAAACCCCAGAAATTGCAAAGTATATCAGTACATACATTTATGTCAACTAGCTGAACCTAGAGAAACAATCATAAAGGATTTAAAGATCAATATGAGAGTTTTGATTCTTTATTCATGTATATATATATATATTTATGTATATACATCTATTCATTTTTACATGACATAAAGAAGTGACATGTATATTTTCATTTGTATGAATGTATAGATTTGCCTGTCAAAGTTCACATATATACATACATATATATAAGTAATTCCCAATGTGGGGCACATGCTGCACCAGTGGGGTTTGTTTAAAGACAAAGTTAATGGCCTTTTAAGCTTCTTTCACATAAACTGTAGTAAAATTTTGAATATGTAAGAATTAAATATTACAGAGGGCCATCAGAAGTTTAGAAATACCAAAGTGGGGCATGGACCAAAATTAGTAGGGAGCCACTGATATTTACACACACACACACACACACACACACACATATATATATATATATATATATATTCCAATGAACAATATATATATATATATATATATATATATATATATATATATATATATATATATATACCCAACCCTTTCAAATGAGCAGGATATGAGACAAGAGCAATTTTTAAGCAGAATTAAACAGTTTTAAACATAGTAAGGTTTAATAGCCGAGTTTGTCCTATTATTTAACCATAGCTGAAGGAAGAATAATTGGATTCATACCTTTTCCAAGTGTCTTTTTCCTTTGTGAAATGCAAACAGCTTCAACCAGGATTTGAATTTGGGTTATGGTGTCCATTTGATACTATGATAACCATTATACATACATCTCCTTCTATATATATATATATATATATATATATAAACAAAAAGTTTACTTAATCTTTTCTTAAGTCTGTGACAAAATGTTTCATGTGTTTTAAAAACACAATTCTCTAACAGGAGATGAATAGGTTTAAAACTATCTATCAATCTATCTATCTATACACTCACACACTGACATATATATAAATATATAAGCATGCACACACGTACATAATCTATATAGACATATGTATCAAGATGTATGCACTCAAAATATAATATAAATATAGGCAAATATTATATTCACTGCTCATACATATTTTTTTAAATCTTTTGTTTTGTTTTTTTTATATATCGGTATATATGGACATATTTTTAAAGATACTCTCATATTGCTTCCACTTTGAAATTGTGCATCCTTTTCACCTCCTGCCCAATATGATAAAAGGTCAGGAGGTCAAGCAGATTAGTGTTTTTATAGAGCTTCCAAACAGACATTTAAAAGATATAAGATGACATCTTCTGGTAGAACATGTATCTATAGCAATGAACCTCTGCATAAATCATGAGCCCTGGAGAAAAGTCTGTCTTTGAGTGGTTCAGAGGATTTGCATATGCACTGGTTTTGGAGAGCATTGGGGATGACAGACATGGCTTGGGGCATGCAGAAAGTATCTGCTGCCATAGTAGTGGGTTGATAGATGTAGTAGTGGATAATTGAGGGCAAGCAAAATCAGGGTGAGCTAAGAAGGATGTTGTTCTCATTTCACAAAGGTCCTGTGGTTCTGTGGGGGAGATGACTGATGGACTTTTCCTTTAATCTAAAGCTGAACAGGGTACAAAATCCCATAAGAATTGCACCTTCTAATAAACAGCCAAAATTGATGAGTTCCAGGCAGAAATGATATTAGCAATGCTGTTTGGGTAAGGTTCTGGTAACATGTTTTCCTTTTTGTCCCTTGTGCCAATTCTAAAGTATTATCTACTCTTTTCCCATCAGCAAAATGGCCAAGTAAAAACACAGGTCATTTGGTCATTTATCACATGTATAAATCTGTTGTATAATGACCCTTTTTACCTCTTTGTGATTAAGCTTTTGTCTTCTTTTTATTCCCTATTGCTGATGTTGGCATTAATATAAAGCATACTACATTTTTTTAAATATTTTAGTGTCTGTTTTTCACATGCCCACAAACACATCTTTCTTGCATTCTAAAAAGATACATTTAAACAAAATGTTTGGATGGTGGGCTTGTATTTTGAATGCTTATCATTGCTTCTCTGTATTTCTCTTATATTTATAATTGCAAGGGGTGGAATTGGCTATACAGTACTCCTCATAAGTATTTGGACTGATAATTTTTTATAATGGATTGGTTGTGTTATTTTTAGATAATAGAAACAGATTGTGTACTTGTTCAAATAGTTGCAACTGGAAATTACTCTTTAAACCAGGTGGTTGTTATTACTGTCAGTAGCGTAAATTCAGTGCCTAAATCCAGATAAAATCATCAAAGAAACTGTCTGTTGCAACTTTATAAAATTTTGAGAAGATTGATTATGATTCCAAGTGTTAATAGGATGACAGCACTCATTTTTTGGTGTATACAGAAAAGAAAACATGTTTAGTATACTAAATGACTTGGTTAATTTCTCATTGACTATTTCATTCTTAACAATGAGTAAAAGAAGTTATTCGATTTATATGTAGCAGTTTGTGTGCCAAATTAGCTTAAGTTGAGTTGATATCTTCTACTGCCCATGGTGTAATGGTTATTGTCATAGGAAATGGACACGGCAACACGAGTTCAAATCCTGGACATGACTGATTGCATTTCACATAGCACTATTATCTTTGAGAAAGGTATGAATCCAATTATTCTCCCTCCAGCTATGGGTAAATAGCAGGGCAGACTAGGTTCTTCAGCCTTGGTGAGGCAACTAGTCTAGGAGAAGGAAAACTCTGAATTCAAACCTGTTAAACTCCGCTTAAAAAAATTGACCTTGTGTCGTACCCTGCCTGAGTGGAGGGTTTGGTAAATATGATAAACTTTTTAAATTTGTGGGCATTAGTTATGGCAAGTTCTATCAATTATGATTATCTAGCTTATTTACATTTTTAATCATCTTATATCAAAATGATCTATCTGTCTATGTATACAAAGGTGGGTTGAAAAGTTCATTGGCTGAAAAATTAATTTGAGGATGTCATATATGAGTTTTTAAACCAATAGAATCCAAGCACTTTAACACCAGTGAAAGAAGTGTGTGAACAATAAGGGGGACTATATTGAAAAAGAAACCTCATTTGGTCATATTCCATCAAAGTATGTTGGTCAGTTTATGGACTTTTCAGTTGACTCTCATATATTCAGTGTTTCTTCAGGATGAGGATGATCATGACTCTCCACAGCTTTCTTTCTGTAAATATTGCTTCACTATATTTATTCTTGGGAGAGACAATGAGTGCTTTTCTGTTACCTTCTCCAGTATTTTTTCTTTTTTGAAACATCATTTCCAGTTAGCTGTCCACTGAGTCTTGGAGTTTATTTTCCTTTTGATAGTCATTTCTGCTAGGCTGCTAATGCCTTCCCTGTCCACATAAAAGAGGGATGTGGGAGTGTTTCATTGATGACCATCTGACTCTTTGACTACATTCACTTGGATAAAGGGTTCCAAATGCCTTATTATTTAAACATCCATGCTTTTTCCTTGGGTATTTGTGTGAAGTGAACCAACTGAATCTCAAACGCACTTTGCTGGTTCCACTGTTATGCTACCCCATACCTCTACCATAATAATTCCCTGATATTTTAATACTGAGATTATTATGCTTACTACTCCTCTAATTATTATTAATCATTATTTTTATATTTATATCATCAATAATTTTATTCTTAATGTCATTTTAATTGATTTCTTTATCCCCCTCTTTTTGTTGTTGTTGTTGTTTCAGCATATATTGGTATTAGTAAATGATTTTGACTTTTTATTTTATCTCTTTTTTTTTTTTTGGTTATCCTATTCCATTATTAAAATTTCATCAGATAATGGCTTGAATATTTTGGTGTTTATTTTTAAAATTTTTCACAAAAATCAATGAATTTCCAAAATAATATTTTTTAAATTTTTACTAACCATAGAATTGATATCATCTTTCTATAAGTACTTTGGAAAAATCTAAAATTCAAATCTACTTCCTAAGAAAGATGTCAGTAGAACTCTTCTGCAATAAAAGGACATTTGCCAAGAATATAAAAATAAAACAATTCCAATACATGAATATTTACATGGGTATGGGGAATGGTAACATGTTTAAAATGGAATAAAAATATAGAAAATTTACAAATCTGTGCTTACTGTCAATAAGAAAAGGAATTCTTGGAAAGTATATAGTGAGAAATTAATACTGAGTAAGCAATCAAGAAAGTCCTAGTCACCATTATTCGTACTCTTGAATTTTTTCACTTTATGTTCAGAAGTAAAAAGAAAAGAACAAAATTTATGTAAATTATGGTGATTTTTGTCCCCAGGAAAAACACTGTTTAAAACCCTAAGTTTTATAAGAGAATAAATTGTACTTAGAATGCACTAAAGAGATGGGCACCACTTTTGAAGAAAGGACACAAATGAGTTTTGCTACTTCAAAATGTTTACTACATATGTATATACACACAATATACAACAAGTAGATACAACATTCGAAACAAGCAAAAAAGTCCAAAGAGTTTGCTTGGGTAAGGTTGCTGATAAATATGCCGGCAGAAACTTATCTGTTTAGTTGTTTCTGGTAATTTTTTAGAGCTCTGTTACAAGGTTCATAGTAGTGGTTGTATTTGTCTATCCTCAATTGCTTGGTAGTGAACTTGCTGCTGAATCGTTGTTGTCTGGGGCTTGTACAATGTAGTCTTGTGATTCCTTTTCAGTGAAGAAACAAGAAAAACTTACACTGGTGAGTTGGCAAGTGTTGTACTCACACAGTCCTGTGTTTCACCCAAAAAACTTTGTTAAAAATTATCAAGATTGGCTCCATAATTTTTTCCCAAATGGTATAGACTCAGGGAGATGAATTGTAGACATCTAGACATCATCACATTATTATATAAATTGCTCTGCTGTGTACACATCTAGACTGCTATCTAGACATCTAGACATCATCATATTATTATATAAGTTGCTCTGCTGTGTACACATCTAGACAGCTATCTAGACATCTAGACATCATCACATTATTATATAAGTTGCTCTGCTGTGTACACATCTAGACAGCTATCTAGACATCTAGACATCATCACATTATTATATAAGTTGCTCTGCTGTGTACACATCTAGACAGCTATCTAGACATCTTGACATCATCACTTTATTATACTCAGCTGTATACATATTTAGATAGCTATCTAGACATCACCACTTTATTATATATGTTGCTCAGCTGCCCATACATAATCATTAAAATTCTAAATAAAAAATAAATAAATAAATAAATAAAAAGCTTTAGTCTTAATCCTTTTTGATGTAGAGCTTTTAAATTTGTTCTACAAATATAATTAGTCACATTTAATCAAAAGTTACTAATCCAGGTAATTATACTAATAATTTTTAGGTAGTTCTCCAAGCTTGTGATGTAAAATAATTGCATAGATTTATTGATGAGAACGAACTATCTTAGCATAAAGCAAAAATGTTTAAATCAATTAATTTCTTAAGAGTCACTTAGATAAAGAAAAAAAAAAATTCTCTTATAACTAAACCTTTTTTCACTAAACAATATTGACTTCATAAGGGTCAATTAGATAAAAAAAAAAAATTTCTCTCATAACTAAACCTTTTTTTCACTAAACAATATTGACTTCATAAGGGTCACTTAGATAAAAAAAAATATTTCTCTCGTAACTAAACCTTTTTTCACTAAAAAATATTGACTTCATAAGGGTCACTTAGATAAAAAAAAATATTTCTCTCATAACTAAACCTTTTTTCCCTAAACCATATTGACTTCATAAGATAATGTAAAAATTCTAATCAATCAGACCCTTTTCTATTGCGTGGATTTATCTTTATATAGTAACAATTATTGCCCAGTAACAATTAAGTTATTCAAAAAATACTGTCCAATTTTTGTATAAACTGTTTTAATTCTATTTGTTAAATTTCTACTACTTCTTTTATCATTGAATTTAAAAGGTTATCTGCTCCTAATTATGAGCATGCAAAAAAGAAGTGATATATTAACTTTTCAACCTTTGTCATAATTTTGCTTCATGGCAGTGCTTGACCACATGTTGCCAGGATGACATTGTAGAAGCACACTGACCTGGCGTATGAGACTTTGCCACATCCATCATATTTTACTGATTCCACAAATTAAAGTTTTTTTTCTTGCATCTGGAAACAGTTTTACTCTAAAAAGCATTCCATTCTGAAGGAGAAGTAAAAACTGCATTGAAAAATTTCTTTGCATCAAAACTTTTAGAGTTTTATCATATAGACATAAATAACCTTCTTATGCAATGACAGAAATGCATGGACATTCTGGAATCATATCTTGACTGATTAAAACACTGTTTAAATTCATTCAGGAATAAAAGTTTATTCTAAAATTGGACATTATTTTCTGAACAACCAAATACAAACACTTTATCCACTAAGCCAAATTTTGTGACTATAACAAGCAAGATGAGGACATTATTTTCATTAGAGTAGTGTCAATTTTTAGTTTCAGTCTCTTAACCTTGTGCAGTTATTTACTCAGCTCCTTTACACCCAGTAAAAACAGTTTTAACTCAAGGTTGAATTATAAGAGTTGGTGATGCCGACTAGAACAATAAGTATACATATTAACATGGTTTCAGAATGTCTCCTGGCATTTGTGCAAGGTAAATAAATCCACTTGGTTCTAGTAGCCTTACTCCTAGAGAGCACCTGCTCTTTTAGTTTAAATGGGTAAAGGCTTGTTTTATTGCCTCATACTTCAGGAACAATTAAAGAGGAATGTCAGTTGTACTGAGTAATTTTTGGAACCACTCTTGCTTCCTGCAGAGGTCCAACTTAAAACCAGTCTTCTGTCACATCGCAATACCATGGGAAGTTGATTAAATACTGCTTAGATTTGGCATAAGACAGAAAGCATGGAGCACTCAATGAGGATTAAGCTCATTATTTATTAGTAATTGATCAGTGGAACTAACTTGTAAACAATTGCATCACAACAAAGTACTCTGCTTCTTACCCAATGTAGTTGGATAGCTCAGCTAGTCTCTCTATATATTTATTTACCAACTTTTTTACATATACAGGGTATGAAACAAGGTCAACTTTTTAAGTGGAGTTTAACAGATTTGAATTCAAAATTTTCCTTCTCCTAGACCAGTTGTCGTACCAAGCTTAAAAAGACCAGTCTACTTTACTCTTCATCTATAGCTAGAAGGAGAATAGTAGGATTCATACCTTTCCTTAGAATATTAGCCTTATGTGAAATGAAAACAGCCTCATCCAGGTTTTGGACTTGGGTTGCCATGTCCATTTCCAATGAAAATAACAATTACACCATGATTACCTGTAAAGATAAATTTTCTATATCTTTATATAAATCCATATATGTATTAGTAATAATGATTTATGTTTTATAAATCTCTTTACCATTTTGGAGGAGTTAGCATGGCATAATGGTTAACATGTTTGACTGTGACATTGTAATAAATGAGTTCAAACTTCAACCGTGTTATTACATTAATTTTTGGACTAATACCCTCGAGAAAGTTAGGAACTCTGAGATCAACGCAGCAATGGGTTAAATAGTACCACTATCATTCTTGTAGAAGGATGGTTTTGGGATTAAATAAGCCATGATTGTTGACATGCCATTAAACAAAGAAATGAATTTAAACCATCTTCACCATTACAAATTGAAACAAGTTTTTGTTTGTTACTTATGCTTATTTCAATTTTTGCATAAAATACATTTGCATAGAAAATGGAATTTTAAAAACTCTTTATAAAAATAATTTCATGTAAATGACCCCATTTTTGTTAGAGGTTTCTTGATATGAAAACGGTTTATGTATACATGCTGCTTTAGAATGAAGACACACTGATTTTGCAAATAAATTTCAAAGTATTTTAATACATTGGGATTTTTCCCATTAAAGATACTTTCAAGAAATAAATAAGCAAAATTAGGAATATGATTTTAAAATATGTATTAGTAAAAAAAAATTCAATTTCTAAACGCTAAACGGACATATGAACCAAATTGTATATATATATATATATGTGTGTGTGTGTGTGTGTGTGTGTGTGTGCATGTATGCCTGCGCATTTGAATATGAAGGATAAAACAATTATCAGAGGGCAAAAAGACTTTTTAATGCTGATTAAAAAAAAATCTATTTGTGTTCATTTGAAATAACCTTAAAAAAGGCATACATTACTTTTTGTTCTTTGCCTCATTGGTCATAACATATTTTGTAAAAAAATTGTTTTATCTTTGCTAATTGACAGAAAAGAATGGATAAGTATGCACTCCAGTAAATTACTCATTTATAACTATTGCCCTGAGTGATAATAAATATAAAAAGATGTTCGAGTCATTATCAAGGGTATCTATCTATCTATCTATATATATATCCTAATTTGCTTCTTTTGTACCTACATACATATATCCGACCCAATCAAAATGTCATACTATTCTATAATTATCATTATATCTGTCCTTGTGAGTTTTTACACCAGTTTTAATTGGTAGTATTTCACTTGAAACTGAGTGACAGCAAATCTCTTTAGGTTTCCATTACTCTACTCAGTATTCTAGCATTACTCTACTCAGTATTACTCTACTCAGTATTCTAGCATATCTTAACAATGCTGTAGTCTGTATGATTTCAATTCTTTCTCTGATTTCTATTTCCTCCAGTCTTCTTTTTAAGGCTTTGGGGACCATTCCAAGCACACCAACTATAATTGGTTTTATTATCACCCTCATGTTCCACAGCTTTTTCTACTTCCTGATGAGATCTAAGTATTTGCTTATCTTTTTGTTTTTCTTTTTACTTTAGGGTCCACTGGAACAACAAAATCCACTCAATAAGTTTTTTTTGTCTTCCAGACAGGATTGGTTAATCTGCTTATATATCAGAATCCCAGAGAATTTGCTCGTTTTCTAGGACAGATTTTGATTAGTGCAAGTGCTGTTTGTTAGTATGGTTAAATTTTGATCTCTTGCACAATTCACAGTGGATCACTTTTACCACCCACTCATGCCTAGATTTGTATTCCTTTTGTGCCAGTTTGCTTTAACTACTTTGTTTTATTCCTGGCAAGTTTTTCTCAGCAGTTTTAACTGGTGGTTTTTCATTGAAGTCTGAGTGACAGCAAGTCTCCTCAAATCTCCAGGACTCTTCTAAGTATCCAAGCCAATTTCAGCAAAAAAAATTCTTTTAACGATAACAAAGATAAAAGTACAAATGATATTTGACATCTCTTCCACTCAATGTTTGAGAGTCTTGTGGCAAAAATACATTGTTACAGGTCAGTTTGCTACCCATGGATCTATTAATATTTCTATTGGGATGGAAACTACTTTCTATACAAGATGATATGGTAATAATGGATAATAGTAATTTCCATTCTGATGAAAGAGAACGATATTAATCATGACATGTTTATTACTGTGATAATTGATGTTGTTGATGGTTATAATGAAACATGGAGATAGTGATTATGGTTCTTTGAATGAAGTATAGAAATAATGATGTCAAAAAAGGAGAAAATTAGTGATTATTAGTACAATGTTAGAAATGGATATAATGAAAAGTGATGATTTTAATGATGTCAGTGTTAAGGTACATTGGGTGTTGATATTGATGATAACAATGATGATGTTGATGAAGTATAGATGTAAAATGACAAAATAATATTCTTTTCCAATTAAATAGCTTTGTTGATGGAGCTAAGAATATGCTGACTTTCTTTTTTGGATGGGGTAATATCGCTCCTCAAAAAGGGGATGTCCTAGGTATGACCTTAAACTGCATCTGATGGTGAGGATTCAGTTCTGTAGATATGGAGCAGGGGTACATCACCCTTTTAATGCCATTACTCCCAGGTTCATTCTGACTCAGAATAGTTGTAATTTACAAAGTGTTTTGCTCAGAAGTGGCACAAGGTCATATGAATGGGGCACCCAATGAGACTAACTCAAAATAGTAGTGCCAGTTATGATTCTATCTATTGATCTAATGGAACTGTTTAAAAATTATTTATCTTCAATAGGACCATGTGCAAAAAAGTTCTCGAAAGAAGTAATAACAAAAAATTACCAATATGAATATACAATGAATGTGATTTCTTAACCTCTTGCCATAAAATTACTCTAGATGGGTTGAGATGCTATTAAAATCAATCAATTAATCAATCAATCAATGATAAAAAATATATTGCCAATAAACAATTATAAAAAAGTATTGTTAGTTTTAATAACATTTTCTCACTTATCTAATATCATTCTTGAATATTAGTATAGATGGTATAGATTTACATTATCCTTGAATCCTGGCTCATTGGCCTAATGAGTAGAGTGTTCGTCAATGGTCTGGGAAACTGGAGTTCAATCCTAGGTAGAGTCATACCAAAGACTTAAAAAATGGTACTTGATACCTCCTTGCTTTACACTCTGCCTTATAAGGTATGTATCAAGGGCAAATTGGAGTAATCCATGGAAAGGAGTAGCACCCTCCCCTACAGTAGTAGCTACTGAAAAGGGAGCCTTCGAGTCACTCTCGACTACAGTTGCCAACTTTACTTACTATTTGTAAAATTCTTATGTTTGTATTTAATGATATGTGCAACATTAACCCATCAAAAATGGCATATTATATTGAAATTTTTTGAGAGCAATATGCTTACATGTCCTAACTTAAAGAATAAAGCAATTTCCAATCCAATTTTAAGCTGAATAGGGATTTTATAAAGTTTGCATTTATACTGTATGTCCTTTTTTAATCATAAAAAATTCTTCTGGATTATAACAATGAATAAGAATCCCTTACTTCTTAATCACAAGCATTAATATCATCATGGGTGGCCTTTACAATAGAATCCCACTGGGTTGACTGGTTATCAAGTGGATGTACTAAAGATGATATTGATGCATATCAACATTTTTCTGCTTATTTAATATAAGGCTTAAGTATTAATATACTAAAGATGATATGGACATACATTAACCTTCTCATAAAATAAAGTTTTTTAAAGAGCTGACAAATAATGTTTTTTTATAGCTATCTTCATTTTTATATTTCGAAATATTCTGATGAACATGATTTTCTAAAGAATTTAAATAAAAAACCATTTTATTTTGCTTTACTTTTTATGATCATTTCTTCTTTTTGGGAACTATAAGATTTTATTTTCTGCAGTTCCAGTAAGAAATTCCAATCTTTGGGTAATAGCGTTTGCCAAATCTTCTGAGTAAAATTTCTTCCATTCTCTTTCCACTGAAGGGATGAGAGCTGTTCAGGAATTCACCATTTAGAAAATGAAATCTGAAAATCTTTCACATCCCATTGCGACTTTTTATGGGTGGGATTTGAAGTGCCCCCTGTCTCATAAAAGGATTAACCCTTATTCAGGCACTCTAAGAAAATGCCAGGAATTCCCTGCCTAGGAAACACTCAATAGATAATCTTTATGGTTCTATGCTTTCCCACTCAACAGACAAACATTTTCATGTTCTAATCCTTCTAAACTTTGAGACATTCCTAACTTGCAGACCAGGTTGATTTATTCTTCACTTTGTGACCTTTGGAAAAAATATCTTTAAATTAAAAATCAGGATCTTCAAGAATATACTGACTTCAAACAAACAAATCTTTAAATCAATAAGTAGAATTACTAAATAAAAGATTTTCCTCACGTATGCTTTTCTGTGTGCTTATTCAAAAATTATAATCAAATTTCTTATTAGGAGTGAGCAAGTTTGAATAATATCGCCAGAAATTTAAGTTTGATATTTCTGTTAAATTCTTTTTGTAGTAAGTAATTTCCTTAGAAAAGAGTTCAGACAAGAGATCTGGATGAGTGAAACTATTTTAAAGAAGAAAAAAAATATTTCCTCAAAAAAGTAACTTCTCATTGTAGTTAAAGAATAATTTGTTTATATCTTGCTTGTGTATTCAACAATATATTTGAACATTCTGCCCCATCATTTCAATTCAAAAATGAAAAACATTTATGATAAGATAGGAGAGCAAATAATGATATCACTAAAATAAATTTATTAGTTTAATAAAGCAATTAGTAATCTTTTCATTTGATTAAATGTAATAAGATTTGCCCGATGAACAATTTCATTTGATGAATCAAAATTTAATATTTAAAATTCAATAAAACATTTATGATTTTCCATTTTATATGACCAACCATAGTTTAAAGTAATCTTTTAAATTCCTTTCCTCTTCAATGTTGATATGATATTCTTTTTGGATTTTAATAAGAAAATTATCTAATTATATTACTTTAGGTATTATACATTTACCTTCATGCTCTTACGCTGTTAAAAGCAAAAAACGCACCAACTTAAGGGAATCAAACTTTTTAAAAAAATTATTCGGGAAAATTTTGGCTCACTTAAGAATTTTACGTTCTAAACTTTTAAAAACTAACTCGCTAAAATGTTATAAAATCCTCTTTGTAACAACGGAAAATTTGGTGAATATAGTTCTAGCCATCTTCAACAAAGAAATGAGAAAATATATATTTTGATGAAATATAGTATAACTTACCAGATGAACAATTTCACTTGACAAATCAAAGTTTAATACCCATTCAAAAAACAATAAATTCTTACTTCTTATTTCAATACACAAATCATAGTTAAAAGTTTGTTTAACTTTCTTTTGGAATCATATAGGTTGGTTGATTGTAGTACAAAAGTCTTAAAGGCTGCCAAACACAGATGTTAGCTTCAATGTTAAGTTACTTCTGATTTATAGAATCTATATTATAATTATTCAAAAAATAGCTGAATTGCAATACAATAAGATTTTCCAGATAAACAATTTCACTTGATGAATCAAAATTTAATATCCATTCAGTAAAACATTTCTGACCTCCTATTTTATATGACAAACAGTTTAAAGTCATTTTTTAATTTTTTTTCCTCTCTAATGTTGATAAGATTTTCTTTTTGGATTTTAATTGAAAAATTATTCAATTACATTACTTAGCATCTTATACATTTATCTTCAAACTTTTAAGATGTTAGTTTATTAGATATGAATCTGTAGCAGTACAAAAATGAATACACTCCTCATATATACATTATTTACATTTTTCGGACTATTGTCCTCATCTTTGTTGCCATGTTTATCACTTTGGCTGTTGTACATTCCGGCTTTCTTCAAGTGGTTGGAATGTTGAACTTTGTCCTTTATTTCGCTCACCGGGGTAGACTGTTCTAGTTCTATGAGCCATGTTTTAATGGATGTCAGTTATCAGTTATCTCCTGTTAATTTCCCCTCTGAAAGTTGTCACTGCCTTCACCAGGTATTGAACTCACACTCTTTTGGGTATGTCACTGACATCCATTAAAACATGGCTCGTGGAACTAGAACAGTCTATAAAGGGCTAAGTTCAACATTCCAACCATGAGAAGAAGGCCGGAGCATACAACAGATGAAACGTTGTGATAAACATGGCGACAAAGATGAGAACAATAGTCCGAAAAATGTAAATAATGTACATAATACCTTGTCTCAGAAATATAGATAGACTCCTCATATATATATATATATATATATATATATATATATATATATATATATATATATATATATATATATATATATAATTTTATTTTTGATTTTGGAGGATTGCCAATCAAAATTCTGGTTACAGGATTTTACTGTTTAAAATTCTGATGATAAATTAATAACTAATAGTATCAATTTTGCATAATGTTCCACAAAAAAGGATTAAATCTTAGTATCTTTAATTTAAAAGAAAATAAATGTTTTATCAAAAATTGTTAGGGATAAATTTATTTGTGGGGAATAATGTATAAAAATACAAAAATATGATTATCATAAAATAGATAAAGAACATCCAATTATGAAAAAGTGAAATCATTTAGAAGATATTGAATAAAGACCCTCTTGAACATATAAAAAAAATTTGAAAGGTATTGTTAAATAAGATTATCTAAGTTCACAGAATTTGAAAACCTTCCAAAATATTAGTTGACTGAAATGGATAATTTAAGACTTAAGATGCTTGTCATGTATAATTGACTAACTTCATTATTTACAATAAAACCCCTGTGGAGTTTTAGAATTTTTTAGGGATATCTAATAAGCATAGTTATTAGCTTTTATTCAATGCCTTGACAGACTAGGTAAAAAAATAATTTGTGGGGATTAAAGTCAATGACTTTAGTGAGTGTGTAGAGAATACTATCGAGATCATAAAAACTAAAATCAACTGGTCCTTTGAAAAGTAAGCATAAAAAGGTTCACTGAACATGCATTCTTTCTCTTTTCTTCCTTCCTCTCTGTTTCTCTCCCTCCCCCACTCTTTTTCCCTCTCCTTTCTCTCTCTCTATCTGTTTCTCTCTCTCTGATTTGCTTTGAGTAGCCTCATGGCTGAAGTTTTGGTATGGTTCTCATTGACACTAGTGCTAAAAACCAGAACTTCAAATTTTTATATTAATTTAAGTAGACAGTCTCTCCACTTTTGTTTGATTGGTATAATATGATCTTTCTGTACTGATATCCCTCTATTTTGACTTGTGACTGTACAATGCTCATTATGGTACACATAAACAAAAAGCTTTGTTGAAATGAATTTATAGAATTAAAAAAGAATTGCCACAAACTTCCTAAAGACTTAAAAACTTATTAGTAAATAACTCTTTGGGGGAAAACAATTTAGTTTCTATCATTTCTCACAAGATTGTTTTCATACAAGGAGTGTTTGAAAAAACCTCTTGATACCTGTCATATCAAACATTTCCTGTGGTTCACCCTAGTTGAGGAATATCACCATCTTCCATGCTATCTCTTCCTTTGAAAATACCTGCAGGCTCACCTTTAAGGACAAAAGGCACAAGAGGAAGAACTGCAACACTATACCATCAATATCTGACTAGACCTTCAGCTGCAATCATTTTAGCAGTGCCTGCTTTTTCCATCTTGGGCTTGTCAGCCACAAGCATACCTGTAGTTAAGGTGGACTGCTTCCTTCTTAATCTTCATTCATGAAGCCAACCTATGATTTTCTTATGGATTGATATGTCTACTTAGGATCAGTGTGTTGTAAATGAGCTCCCTGCCTATTATCAGAGTGATGCTTCCCACCACATCTCCAAAGGAACACAAAAACCAACATGACATTAGAACATGTTAGTCATTAAATAGTGTTATTAGTACAAGTAATATTAGAATGGGAGTTTACTGTAGTGTTACTTTATATATGGTTTCAAGTAATTGTTACTAACTAAAATATTATGAATTAATACATAAAGAATATATTCTTATTTTAGTGAATTTTAAAAGATCATACAAACCCCTAGTATTCTCTTATAATAATGGATTATGACTAGATTTTGTTTTTGATTTTATATTGTCGAAATAAAAGGTGTAGAAAGTTGATATGAAACGCAAAAGAGAAAACCAAAAACTTGATGGTTTGTTACTTTGGCTTTACTTTGACACACATAACTTCCTGTACAATAATTAAATCTTCTCTTGGTTTTATCTAAAACTAACCTTTGGGAATATCAACCAATGAAATTCCTGCACTACAGTGTGGGATATCTATATGATGTCTATGTGATATCTATTAACATCCCAGTGTGCAGAATTGCTCCGTAGACAATGAAGGTTTTTTGTTGTCTTTTTTTTTTCAGAATGGAAGCTTTTTGTAAGCATCTCCTGCACACACTATGACCATCATGTCTCCATGGATTGTGCATAGCAAATCTAATATTACCCACAATGACAGGCATTCCCTTTCCTTTCCTGTGTCTTTTCATGATTCTTATTTTTTGTCTTGACTTCCTAAAACTATCTGTCCATCTCAATAAGAAATGTGAAGCATTTAAATTTCCTCATATGTTGCCATTTGTTAGCATCTAAAGTCCATTTCCTGAATCTAAATACCAACCAATAAGGTTTTTGTTATTTTCAGAAACTTTGTCTCTTTCTTCATTATCTGCATTTTTCTCTTTCTTTCTTTTCATATTCCCCCAACTTTGATTATTTCATTTTCCCGCTTCTTTTGCACAATTCTTCAAAAACTCTTTTTCTTCTTGATTTTTAATTGTTGTTCTCTCTATCTAATCTTTCTTTTTATCTATTTTTTTTTTCACTATTTTTATTCATTCTTTTTACTGTTCTCTCTTCATCCTCTTTTTGATTTTCCTATGTTCTGTTACTGAACCATTCCTTTTCTTTTACTTGTTATTTTCTCTCTTTCTTTATTTCTTTCTTGTTGAATTCCTTTTGTTTGTTTTTTTCTTTTTCACATCCAAACCTTTCACTGATTTTATATTTCTTTTTCCTTTCTCTTACAATTACTTTTGCATTTCCTTCTTTGGTTTCACATCCTTATTTTTAAAATTGTTTCTTCTTCTTCTTCTTCTTCTTCTTCTTCTTCTTATTATTATTATTATTATTATTATTATTATTATTATTATTATTATTATTATTATTGTTATTTTACTTATTTGGGAATTTTTCACGCCAGCATTAGTTGATGGTTTTCCACTGGAATCTGAGTGACAGCAAGTCTCCTTAGGTTGCCAGGATTCTTTGTAGTTTTCTGGCCAATCTTAATAATGCCGTTGTTTGGATGGTCTCCACTCGCCCTCTTATTTCCAAATCCTCCAGTCCCTTTATCAATCCTTTCATGACTGTACTAAGTGCACTTATTACAATTCATATCACTGTCACTTTATTCTTATTATGATTATTATTATTATAATTATTATTCTACTCTATTGAGAAACTTTCACACCAGTGTTAGCTGATGGTCTTTCACAGGAGTTTCAGTATTATTATTATTATTATTTTCCCAGTCTTTTATTTATTTAAAAAAATTTCTTCTTTATTCTTCGTATTTTGTCAACACAATATGATTTCCTTTTCTCTCCTATCAATTTTTTTACTTTCTTTTGTTTTTTTTCTTCATTCTTTCTTAGCCTATCTGTTACTTTAACTTTCTTTTCCTTCTATCTGCATTCATATTTTGTTTGCTTCAAACAAAATCTCTCTCTCTCTCTCTCTCTCTCTCTCTCTCTCTCTCTTTTGAGCTTAATATTTTTTTCACCTTTTTTCCTCCTTCCAACAGATTTTTCTTACTCCCACTCTTTCTTTCAAGAGTTCACTCTCTTTCTACCACACTTTCTTTCTATTTCTTTTATCCTTTCTTGTTGCATTTTCATATTTTTTATGATTTTTAATGTTTGGGCTTTTCATTTCCATATCTTTGGAGTTTCCCTATTCTGTTTTTTTTACCTATGTTTTGTAAAGGAAAATAAAAAGGCAGGGAAATCTATAAAAGTCCATCCATCATGTGACAGGAAGTTGGGAAAATAGAGCATACGTTTACATTCTTGTCAGATTTCTTTGAGACATAAACAACAGAATCTGTGAAAAAGCAGAATGCTAAGTGCAATATAAATGCTTTTTGTTGCTGATTCTTTTTTATACCTTATTTTCCTGACTTTTTCCTTCATTTATTCACATTCTTACTTTCACTTGTTTTCTTTTCTGACATTTTCTTTTTTTCTCCTTTTGCATCTTTTTTCATTTATTCATTACCTTTTTTCATTTGTTTTCTTTCCTTTCATTTTTTTTATCCTTTTTTGCCCTTTTTTTTAATAATCAAATCATTTTCTTTCTATTTTTCTATTTTTCTTGTCCAATTTTAGTGGTTTATCTCTATTTTCTTTCTTTCTTTCTTTCTTTCTTTCTTTCTTTCTTTCTTTCTTTCTTTTCTCAATTACTTAAATTTTCATATTTATTCTTTTTCTCTTTTTTCTGGTACGACTCATCTTTCATTATTTCTCTTCTTCATATCTTTCTTTTTCAACTTTTCTCAACAACTTGTTTTCATCTTCATTTTCATTTCCTTTCTTAATTTCATTCCTCCTTTTTGCAAATCTTTTTTATTTTCTTTCTTTCTATTTTACATTCCATTTTTTTACTTTTATATTAATTGTTTGTTATTATATCATATCTTTCTTTCTTTCTTTCTTATTAAACTTTTTCTTTCTTTCTTATATCACATTGTTACTTCTTTCCTCTTTTTTATTTTTTTTTTCCAGCCTCCTTTGAATTTTTCTTTTTCTGTTTTTTGTTCTTTCTTTGGTTCTTATATTCTTTCTTTCCTTTCATTTAACTTTTTTACCTTTTTTATTTTCCTTTTTCATTTGTTTGTTTGTTTCTATTTATTTTTACTTTTGGGGCTCTGTCTTTCATTTATACCAAACTTTTTTATTTTCCCTTTCTTTCTTTCTTTCTTTTATATTATATTTCTTTCTTTCCTTCTCATCATTTTTCTTTTTCTTTCTTGTTTGTTTCCTTCATTCTCTTTTACTCAATATATCATGGTTGACTTGGCTTTTCACTATTTCTCAATCTCACTCTGGACAACTTGAGTTAATCCCTCTACTACAAATCCCCTCACACAGTCACCAATACAAAATGGCATATTGGCATAGCTAAAAAGAACTCATTTTTCATTTTCTTTCTTTTTTTTCTATAAAGCACCTAAACAGACTATTTTACTTATACATGTCAGATCATCATCTTTTATCTGAGTAATCTCATCACACTGCCTCTATTATGGCTGCTTATAGAGTTTGTTTGAAACCTATTGAGCTAAGAAATCTCTCAAATGTCATTTTGATTTGATCTTACCAAATATAACCGGAAAAGTATTTTCATTAATAAAACATCTGGCACTACAAATGCAAGTAGTCATATTTTTATTATCATTAAAAAAATACTATCTTACAAAGTAGGGTTGTGATATTTAGTGGCTGAAGTAATAAAGCTTTTTATAGATTGTATAAGTGCTCAGTGGGTTGTACACTGAACTGAAGTATACAAACTACAGAGGTTACAGCTGTTAGAATATAATCTCATAGAAAAAAAATTGATCAAACCATGTACAAATAAAGGCAGTTTTGACTGTCAGTCAGAACCTAAAAGAAAACGATCACATCAAAGACATCTATGAAACTTGAGTTTTAGCAATAATGAATTGCAGAACTTCTGACAACATAATAACTGAATCATTATCTGACTAATTCACTCAAATGAAGATACATTTATTAAGTAGCATAGGTAAGTAAATGTAGCCAATTGGCATAAAAGGATCACAAGAGTAGGTTTGACAAGGTGATAAAGGGGATCCACTAAGAAGTGTACAAAAGACTAAAGCTTGACCATACTAACAGAAGGTATATGTGTAAACTAGAATCAGTTCAAGAAAATCTCTGGGACTTTTAGACACAAATGATTGCCCAAACTTAGTTTTAATTAACAAGAAGAAAAAAACTTGTCATCGAAAGGATTTTTTACTTTTTCAATAAACCATAAATTAAAAATCAAAGAAAATAGAAAGATAGACACATACTTGTAACTGAATAAACTGGAGAACATAAAAATGATGGTGATATAACTTGTTTGGAGGTGCCCGTGGTGTAATGGTTATCATCGTAGGAAATGGACACGGCGACACAAGTTCAAATCCTGGACCAGGTTAATTGTATTTCTCATAGCACTAATACCCTTGGGAAAGGTATGAATCCGATTATTCTCCCTCCAGCTATGGATAAAGAGTAGGACAGACTGGGTTCTTCAGCCTTGGTGAGGCAACTGGTCTAGGAGAAGGAAAACTCTGAATTCAAACCTGTTAAACTCTGCTTAAAAATTGACCTTGTGTCATATCCTGCCTGGGCAGAGGGGTTGGGTAAATATGGGTACCACTTGTTATTGGTGTCCTTAGAATAGACCCCAAAAAGCTGAAAAAAACTGGGAGAATTTGAGATCAGAGCAAAAACTAAAACCATCAAGACCACAATGTTGTTAAAATTATTTAAATACGTAGGAGATTCCTGGAGATCTGAGGAGACTTGTTGGCAGTTCAATGAAAGACAACTGGTTAGTATTGGTAGAAAGAACTTATAAAGAGTAAAATGATGATAATAGTTGAATCAGTCAATCACAAAAGAGATAGCGGAGCAGTTATGGGTGAGTTGGAAAATGATCCTCTGTATAAGAAATTGAACTTTCTCAAATAGTATATGCACAAACCAGAATCTGTCCAAGAAAATGTGATGCACAAAATTTCCTGGGATTTGGAGATACAAATAGATTTTCCAATCCAGATCGGAAGATCAGATCTTACCAGAATTAACAAGAAGAAAAAAGTTGTCATCTAGTAAAGTTCATCATTCTAGTAGACAACAGAGTGAAAATAAAGAAAAATAAAAATATCAACAAATATTTTTACCTTTCCTGACAGCTGAAAAGTTATAGAATTCAAAGGTGATAATGATACTAATCTTAGTTGGAACACTTGGAACAGTTTCCCAGAATCTGGAAAAGAGACTGGATGAACTGGATATCAGAAGAAGAATCAACACCATACTGACCACAGAACAGTTGGAATACTTTGAAGAATCCTGGATTACTGCTGATGTGAAAAACTTGCAAAGAGAAAAATTATAATGAGTTCAAAAAGGAAACTTATATAGAGAAACATAGTTACTGTTAATAGCAGCCTTGATAAACAACATAACAACTATTTATATAATGAATAGTTAGATAAGACACTGGGAAATAGCAAATAAAGATATTTCAGAAATAAAGAAGAGACAGTCGATCATATAGTAAAGCAAATTAGCTGAGAATTAGTACAAGAATAATCCTGACTGGATTGAGAGGGTGAACTACCAAGAAATGTGCAAATGTCTACATTTTAATAATACAATACAATAATATATATATATATATATATATATATATATATATATATATATATATATATATATATATATATATATCAACATCTCTCCTTTAAAATAAAACAGCTACAATCCTCTGGGGCTTTGAGATTCAAATGGAACCCTCCTCCCATAGGAAGTATAGTTAAAGAAATTCAAACCTTTTCTATGAGGCAGATAGTCAACAAAATTACACTGAGGGAATATTATAGGCCATACTGGATTCTTTAGCCTTTGTTAGGCAACTAGTCTAGGTGAAGGAAAACTTCGAATTCAAACCAGGTTTACTTTCCTTAAAATCAACCTTGTGTTACATCTCGACTTTGATAAAGAGGTTAGATTTGTATATACTCTAAGTGTTTATTGCTGAAATATAAATTGATACTCTGAATATCAAAGAATCACCAATAAATAAGTATACATCCAGCAGTTTTATATAAACACTTAATTTTTCTCTTAAGATACCAGGATTTTATGATATTAAAATTGTTATCATTAGTTATTGTTTATTACCAAACTATACATCATTGAAAATCTACAACCAAGATTAAGATTGCAACTCCTCTGTAATAAAAATATAACTGTATAAATATATATAAGGGGTGTACTTACTTTTGGATTGAACTGACATACATCAGCTCAGTATGAATACTGAATATAACCCGAATGATATACCAGTAGGAATGGATAATAAGAGAGTCAAGGAAATCTGTATGGTCAATGTAACTTGATGATAATGATGATGATGATATATTAATATTTTTTTTAGTTTAGTCTGGTTTGGTTTGGTTTTGTGGCTTATCAACCATTGTAAGTTATTTTATGCCTAATCCATTTTTATACATATAACAGTTTTATTTCAACCAATTCAGTTTAACATAAGTACACAATTTACGTGTCAAAATATTTCAATCTAAACAATTCAGTTTAGCATAAGTACACAGTTTAGTTCTATTTGACCCATAGATAGGACCTTTTCAGGTGCTACAACTCTGGACCTGAGGGGACCTGGGAGTGATGGCATTAAAGGGGTACTCCACATTCCCTAAAGCTCTAGCATTACTGGAGCCTCATCACAGGACACTCATTGGAGGAGTCTTACCTCTCTACAGAGATACAGTCAGTGTATTTTACAGTCCTAGCCAAATGGGCCCAATATGTTTTTGTTACATTCTTTAAATGCTTTAGAGTTGTTAATAAACAATACTGAATACCCTCCAGTTTGATTGTATGGTATTCCACAAGAAATAAAGTCTTGTTACCTTTGGTTTAGAGGAAAATTGTTTTAATAAAAAGTACTTACTTATAAGCAATATTATTTCTATAAATAATAAGCCTATGGTGAATGGGGTTGAGGCATAAAGCCAACACATTTGTTTCCCTTTGTAGAAAAATATGTCAGGTGTAGATTTAAGAAGTTGTGTGTGAAATTAGATTGGGCACATTTCATTATATCATGAGAGAAACATTCAAAGTATAACACAATACCAAAGTATTGAACAACATCAAAAAGAATGGTAGCAATGGCAAAGATGATGATGACGATGATGATGCTCAGTTATTAAATAATCAATGATAAGAACACCCAGAGGATAAAATACACAAACAGAATTATTACAATTCAAACAATAGGCATTGAAAAATAATAAAAAAGTGAAAAGAAACTAAAGTGATCCATCCAAGAATGAAAAAAAGAATGCTTAATTGATTTATTAAAATTTTTGAAATGCACTTCAGTCTTTTTAATTTCGTTTGAGAAAAAGAAGCAACACTACCCAAGTATTAAAAAACATAGAAATACCAAAATTTTATAATAAATCTAACAATTTATGTCTAACACATCTAAATCTTTGTTTTTATTTATTACTTTTCCATAGAGAGTTATTTTTCCCTAGTAGCCATTAACCAGGTGTCCAGCAAAGAAAAGATTAAAAAAAAGAAATGGCTGATATAGTCCTGACACCCAAGTGTTAATCATGGCTGCTTGGCCTTTGATGCAATTTCTGGGCCTGAAGCTAACTTTCTTATCTAAGATGAATCAGAAATGTCTATTCATGATGGCTTATTTCCCCCCTTCTCTCTCTCTCTTTCTCTCTTCCCCATCACTCTTTCTCTCTCTCTCTCTCTCTCTCTCTCTCTCTCTCTCTCTCTCTATCTATCTATCTATCTATCTCTTTTTTATGTATGTAAGCATATAAGTTTTGATTCCCACTACAACAAATAAAGGGGTTATTAAGTTTATATTAACCAAAGTTGTCTACACAACCATGAAGGGGAAATTATATTTGATGAGAGGAAAAGTGTTGGCAGGTGTTAAAAAAAAGTAAACAAAAATACCTGAAATTTTTTTCTTCTATAAAATCGAAAATAATGAGCTCCGGAGCATGGAGAAGATGCTGCCTGTGTGGATGGCCCAAAGAAGCTGAACCAGTTAATTATTATTCTCAGGGCACAGATGACTAGGGGATCTTTCCTGAGGCTGGTAAGTAAACTTTTTTAAGTAGAATATCTTTGATATGGTATATCATTGTTTATATGGTAAGATATTGGCTTCTTTCACATTTCCTACAAGTTTAAATTTGTTAATTTTTTCCATTAGCATAATATATTATTGTCATTAAATAGTAAGTAAGTTGGCCGACGGTAGTCTTGGGCAACCTGAAGGCTCCCTTTTCAATAGCTATGTCACCAAGGTGATGGGGAGGGCATTACTTCTTTCCCTGGATTGCTAAACTTACCCTTGATCTATACATTATAATACTGAGTGTTAAGCATGTAGGCATCAAGTACCATTTTTTGAGTATTTGGTATGACTCGACCTGGGATTGAACCCCGATCTCCTAAACCATTAGTGAACTCTCTACTCACTGTGCCAAGTAGGAAAAGTTTTTCAAAAAAGCAAAATAGATTTTTTTTCAGAATTTTTTTCTTTACTTGGTTTAGAATTGTTATATTGCAAAAATTATTTTAATCTCTCAAAAATATTTGTTTTCAGGCTATTCAAAATGGTGCCAGCAAATCAAAGAGAGTTCTCCAGACTTAAACAGAGGTCTGTCATCAAATCTTTTGTAGCTGAGAATTACAAACCAAGAGAAATTTACAGAAGCATGTGCTATTTGTACAGAGAAACATGTTTTGGTCAAAAAATAGTTACAAATTGGCTAAACATGGGATGTGCTCATAGGGTAATGGTTATTGTTAAAGGAAATGGACATGGTGACCAGTGTTCAAATCCAGGATGATCACTAATACCTGAGGGAAAGGTATGAATCCAAATACTCTCTCTCTAGCTACGGGTAAATAGTAGAGAAGACTGAGCAGAGGGGGGCGACAAATACAAACATGGGTTTGCCACAGCAAAACTGAGTGAAAAAGACAGTCAATGGAGTGGAAACACACAGAATCTCTGGTAAAGAAAAAGTTCTGGGAGCAGTGGTCAGTAAAGAAGATAATGCTGATAATCTTTTGGGACTTGAAAGGATCCTTGACAACTGATTTGCTTAAAAAAAATTAAACTGTAAACAGTGCTTACTACAACAGCCAACTCCCTTGCCAAAATTCACTTTATTTATTGAATCTTTGTCTCTTTCAAAAGGCTCATTTTAGTACCTGTCACTTTCGAGACTTCAGAGATTATCAGCCTACACCATCACTCAACTTCAGATGTTTGGCAGAAAAAACTTAATTCCTAAAGAATGAACCTTGTGTGCAATATGTTAATTGCAATTGTATTAACAAGTCAAGTCAAAATTGGTTTAGGTTTTATGGCATATCAACCTTTGTATGTTGTTTTATGTGAAATCTATTTTTATACAAATAAATGGTTCTATTTCAAACAATTCAATTTAGCATAAGTACACAGTTTAATTGTCAATAACGTTTACATTTCAAGCTATTCAGTTTAGTCAAACAGTTCTAATTAAACTATTCAGTTTAGTATATGTATAGTTTTTGTTTACACACAGTTAAATGTCAAAACAGTTCTATATCAAACAACTCAGTTTAGCGTAAGTACAGTTTGAATGTCAAAAACAGTTCCATTTCAAACAAATCAGTTCAGGATACAAAAACAGTTCCATTTCAAACAATTCAGTTTTGTATAAATACATAGTTTAAGTGTCAAAAGAGTTCAATTTTAAGCAATTCAGTTTAGTATAAGTACACTGTTTAGTTCTAACTGATTCATAGAAAGGACCCTATCAGGTGCTACCACTCCAGCCCAGAGTGGACCTGGAAGCAATGGCATTGAAGGGGTACTCCACATTCCCCAAAACTGCAGCATTACTGGAACCTCACCATCAGGTTGCTTTGTGTTATATCCAGGACACTCATTGCGAGGGGTGGGGTCTTACTCCTCTGCAGAGATGCAGTTGGTGTATTCTACAGGCACAGCTGACTGGGTAAAAATTAAAATTAATAATAGTTATAACAATAGTGATTGATGAAAACCAAAAGAACAGAAAATGACTCAGGAGACTGGGGTTCAATCCCAGGTCAGGTCATACCAAAAACTCAAAAAATGGTACTTGATTCCTACTTGCTTAGCATTCAGCATTTTAAGGTACGTATCAAGGGTAAAGTGGAGCAATCCTGAGGAAGGAGTAGTGCCCTCCCCTACACCTTGATGTTGTAGCTATTTAAAAGGGAGACTTTGGGTCAGCCTCGACTACGGTAGATCGCCAACTTTACCTTTTTTTCATGCTTAGTTAAACTTAATCAGCTGGCTCTTATTGTATCCATGTTAAATTATGCACACACTCTGAAATGAATTATTTCCAGATTATATCTGAATTAAGACAATTAGCAATTTTATTACCTACTTATTTGCTCATTACCAAACAGTGTAAAAGTATATAGTTAATTGATTGCTCTTGACATTTCCTAATTTCCCCAGATGTCGATCCCTGTGTTTGCTGGGCAGGCATCCATAGTGTCACATGGACTAATTTGGCAGAACTGTAAAAAATAATAAAAGTTTGTGATGGAAAGAAAGAGATGGTTCAGTGGTTATTAAAATGGAATTTTCATTTGATAAGAAGCACTAAAAAATATAAACTAGCAGAATTTCCTTGCATTGCCAGAGATAAAAGGTTGGATAGGTAACATTAACTGTGACACAATAATCATATTTATACAACCGGATATTCACTTTGAGCCAATAAATATTAATAAACAATTATTTAAAGAATCATCATCATCATCGTCATCTTGTCATCATCATCGTCATCATCATCGTCATCATCTTGTCATCATCATCGTCATCTTGTCAAACCATCAGTATGGATATCCCTGACCCTCTCTCGCCACCCCTCCCTATCGTTCATCGCCTCCGGCAGGTCCTCAGGACTACACCCCATATCCTCACAGAGCTGCTGTACGTAGGTTCAAGCAGGTCACCCTGCTTTTGCTCGGCCATGTGAAGGGGTCCATAGGTGTACGTCACTTATGAACTAATCCCTACTTCTCCAGCAGTTTCCTGCATGTCTTGTACATCTGACTTTGATAGTTTTCATGATGGGTGGTAAGTGGCCATATAGCAGCTGCTTTATGGGATGTTGCTTCCAGGACTTGTTCAATATTGCTCACAGCATTCTTGTATAGTTGCCGTCAAGCTTTTTCTCCATCTGTTTTGTTAGCGTCCATGTAGTGCATCCATACAGCAGTATTGACACAAATGCTGCTTGGAAGAAACTGCGTTTCATTTTATCGGTCAGTTTGAAGAATAGTTACTTGGATTTACAATTTTTTTCAAAGTATTATTTGTAGTTACTTGAAACCGCACTATGGTGTGCAAACAAATAACTATTATTAAATGGAAATAATTCATTGAAACCACAGAATTATTATGATTAATATATTGCTTTTAATGACATTTCAACCTGTCTAGGGTAATCTAATGCACAGAGGTTAAAGAATCATGTTCATTGTATGTTCACATTTATATTTTTTGTGAAACTATTTCTCAAGAATGTGTCATCAGGATTATTGGTACAAATTAGATGACACATAAATTAACTTTCCATTAAGATAGTCAGCCATAATGGTATTTTGGAAAGAATTTCAGATTCTAATTCACATTCTGTAGTTATCTCTATTATATAAAGAATTTGGACAATTAAAAAATCATATTCAAAATAGGTATATATGCTGACAGATAAACAGGGAGGTAGAAGAAAGAGAGATATGAAGATTTAGATTAAATTAAGAAATGAATAATGAAAAACTTGATATGAAAGAAAAAACATTCTTTTTTTTTTTTGATCAGAAGAAATCCAATTTAACTAAATATAAGAGAAAAAAATACAGAAATGAAGGTAAAAAATTTTTAAAATTAAACCTTAAAATAACCATGAATGTTTTTTATTTTTGTAGATGTGTTAAATGTTATTATAAAATAATGTATATCTTATATATTGTAGTAATTAGAATAACTGAGATTATACAGAAGCTATAATTCAATCCAATATTCAAGTAAATTTCTATTTACACAGAATATGTCACATGGTTAATTCATAATGAAGTGGGGTCATCTCTTTAGTGTTGTGGCTAATGTGCTAGACTGTGACACGGTAGTAAGAGAGTTTAAATTCCATTTGCATGATAATGTTCACTTTCAGACTAATACCCTCAGGAAAGGTATGAACTTCCTTATCTCCCCAGATTTGGGTTAAATAGCACCATTACCATTCTATAAGGATGACCTTAATATTAAAATAACCCAAAAAGGTTGATATGCCATTAAAATAGAGAAACCAAAGCTAACATGAACAGCTGCATACAGTCCAAATCACAGTTATTGCTACCCATGAAATTTCACTACATAATATAGAATATCTCCTAAAAAATAAAAGAAATTAACCAAGTGAAACCACTTTGATGTGTTGATAAAGAAAAGCAAATGATAAAATTACTGATTTATATAAATTTGATTATTTTCTGTTTATTTCTGAAGATATAGCAAAAAATGAAAGGGTGCCTCTAATGGAAACCATAGCTGTTCTTATTAGTTTCCAAAGCTATTGTCATGCATATATAAGACTCTGAAGATCTCCTTTTATGAACTGGAGGGATGCTGCCTTAGGATTGTAATCCCCAAACACTTGTCTGCCTTATTTATTGCTGGAACTTGTCCAAAGATAAAGATATGGCACTACATCTTGTCTGAAGATGAAAAGTAAGCTGAGGAAGTGGAACACTCTAATCTAAGGAAGAAGTGCTGGTATAAATCCCTTTGTTGGTAGAATGCTCAGATACTCTAAGTAGAAATGCATATCAAGGCATAAATAATCCTGTTGTTTTTGACAGGAATTATGCTCAGCTATTACATTCCAGGCATTGTGTAATCCATAAGCAAATTAAAGTATCCTATCAAAATGGATGAAGCTTGAGGCAATCTTTGGAACACATAGGTAAAAAAAAAGAAAAAGAAAGGAATATAACCTAAAGCCAGTATTTTTTAAACACATTATTTAAAAGAATTATGTAGACAATAAATAAGTTGGTTATCTAAGAAACTCTGAACAGATTTACATATAACAGAATTTGTTGTTAATCAATAATGAAATGGTTAAGAACAGAAATTAGATTATGTATGGCTTTAGGCAAGAAAAAGGTTTAATGAAGTTCATGAACAATGAAAGTAAAGGAGGCATGGAAAAGGGTGTAATCGACTTGATAGACAATTTGAATGATAAGAAAAAAATGAAGTGAACATTTTAAAGCTGTTGAAAACATGTCTACAATATATGTCATCACAATTATTAATACAAGTATTAAGTAAAGGTCACACTTCTGTTTAGAATCAAGATGTAATATCTGTACACTTTGCTTACTGGTAATTCTTCTAAGAATCAGAGGGTAGCATCTGTTCCACTTAAACAAGAGAAAAAGTAGTGTCTGTTTGGAACTAGAGTCTTTAGGTTTAACCATGGTTTATACCTATATTTTATCGTCTAATCATATGCTCTGAGGAACAGTGTCATTTATAATTAGAGATAGAATTATGATAAGTATTAGAATATTTCCTTTATAGATTGACTTTTATGTTATGTAATTATATTGTTGTATTTAGTTAAAAGCATAGTCTCACTTTTTTTTTGTTTTTTTGGCTGGTCTCATTAAGAGATTGAGTGCAAAATATATAAAAGTGTGAGATAAGAAAAAGATGATAGTCAGTCATACTGGATTAAAGAAAAAAAGAAATTGAAGTTTTGCAAAGTATAATAAAATAGTAAGAGAAAAGAAAGAAAGAAAGAAAGAAAGACTACCAAAGATATTTTCTGACATAACTGTAAATGGTCAGAGCAAACCATTAGTAAAATATTATAAGGCTCAGAAAGATGAAGACAAGTTGAGTGAGAAACAAAATTAAAATAGAAAAAAAAATTTTTTTTCAGAAATTTAGCCTTTGAATTTCTTATCAATAATGACATAATAGAAAAAACGTCCCTTCACAGAGATTGCCCAGTCGGCTGGGGCTGTAGAATACACTGACTGCACTTCTGCAGAGGGGTAAGACCTCCCACCACCACCACCACCAACAACAACAACAAGTGTCCTGGATATGACACAAAGAAATCTGATGGTGAGGTTCCAGTGATGCTGGAGCTTTGGGGAATGTGGAGCCCTCTTTCATTGCCATCACTCCCAGGTTCACTATGGGTCGGAATGGTAGCACCTGATATAGTCCTTTCTATTGCATAAATAGAACTAAACTACATACTTATGATAAACTGAATTGTTTGAATAAGAACTGCTTGACTAAACTGAATAGCTTGAAATAGGAATGTTTTTGACAATTAAACTGTGTACTCATGCTAAACTGAATTGTTTAAAATAGAACTGATTATTTGTATAAAAATGGATTTGGCATTAAATAACTTACAAAGGTTGATATTCCATAAAACCCAATCAACCAACCAACCTTCACAAAGAGAATACATTTTTGTACATCATTTTGTTGTAAGTAGTGTTTGTGTTTAGAGGAAATATTCTTTCTCAGCAGCTAAGAATGTTGCTCTTTAGCCATGAATACTGAGGTTTGGAGGGGAAAGTCCCCAAGGTAAAGTAGCTAATATGCTGGATGGTATCATTGTAGCAAGTGGTAATTTACTTAGCTTTTTGCTTAGATGTGGCACAAGGCCATATGAAAGGGGCACCCAATGAGACTCGAACTCACTCGTGCAGGGTTGCTAGTCGAGCTTGCTAATCATTACACCACCAAAGGCACCTGTATCATTATAGCAAGTGAGTTTAAACTCCAGTTACTCTTTTACATTCACTTTTAGACTAATACCCTTGAGCCTCCTTATTCCCTCAGCAATAGGTTAAATGGTAGCATTACTGTTCTTTGATAAGGATGGTTTTGGCTTCAAATAGCCCACAAAGGTTGATATATCATTAAACAAAGAAACCAAACCAATAACATGAATATGAAATTTTGAGTCTACAGATCTTGCATAATGTGAGTGATTATTTTTGTTTGTTTTTCCCTCCTCAATCTTTTAGATATTCAATCATCAGCTGAAATGTTTTCCAGCATAAAATAGATATTCTTCATTTGAGATTATGTTGAGGACCAGTATCATTTGTAATTAGAGATGGAGCTGTAATAAATATCAGGATATTTCTAATATAGACAAAGTGATAGATTAGGCAACATTATAAGAAAATAGTGAAGAAAGAAAAAATGAAAACACTAAACAAAATTTACGCAATTCTTTTTTTTTTACTTCAGTTAATTCTGCAAAATGATTAATGATTAGATCTGTGAAGTAGAAATATAATTTTCAAAGAATCCCCATCTTAGAACCAAAATGACAATACTCATTCTCTTGCTTGCTCACTACCCATCTAAAGGGTTCATAGTCGTTACTTTCATTTCGAGAGAACAACATCAACATCAGTGGATTTTAATGAGGATCAGTTGCAGTGAAAGGCTAGATTGCAGTGTTGCAGATGTTGGTTTGTTGGCAGGATTTTATAGTATATCAACCATTGTAGGTTATTCAATGCCAAATCCTAAAAAAAAAAAATAAAAGCTTGACGGCAACTACACATGAATGCTGCGAGCAATTTTGAACAAGTCCTGGAGGCAACACCCAACAAAGCTCCTACTGTATGGCCATCTACTTCCCATCACGAAAACTATCAAAGTTAGACAAACCAGACATGCAGGACATTGCTGGAGAACCGGGGACGAGCTCATAAGTGATGTTCTCCTATGGACCACCTCATATGGCCGAGCAAAAGCAGGATGACCAGCACAAACCTACATACAGCAGCTCTGTGAGGATATGGGAAGTAGCCCTGAGTTTCCCCATCAGATGTAGCTTAGTGTCATATCCAGGACAATTATTGGGTGGGGGTGGGAGTATAGCTCTATGCAGAGATACAATCAATGTATTTTACAGCCCCAGCTAACTGGACAGGTTGCAGATCTCTTGAAGAAAGTTATGGGGGATGAAGAGACAAAGGTAAGATGAAGTTATTCCCATTAGGAAAGGAAAAGTTAGACACAAATCACAAATAAACCTAATCACTTAATTGTTACAACTGTTACAACTTCCTTCAGGACTGGTCTCAAAAACAGGAAGATTTGAAGTGGCATTTTCATGTGGATATAAGAAGGATTCATTCTTTAGCAAATCATAACCCACAGCTAATCGGTGGGGAAGGAGCAGTGGTTTCTCTTAGCCTCAAAATTTAAGTGGTGGCTTGTCACTCTCCTGGTAACTAACTGACGGACGCTTTTGTAAAAATCCACAAGTATCATGTTTTATTATTTCTTGCACCGACAGTGAGAGTTGTCATTGACCTTTTATTGTTGGTTACACTGGTGGACACCAGGGTTACTGCTGTGGGGAGACATCACAAGGCTAACATGTTTTCTTCATTCTTCATGGCACATGAGTATTAAATAGCCATTGGTCTTAAAAGAGGTCTTATTTTTATCCTTCCAGATGTCAAGCTAATACTCAGCCATGCAGCAGTTTGTACTGAGTTACACGGTACCAGTAGCACTTCTCAAGTGAATTGATATTAACTACACAAATAATTCATTAGTACAATGAAGAAATATTAAACTTCAAGGTTTTTTTAACTATGTAGTATTGTTTAGTGGTGCTGAGACATAACTTGTTTATCTCATTACAACTTTTTATGTTGAAGATACAGAAATCAAGTTTTGTGAGTGGAGAAATACAGAAAAAACTGAAATGACTGGGTTCATGGATCACTCAATATGAGTATAATTAATATCATCACAATGAATGCAGTTTTTGATTGGTTGGTTGATGGGTTGGTTGGTTGATTTTATGGTATGTCTAACATTGGCAAAACTCAATCTTGTTTTTTCACAACTAATTATATAGTTTCAAGAAACTGATTATAATCGATGGCAAAAATATCATGACCTCAAGGAGCTGTTCTTAATACAAATAATTTTCACACAGTTATATGGTTTCAAATATTAATAATTTACAAGTAATTATATGGTTTCAAGTAACCATTTCTATTTAATAATTTGTTTACACACAATTTCAAGTATTCCTATCAAATACAAATAATTTTTGAATAGATTTATTTGACCCATAGATAGAACCCTAACAGTTATCATATTTACCCAACCCCTCCGCTCGGGCAGGATATGACACAAGGTCAATTTTGAAGCGGAGTTTAACAGGTTTGAATTCAGAGTTTTCCTTCTCCTAGACTAGTTGCCTAACCTAGGCTGAAGAACCTAGTCTGTCCTACTATTTACCCATAGCTGGAGGGAGAATAATTGGATTCATACCTTTCCCAAGGGTATTAGTGCTATGTGAAATGCAATCAGTCTCGTCCAGGATTTGAACTCGTGTCGCCGTGTCCAATTCCTATGACGATAACAATTACACCACGGGCACCCTAACAGTTATTGCCACTCTGGGTCAGTGTGGACATGAGAGTAATGCTAATGAAGGGGTATTCCACTGTCCACAAATCTCCAGAACTGGGGCCTCAACATCAGATGTAGTATTGTGTCATATACACAACACCCCTTTTTGGGGGATACTGGCAATATAATCTAAGCCCTGCAAACAGGTTAATCTGTACTTAGTGTTTATAAAACTATTTAAATTGATATAACTATACTGTTAATGCCTTTTGAGAATATCATTAATCTTTAATATTCATCTTTATATTGATACTGTTGAGAACAAGCATTAAATAACTATATCAATGAATTTTTAAAAAATCCAGCAAAGTATCCATCATAATTACAAAGGAAAACAATACCATATGTATATCTCAAGTATATTTGATAAAAGCATTGACATTAACTTGAACTCACCACCTTTTCTGTCAAAGAATACTTCTGGCTTAAAATCATCTATGTTACTTTTGTTGTAGATCCCCATCAAACCTATTTAAATAAGGTATATTTAGCCTTTATATACTTTAGCTACTTGGATGTCAGGTAGCCTGTGTCTGAGCTCATAAATTTAAGAATAAAATCAAGATTAAAGTATATTTAAACTTCATTCCGGAGTGCTGACATCTTCATTTAAAGCTATCCTATTATTCTATTAAAAGAAAGGCTATGAATGGTTACTCTATACTGTCTTTTATTATTCTGATGCAATTTCTCTGAGTTTGAAATATTGGGATAATGATGTATACTAAAATAGCATTCAGCCTGAAATACAGGCCTTATAGGGTCAAAGGATTAAGAAATTGCTAAGTCTTTAATATATGACATTTAGTAAAGAATATTATATACAATTATATATTATATGTATATTATTATATTACATATATATATATATATATATATTGTATTATATATATATATATATATATATATATATATATATATTATATTATAAATATATATATATATATATATATGCATATATATATATATATATATATATATATATATATTTGTAAAAAAATTTTTTTCTTTTTTTTTTTGTTGTTGGTTCAAAGAGACAAAAAACTAAATATTTCAAAATGAAAGAAATTTGTATTTTTTAGGAATTATTCGTTGTTTTCGTCAGAGAACATATGTGGCACAAGGCCATATGAATGGGGTACCCAATGAGACTCAAACTCTCTCGCATAGGTTTGTTCGTTGAATTTTTTTTCAGGTTTTGTGTCTGTTTATATACAAACAGCAATATCCCATATGAATTAGGAAAACAAGCCACCTCATTTTTGATAGATAAATACTCAGACACATTACACCCAAGATTTAACAAAAGATTTATCATACAGGGCAGAGAACTAACCCTTGATATTAACTCTTTCCAATTCAATAACGTTAATTACATCCAGACCCTAGGAACAGCTATGGGAATTAAAATGGCATCAATATACGCCATCCTAACTTTAGCATATTTAGAAGAAAATCTATATAAAATTATTGGTAAAAAATACGGCAACAACATAAAAGGAAAATTTACTAAGTCATGGAAAAAGATATTTAAATGATTGTTTCATATTCTAGAAATGTCCATGAGGAGACATTAATGAATTACACAACCCTCTCAAAACCTATACCTCAAAATAAAATTCACTATGGAACAGAGTTCAAAAGAACTACAATTTTTAGACATCCTCATAAAAAATGAAAAGGGCTAAATCATCACAGATATCTACCACAAACCCACAGACACCCAACAATACCTCCACCTCAATAGCCACCACCCCAAAAACTGTATAAAACCAATCCTTTAACACTCTAGCAAATAGAATATACTCAATAATCACTGAACCCCCCCCCAGAAAAACTCGCCTTAAAGAACTAAACACAACCCTACACCAGAGAGGATACCCAACAACATAAGGGATTCGAATCAGCAGAAAAATACCATGAAAAGAACTACGAAACCTGAAAAAAACGAACAAAAAAAAAAAAAACAAAACCCTAGCATACATTGCAACCTTCAACAAAAAAAAAACCAGAACTATTCACAGAAATAATAAAAAAAAGTTAGAAGAACTGAAAAACAATGACAAAATCAAAGAAATACAAGACACACAAAAATTACTAAAAGCCAGAGACAACCTGAAAATCTTTTAAAAAACTCACTTCTTCTATTTTCAGGGAAAACACACCACTAGGACTTGCCAAATGCAAGAATAGAATATGTGGAATATGTGACAAAATTATAGAAGGGAAATCCTATACCTATAAAAACCTGGAAACAAAATTCAGAATAAAGACTTAAGCTGAAACTCAAAAAACGTAGTCTACATAATCGAATGTAACAAATGTAAAGAAATATATATAGGATCACTACAAGTCCTCAATACCAGAATATCATTCAGCAAAAGCAATATCAAAATACCAGAAAATGGAAAATTAAGTGTATCTAAACACCTATATGAATGTAGTCAAGGTAAATTGATAAATTCATACCTACATTGAATAAAACATAAATTATTCACACAAATGGGAACAAACATACTCATACCCACCACTGTTCTTCTAGGGGAATGGTTTTGGCATTAAATAACCCATGAAGGTTGATATGCCATTAAAGAAAGAAACTAACCAAACCAACCAAAACTATACCCACACACAGAGGAACAAATACACACAAACAGAAAAAAGTAACTGTTAGTAGAATTTGAAACTAACACTGACAAAAATAAGACTAATGAACTCTATAACTTATAAAGCTCTCTTTTCAATACCTGCTACACCATAGTGTAAGGAAGGGCGCTACTTCTTTCCCTGGATTGCTCAACTTTACCCTTCATACATACTTTTTAATGCTGAGTGTTAAGCAAGGTGGCATCAAGTACAATATTTTGATTCTTTGGTAAGACTCAACCTGGGATTGAACCTTGGTCTCCCTGACCATTGGTGAACACTCTACCCACTTGGTCATTGAGCCAGATATATATATATATGAATCTATATATAAAAGCTTAGGTTTACGAGGGTCAGCTGAAAATTGTATTGGCTGACCTAGATACTCTTATGGAATTTGACCAAATGAGGTTTATTTTTCAAGATAGTCCCCCATGTAGTTCACTCATTCCTTCCATCAATGGTGTAGTGCTTTGATCCCATTGGTAAAAAGATACCTCAATAGCAGATATATCTTCATATGAACTTTTCAGCCAATAAACTTTTCATCCTACCCTTGCATGAATTTTTTAAAATTTTGATGTCTTTTAAGTTCTTTGTGAGTCAGTATGACTTGCCCTGCAAATGTAATTCCTTTCCTCATTTAAAACAGAAAAAAACAAACTGAATTAGACAAAATAAAAATAAATAAGTAGATGAATTAGTCAAAATAAATTAGTCAAAATGAAGGAATAATATGATTGATAACACTTATTTTTCTCCTTAAAATAATAGATATTCTACACTATAAACTATCTATCTCTATATATTTACACACACACACACACACACACACTTACAAAGATATAAATTTGTGAGGGAATGTATATGTACATGCATGTATACAATTTCAGATGAATTACTTTTTAAAGGTTCATGAATTTTTTGACAGTTGCTTCTCAAGCATTGATAAGATTATTTTCCTTTGCCATTACTTTGAACAGCCTCCAGAATAATCCACATCATTTTTATAAATACTAACCCATATCTCTCATCTCCTGTGTTAATATTTTGAACAGAGGAGAGTTGGCTAAAAAAATCTTCAGAGTCAACTTAAAGTCTATAATGTCTTATCTAGGGATTTTATAATGAGATATCATTTTTTTTCTTCTTTTTGTCTCAGAATTGGATTTGAGCCTAATATGGGGCAAGATGTTCCTGGGGAAATTTTATTTTTATTATTTCAGTTGCAATCATTTCCTTTTTTATGTATATATATTTTTTTCAGCTAATATTTGAAGTGGGTCTCTTGGCACACTTTTCTATCATTACTAAAAAAAACACCCAACCAGCCCCCGATACACACACACACACACACACACACACACACACACACACACACACACACACACACACACACACACACACACACACACACACACACATATATTAGTTCCTACAGAAAGGTCTGAGGAATTTAGATAGTACAAGGAAACAATGTGGAATGGATACACACACACACACACATTTATGTATGTTAGTGGTTGACTAAAAACATTTTGTTCAAAAAGTATTGAAAGGCAGTGTATTTTTTTAAAAAATTGATTGTGACTTTTCTAGAAAAAGTGTATATATTTTAACCCCTGCCAAAAAAAAAATTAACCTGAAGTCTCAATACTTTTTGATCTCTTCTCATATATATATATAGATAGATAGATAGATAGATAGATAGATAGATACTAAACCATTCATTCAGCAAGCTTAGGGTCAGAGAGAGTATAGATTTCTAGATTTGCTAGATTTATGGATACAGGCTAAATATATACTTAAAAATCTCAAATAATCAATGAAAAATAAAGAGTAAAACTGTGACACATACAAGTTAAACTCTTCTAAAGCAGAGTCTGTTTGATCATTATTACTCATTTAAAATCTTTAAAATATCTGTATAGATTACTTGTAACAGATATAATATATAATGTGAAAATTAAATGAACATAAGTAAAATAAAAGGATTTTATTTAACTGATATATGTACAAATTAATACGCTAAAAATTCTTAAATAGAATTCTACAAAGAATATATGGGATTAAATTTAAAATTAAACAAATAAGAGAGCTTTTTGACAGCACAGCAAATTCAAAACTTACCAGTTTCAAAAGTAAATAGTTGTTTGTGTTTTCTAGATTTCTGGAAACTATACAAATAGTTCTCAACTTGAATTTATACAAAGAAATAAATATAAACAAATATCAATAAAATTACACTGTAAATTTTGCTTATGCATGGGATGTTGTATATATTTCTATTATACAGGGAGCATTCAATAAGTTTCCAGACTTTTTTTGTACAAGCATTTGATATTGTCATAGACTCTTGAAAATTCAGTCTCTTATTGCTATACATCTTATGAGATGACTGGCCAATTTTTATGATTTCAGGTTCAAATGAACAGCTACAGCAGGGATTGGAATACACCCTACTAAAGCCTGATTATCACAGCTGGTGAATTTCAAAAATGTAATCTGGACGTGAGGACACTTTAGAAGAATGATATGCAATAAAATTCTGTTTTAAACTTGGAAAAAAAATGTCACAGAAATGTATGGAATGTTTCACACTGCTTTTGGAGCATCTTGCATGAATCAAGCCTCAGTTTTTGAGTGGCAGAAGAGATTCAAGGAAGCCAGAGAGTCTGTGAGGGATGATGAGGGCTGTGGGAGGAGTAAGGAAGTCAATACACCACAGTTGATTGGCCAAAGGGTTAGGGTTAGGATTTCTATGTTGAGGTTTTAAGGGAGTTCAGCAAGAGATTCCGTCAGAAGAGGCCAGTACTCTTCAAATCGGCTCAGTGGCATTTCCAGTAGGACAATGCACCAGTCCACAACTCCGTCCTTGCCATAGACTATTTGACCAAGATGGGCATCAAGACAGTTCCTCATCCTCCCTATAGTCCAGACCTTGCTCCCTGTGACTTTTGGTTATTCCCTAAGCTCAGAGGCTGTTGTTATGAGACAATTGAGGAGATGAAAGAGGCTGTGACAAAGGTCATTGACATGCTCACACAAGAGAACTTCCATGGGGGCTTCCAGAAGTTGTTGGAATGGTACAACTAGTGCATTGCAGCTGGAGTAGATTACTTGAAGGGGACTAAAGTTTCATGCGTGTTCTATCAATAAAAGTGACCATACAAAAAAAAGTTTGGAAACTTATTTAATGATCCTCATGTATCTTTTAATCCATCATTTCTGTCTACTTTCCTCACTTTATCCCTCCAACATTTGTTTTCAACCTTCCCCCCTTTCCATTTCTGGTCTGACATTGATCCTAGTGCCAACTATATAAATGTTTTTGAATTGACTTTTATTCATGCTTTTTTCGCTACTAGATGATGGTGTCACGTATATGAAACTTGATTTACACACACACACACACACACACACACACACACACACACACACACACACACACATATATATATATATATATATGTATATATAAGAATATATATATTTGTAACCAAAATTTGGAGGATTTTCAATAATAAATGAAAACAGGAAGTTCAATGTATATATATATATATATATATATATATATATATATATATATATATATATATATATTGTGAGTTAGTGTTCTCTGTAAGATAAAGTATGATAGTATTGATCATAAGTATTTGAACAAAAACAAAATCTATTGCTCTTTTTCCTAATGTTGCTGGGGTCATTAAGGATTTTTAGTCAGAAGGGATCAAAATGATTTGCTAGTTTTGCAGTTCTTATAACTAACAATGAGGGTTTGTCTTATCAATCTCTTTGTTCCATCGTTAACTTAATTGACATTTTTGGGATATTTAGTTCTCAGAAATACAAAGTATTTTTAAAACTAAATCCTTTTATGTTGATTGCCATGAAATCTGGCTCTTCTTGTGTTATAACTCAGTGGGTAGAAGCAAAGTGTCTTTTTGTTCAAATACTTATGAGCAGCACTATATGTACTGTTTGTTCCATTAGTATTTGTAACTCTCTTGAGTTATATGAAATCATATGAAATTATTTTTGAACCAAAAATTCTGAAAGACCACCAAATCAACAATTTCTTTTATAAATTAAACATAATTTTAAGAAAACAGACAATAAATTATTAAATAAAATGTCTTTAGTTCATATCATTTATTAGATTTTTGAAAGTTTTCACATTTAACATTAATTGAATATTGCTCAGTTGAGTATCATTTTTTTGGTTTTTATTTTGCAACTTTATTAAATTCTGAATACATATATATATATATATATATATATATATATATATATATATATATATATATATATATTATAGTTTATAGTAGTCACTATCTCACTTGGTGGGTTTGTGGCAGACCAAACGCAATATAATTTAGAGAGTGCTCAATATCTGTGATAGAGCTATCATAGAATAATAATAATAAATAATAGTTATTAGTTTTATATATTTTACTTAGTAGCATGGATGTTTATCTGCAACCCAGGTTTTCATGCACCTTTTTTTGACAATCATCCGGAAGTGGAAAAAGATATTTGAGAGATTGAAAAAATTGAAAAATACAGTGAGGTGAATGTTTATATTAAGATTTGTATGCCTCTTTTTGTGTGCATGTGTATGTGTGAGTAAAATTTGTGTGGGAGACTGTTAGTGTGTGAGTGTATGATGATACATGCACCTCGCAGCAGGGTTGAGGTTGTCTCCTAAATACCATTGTAGCAAAATGTAGCAAAGGTTCTTAGTAGACAGGATATGACCGAATAAAGATTTTTTTTATGCATTCGTGTGTTCGTGTGTAGTGATGATTTTAACAAAGGAACAAATTATCATCATTATTACATTATGAAAAAAGTAAATTTTGATTTGTAACGAGACTGGGCAAAAAAATTTGATATGTCTGAAAGGTAAGATATATTATGGGGAATTTTGCGACATCAGTATTATCATTATTTATTTTGTTTTGTGTTAGATTGCAAAAAAATTTTATTAGCTGTTTATGCTGTGTTAATATCATATTACGTATATGTTATAGTAATCTATGTGTTGTGTTCTGGTTAGTGAACACACATAGTAGTAATAATAAGACAAACCACGATATGTGCGGAAAATAGTTATATTTACAGGAAAGAGTATTTACAAGAGAGAGACTGTTAGTAATAAGAACATCGGATTAGTGATAGAGTAAGGATATACTTCAACAATAGGAACGGCTCTTCTGGTCAGACTCGTAGGCTTATCCTCCCAGACTGATCTCTGCTACTGCCATATATGGCAGATGGAACAGCTCATTATGCTGAAAAGGTAGGTGATACCCAACACTATGATTGTAGTAAGGAATATAATGTATTAAGACATTGCAATAAGAGTTTGTATTCGCTATGACATTTTAATGCTTTTTTTTGTATAAATGGATTATCATTATCATTATTGATTGTATTATGAAGAAAATAAACTTAATAGGCGAAAATGTATGGTTTGGTTTGTTGGTTTTATGGCATATCAACCTTTGTAGGTTATTTAATGCCAAATTCATTTTTATGTAAATAATCTGTTCTATTTAAAACAATTCCGTTTAGCATAAGTACAGTTTAATTGTCAAAAACATTTCCGTTTCAAACTATTCAAGCAGTTATATGGAACAATTCAGTTAAGTGTAAATACAGTTCTAATGTTGAATAACAGTTCTATTTGAAATAATTCAGTTAAGCATAAGCACACAGATTAAATGTAAATATGGTTTAATTGTCAAAAACATTTCTATTTCAAGCTATTCAGTTTACTCAAACAATTCATTTTAGCATAAGTATGCTGTTAGTTCTATTTAACCCATAGATAGGGCCCTATCAGGTGCTACCACTCCAAGCCAGAGTGGACCTGGGAACGATGGCAATGAAGGGGTACTCCGAATTCCCCAAAGGTCCAGCACTGCTGGATCCTCACCATCAGATTGTTTAGTGTCATATCCAGGACACTCGTTAGTGGGGGGTCTTACCCCTCTGCAGAGGTGCAGTCAGTGTATTCTACAGCCCCAGCTGACTGGGCAAGAAAATATATGGTGGGTCTAAAATATAAGAATGAGTGAAGAGGGAATATATCATGAAGTATTATCCAATATTAGTATTTAATGCTGAAATATGTTTTGTGTTGGATTGTGATAATAATTTGCATTATGTATCAATGTTACATCATGTATATGTTATGGTAATCTATGGTCGTGTGTATGTGAGGAATATGGTGAATATATTGTATTAAAGCATGGAAAAAAATTGTTTGTATTGGCTATGGCATCGTGTGAGCAGTGACGATTTAAACTTATGGGCAAATTATCATCATCATTGCATTATTAAGAAAATGAATTTTTGATTAGACATGTAAGTATGATAGACAAAAATGTATGCTGGATCTGGAACGTTAGGATAATAGGTGAGAAGGGAATATCATGGTATAGAGGCAAATTATAATATATTGTAATATATTATAAGAAACTGGTAGACTAATCAAACTTATATATATATATATATATATATTTGTGTGTGTGTGTGTGTGTCTCTGTGTGTGTGTGTCTGTGTGTTTTTATGTAACATTTTTTCTGGAGGACTAGATACTACAAGCTGATCCTAAGCAGAGGGTTCTTAGTAACAGTTAAATCTGAAGCAGAGCAAATGGATATTCTGATCCTAGGCAGAAGTGACAATCTATTGGTAAATAATACCATCACTTTTTATGGATATTAAGCCAGACATTGCACAAAAATTATAAAATTTTCAAGACAGAAAATCAAATGTGACACCTTGTGTAAGATATTGCAAATTGTATGTATATAAATTCTTATTTGATAGAACTAAATGAACAGAATATCCCGAGGATAAACAAATTGATATTTTCTTTTGATTTTTTTCTAGCTCTGTTTATTATCTCCCCTTTGTCTCAATTTCTAAATAAAATGGTATGAAATATACATGAACTTTCATGGTACTTTGATTAGTATCGATTAGAAGAATAATCTCATATTTTTGAAAATGGACTTTTAAGATCGTCACTTCAGGCTGACATTTTCCAGATAATTTTTCTTATATGGTTTCTGGCAAAATTTGATTATTATTTGACTGAAACTTAGTTTTAAAAAAGTGCTTTTTTAAATCTATGAACAAAATATTTCTTTTGTCTGATTTAAGCGAAAAATCAAAGAGTCAAGATTTATGATAACGAGTCCCGTGTCCATGTCAAACTCAAGGCCAGTCATTTGCTGAATCTCCAGATATATCAGTTAAAAAGAAAGTTCAAATCAGTGCAGACAAAATGATTATAATGACCTATTAGATAATTTCCATATCAAATTCATTCTGTAAAGAAATTATCATAAATTGTGGTGACAGATCAATACATATATCTTGGCTCCTAGATTTTCAATGACTGCAAATTAGAGCCTGAGACTTACTGCTGATTCTAACTGACCCACAGAAATTTTGGCTGTGTTATATATATAGGGGTGGTACAATGACAGGAGTTGTATCACCACCAAATTCCAAATCCTCAACACCTAAGTCCATCTGCTTATTATCTTAAACAGAGAATTGTGCCATCTAATCCCCATGTTAACAGTCACCACTGGACCAACCCTTTGCTAAATCCTTGGCATCTGATGGTACAACCACATTTCCAATGAGAAGGTTTACTGAAAAGCAGTTACTCAAACTCCATCATCTCCTATCATCAGAAAGAGAAGACTGTGGCTCCTCGGTCATATTGAGAAATTTGGTAATGAGGTCTTGGAAAAGCATATGGTTGATTCAGCATTTCAACCGCTTCCAGAATGCTGACATTCCCTAGTTGGATGCTTGTGTCTCACCTGAGCATCTGAGATTATAGCTATTCACCCACTATTCAACTTATTCACCATAGCTCAAGATTGACAGGCTGATATCATGATATAAATGACCCCTTGTTTAAAAGAAGAAACTATAGAAATATTTCCTGAAATAACCAAGAAATAATTGTCTGCACCTGAATCCCCAAATACATCATGCACACGTGAGAAGATATTTACAATCAAGAGATGTTGTCTCTTTAATTCAAACCGGATTTTAATTAATTATGACAACTTGATGGTTTTGTTGAGTATTAATGATTAAGTGATGATCTTTTGGTTGCACACTTATGCCAGCACATATTTCAAGTTTCTATTAATGGACAGAGACAGGGACCATTTCTTGCTTCAGAGACTAAATGATCTCAATCAACTGGGACTCATCAATTCTCAAATTTAGTTGGTATTGACAAACAGATAGACATTTGAGGACAAGCTGTATTTGGACACAGTTCTAATTGAGTAGACATATTTATGCAGACATATTCCAAATTATATTTATAAGCACTAGAAAAGTAACTTTTGGGTTTTTTCATTGTTATCTATTTGCTAAAAATGTAGAAATGTTATTGTTTAACTGAAGACACCTGCTAAATATAAAAGATCAATTTGATATTTCTAGTACTTTATATGTAAATTATCTTTCTCTCTCTTTCTCTCTCTCTCTCTCCATCTCCATCTATCTATTTATGTCTATATCTATACTAATAATGTAGTTGGCTATATTCATAAATATAGCATGCTTAGTATTGGTGATAGAGTATATGTAGATAAAAGTTTGAATAGTGTAGACACATAGTCAGTAGCACTTTGTGACAATTGGTTTATTGCCTATGCAATCATCAGACCAATATTCTATCACAAATTGCAGATTAATTAATTCATTTTTTTATTTCTTGTGATCCCCTATTTATTTTATCTAAAATATCCTGTTTTTCCCTGATCACCCCTCCATCAAATTCAGTAAAATATTCCAAAGAAATACCATGCATTAACCTGAAATATAAAATCTACTGACTGCATATGGTAAAGAAATAGATAATAACAAGGTTTGGTAGATTTTACAATCATGAAAATATTTCTAAAATCTTTGTGATATAATTTTTGAAACTTCTTGATTTAATATAGGGAAATATTCTATTACTCTTCGAGAAAATATATTTATAGTCATCCAAATAAATAAAATTCAATACATATATGTATATATATACATATCCTCCCCTCATGGGGTTTGAGCACTCTGCCAAATAAATGGCTGCCACCAACATAATGCAAAGATCTTCTAACAAATTGAGCACTCTGGATTTGGTAACACAAAATATAAACAAATGAAAGCTAATACATAATGCATTATAACTCCTGAGCTAACGTAGGTCACTTGACAGGCTGAGCAGTAAGATACTAAGTTTAATGTAAAGTTGGGCAAGTTTCAATCCCAGCTTAAAGAGTCCTATGACTGTTAAGTAAAGACAGATTACGGCCCTTAGACCACTGGGGTTACCAGAAGTAGCGGTGCACTGACAGGGATCTCTCATTCATTGTACTTCACGGATTAAAGTCTATCCTTCCTCTGAAGTCTGCAAGTGTAAATCCTTTCTTATTCCTTCCTATTTATTTCATCCTTTTATTCTGGTATGGTGGAAGCAGTGGGATGGTCAGAACACTTACAAGAAGCCTTCACCAATGCCCAGAGACACCTTGTATCAGCAAAGACCATCCATATGCTGCTTCCTACTGACCAGCTTTGGATTGTAACTGACTGTTCGGTCAAGCAACATTTCATTGGTGCCCCGATGTATGCAGAGAGGCAAGGGAAGTTGTTACTCTGTGGTCATTTCTCCACAAGACTACATGGTCACAAGCCCAGCTGGCTCCCATGTGAATTTGAAGCGTTGGCTATTGCCAGGGCAATCAGACACTTCGGGTCCTACCTTGTCCAGTCAAAATACCACCTGGCTGTCCTCACTGACAGCAAACCATGTATTCAGGCCTATGAGAAACTTTGTTGTGGTCAGTTCTTAGCCAGCCCCTGGCTAACTTCATTCCTATCAACTGTCTGACACTTCCAGGCTTCCATACAGCATCTTGATGGCAAGGCAATCTTGCTGGTAAGGCAATCTTGCTTGCAGACTTTGCTAGTCACAATGGCCCAGAATGAATGTACTTGACATGCCAGGTTTGCTCATTTGTACATGAGCAGGAAGAAGCTACTGTATTCAGAGCTTCACTGGCGGAAATTATCAGAGGATTCCCTGCACTCCCCTATACCAGCTACCCTGCAAGGAAGGAAATCCAGAAAGAATGCCCAGACCTCAGACGGACATACGCACATCCCCTACATGGCACCTGTCCATCAAAGCAACTTACCAATATCAAAGACATGAAGAGGTACCTCTAAACCACCTGGATGGCCTTATAGTTATCCGCTGAAACCACCCTCTCCTTCAACAATGGACTGTGACTGTTGCTCCATGACATGCCCTACCTGCCTTACTTACAGCCCTCCACATCAAACTAGGGCACCCTATCAAATACCAAATGCATCAAGTGGTGACCCATTATTTCTATGCCCTCGACATGGCTTAGGCTAAAGATGAAGTCATTTCTTCTTGCCAACAATGTGCATCATTGAGGAGCTCCCCATCATTAGACACACCACAGTCCAGTGAGGAACCCCCTGGACACTCTCGGACTCAAGTTGTAAGAAGAAATAGACAAGTAATATTTGTCATACAGGAGTGTGTCAGATCGCATACCACAGCACTACTCATACCAGATGAGCAAAAGGAGACACTATATCCCAAACCCACCCATGATCATCTGGGTGGATTCTGCTCCTGGCTTCAAATCCCTTGAGAAAGACAAGTCCTTTCTCAGTCACTGTATTTTGATTGAGATTGTTGACCCCAAAAACCCAAACAGCAATCCCATCGCTGAAAAAGCCGTTCAAGACATAGAGAAAGAACTCCTCAGGAGCACAGGTCTCTACAGTCTTGCTCACCATTGCTTGCTGCACCCTCAACTGTATGGTTGGATCACTTGGATTATCGTTCAGAGAAATCCCTTATCACAGGGACCAGTTCCTCAACAATTGTATACACTTCAATGATATGGACCCTATCACCAAACAACATCACAAATGTGATATCAACCACAGCTATAGTGAATGGTCTAAGGTACCTGTAGACCACATACAGAAGTGGAGATTGGTGATGTTGTATACCTACACTGGGATCTTACAAAAAATAATGGTTGTGAACGGTACTTGGTGTCCTCCAAGCAGAATGGCTTAGTCCACATCCAGGAGTTTGCTGGCTCCTAACTAAGAGCCAACACATACAAAGTCTGAGAGGTAGAATGCTTCCAAGTTCCAAGTGACTGCAGGGACATTGCCGGAACTGAACCCAACGACATCGAGGAAGACGACAATTTTTTAGTTCCACATACCAAATCTGTCATCCCAGATACATTTAGCACTCTAGCCAATGATACTATAACACCAAGGGACCAATACACTACCAACCAGCCCTCCATCGCAGCCCAATTAGAAACCCCATTTGAGTTGTCAATTAATGTTGAGACATCCCCTGACTCACCAAACCCAAAGGCTCAAAGACACTCTCGCTCTCTCAGACACAGGGTGAAGCTAACCTACCTCAAAGATTACTACACAGACTTTTAATCCCACCCTGTCTCCTCTCCTTTAACCTTTGAAAAAATAAAAAGAAGAAAAAAAAAGAAGGAAAAAAGGCATCATGCCAGTGTTAAATGAAGACAGATAATGACCCTTAGACCACTGGGGTTACCAGAAGCACCGGTGCACCAACAGGGATATCTCATTCATTGTACCTCACGGAATATAGCCTATCCTTCCTCTGAAATCAGCATGCGTAAATCCTTTCTTATCCGTTCCTATTAATTCCATCTTTTTATTCTGGTGCTACATGTTTAGCCATACTAAAGAGTTGTGATGCAATGAAACAGTCTGTCTGTGAATGACACACTCACACACACATACATATATATATAATACATGAATCAGAACCACATATTTCTACAAATAATGACATAAAAAGGATCATCAGACAATACTATATTCTGATGAACCTCAACCCTACATAAGGGTCTAGAAGGTTATAAATAGAAAAGAAATAGTAAACATTACTTTAAAAAATTCATATGGAGTCTATAGAACAAAAGTTTTAATAATGATAACTAAAAAAAACAATGTGATTTACTAAAATGTTTGGAATTCCCTAAATTTGCAGGTATAACATTCTTATTTTCATATTATTAATAGATAAACTACTTTGAGGGGAGTGTTTGGTGTTGTGGCTTATGTGCTGAACTGTGTAATAAGCATGTTTGAACTCCAGTCATGCAATTACATTCACTTTTGAACTAATATGCTTTATAAAGATATGAAACCACTTATCCCTTCCAACTATGGGTTAAATAGCACCAGTAGCATTCAACAATAATTATATTAACACTGTGTAGACACTGAATGTGGTTAGGAGGATCTGCTTGGATCGATGGATGATAGGGATGATAGGGATGGAGGGAAAGAGAGAGAGAGAGAGTCAGAGAAATCTGTGCAGTCAGAGTGACTTGATGATGATAATGAGTGTTCTATAGGAATGGCTTTGGTTTTAAATAACCTATGAAGTTTTATATGTCATTAAACAAAGAAACCAGGAAACTAAACCATAAACCACTTCTTTTATTTTAGTTTTTCTCATGTATATTGGCATTTTGTGTTTCCCTTTTCAGGGTAAACTTTTTCCAGATTTTTTAAAATTCTATTTTGACAGAGATTTGCAAGAAATTTCTATCTAATGAAGACCAGAAATTTATTCAGCAGTTACAGGTAGGGGTTATTGTTGCTGAATATATACTCTAAAAATGTAATATATATATATCAGGAATAAGGTAGTTAATAACAATATAATTTTACTGACTGCCCAAATATTCTGCCCAACCTTGCTAATATTTTTTTTGTGTATGACACTTTTCATAGAGTGAAAAGGTACTATGCCCTAATCCTAGTATTTATTCCCCTCATCACAAAGGAAAATCTAAAATAAGTTTAGTTAAACTTGTGCTTCCAAATACATATATGTATGGTCAACAACAACAAAAAATTATCCTGTCCTTTTGACCTGTGTTACACTACTCTATCTCCCCCTTATTGTTAAATGGAAGGTGCTTCTCCTGGGAATCTCAGCTCGTTTTATTTTGTTGCATCCTATTTGATGAACATGGCAGAGTAGGAACAGATTGTGTACTTGGTTCCCAGCCCAAAGTCCAGGAAGCTCTGCTATAATCCTAGCCAGAGGATCAGAGAATGACACTTTGATATTAAGTAGAGCCTACAGATTATTTCATCCTCAGCAGCAGAGACCATTCATATGTAGATAAGCTGATCCTTTTTTTGTATGATTATTAACAGAAAAATATACTTCAGTAAAAATAATCATTGAATTAAATTTATTTTTCAGTTTAATAGAATTTCATTTTCTTTCATATATATAAATATACATATATATGATAGAAAATAAAATCCTGTTAAATGGAGGCGCTTCTGGTGTCATGATAATCTTCATAAGAGAAAGGCATGGTCACCAGTGCTCAAATCTAGGAGTAAGCTATTTTCAAGTCCCATTGCACTAATAACCTTAGGGAAGGTATGAATCCAATTATTCTCCATCAGGCTATTGGTAGACGGTAGGGTAGACTGAGATCTTTATTGCAACTGGTATAGAAGAAAGACAACTCTAAATTAAAATCTTTAAAACTCCAATTAAAAAATTGACCTAGTGTCACATCCAGCATGTGAGGAGGCCTTGATAAGCACACACACACACACACATGAACATATATATATATATATATATATATATATATACCCCTGAATAAAAATATAAGACCACCCTCAAAAATGAAGAAAACAATAGTGTTTACAACTTTTAAATTATGAAAATTAGCTATATGAAAGATTCTAAAGGATTTATCTCTCACACAATGATTTATCTGTTGCTGTCTATGTGGAGAAGGATGGATTTTTCAGCAAGATAATGCTGCTATCCACAATGCATCAATAGCAAAGAAGTACTTGCTTGAAGAAAACATAAGACTTCTTGACCACCCAGCATGCTCTCCAGATGTCAATCCTACAGAAAATTTGTGGGGATTGATTGTTGTAAAAGTACTGAGCAATTTCTGAACTAAAAAATGCAATCTTAGATGCATGGGAAAATACCTTAAGTTCAATTTCAGAAACTAGTTGATAGTATGCCTAACTGAATTTTTTAGGTTATCAAAGCTAACAGCAGATCTACAAAATACTAGATTAAAAAAAATCACCTTTATATTCTATAGTTCTGCTCATTGGTCTTATATTCATGTCAAAACAAAATTCTAAAATTAAGCATAAATACTATCATACAAATGAAAAGTGAATTGAAATTTCTTCATATTTTAAATTTAATTGTCTTTTTTTATCATTAAGGGTTTTCAGACTATTGTCTTCATCTTTTTTGTTATTTCCACAATGGTTCAGCCGATATGTCCTCAGGCCATATTAATTGTCTTTATACCTTATCTTTCATATATCTGATTTACATGATTTAAAAGTTATAAACAATATCTTTTACATCATTTTTGAAGGTGGTCTTATATTTTTGTCTGGGGGTATATATATATATATATATATATGCTATGAAAAATTGTGGAGTCCCCACAACCTGTATCACAAAGGTATCTGACTACCCTCCAACTCACACAGTCCACTTACACTGCAAAAGTGCATTAGTGCCTCAGGTTTGAAAGCTCCACAAACGGGCTCATCTGATTTTTTTGCCTTATCCAGCTCACATGAAGAACACAGCTGAAGGAAAAGATTTTAGCCTGAAGACTAAGTAGCTATGTTCTGATCCTAACAAGAGGATCAAGGAGTGAACTTTGATTCTAGATAGGATAAACAGATAATCTAATTCTCGGTAGCAGTTCCAATCCATACATGAATAATTTCCCTCATTCTTGGTAGTTAATATAGTTAACAGAAAAATAATACAAATGTTTAAAATTTTACTTTAGAAAATACAAGTTACAAAAAAAATTTACTGAATTAAATTTTTCTCAATATTAACACTTTTTTTACACAAATAATTGTAGTCATAATGTAAAGCTATTTTAATTTTACTCAAAAATGTTGGGTCATACATTCCACAAGAGATTTTTAGAGTCATCATTTGAAAATTCCTGATCTGTCCTCAGAAATTCCAAAACATTGCCCTGTAATATTGTTTTGCTCAAATTCTTTATCAAAAAGAATAAATTCTATTTTCCCTATTTTTGAATATATATATACAGTGTGTTTAGATCTATATACTGAGTCAGGCAGAATGATTTCTCAGCTTTGGAATGTAAATAAAAAAAGCAACATTGATCCTATTCCGAATTTGATTTTATTGTAAGAAGAACAATATTTTTTTTTCATTTTCTAATTGTCATCATTTTGTTTTAAAGATTATATCATCCAAATGCTTTCTCTTGCGAGCTATATTCTGTTGAAGATACACCTTGAAGTTTTACTATGGTTGTCTTTGCTTCTAATATTGCTGTGATTTCAGAACAAATACCTTTGAGTTTGTCAGTTGTCTGTGGCATATATTTAAGATCTTGATCCTTCAGGTATCTCTTGAGGAAGTCATCCTGAGGGAATAGATCTGGTGAGTGAGCCAGTCACAAGATGTCACTATGTAGTGAGATGAGGCACCCTGGAAATATTTCTCTCAAAACATTCATAGATACCATGATGGCACCTAAAATGGTATAGCCACTGCAACTCAAAGACATACCTCTTACTTACTTTCTGCTACTTGTGCCTGTCTGACTGCAATTTAAAATCTGAAAGATCATTCTGCTGCACTCTATATATATGACACTACCTAATAATCTGGAAATTTAAGGTGCTATATGGTTATACTAAAAGAAAGAAAAAAATTATAGAAAAGAAGGTTCATTTGTAGGTCGAGAGCTTTTGAGTTTAGATTATTGAATTTTTATGGGAAAAGGGAGAACATTTATGTAATTAAGCCTATGCAAAAGAACACCAGGTCAAAGAAATTTAAGTGTGATTAACTGAAGGTTAACTGAAAGTGTGATTTATTAGCTAAAATGTTGTGAAAATCAGTTACCTTGTAGATCTCTTACTCTCTATTTTACTTGTCACTGCCAGTATATATATATATATATATAAACCCTCCACATGAGCAGGGTGCAACTCAAGGTCCGTTTTTTAAGCAGAGTTTAATAGGTTTGAATTCAGAGTTTTTTTCTCCAAGAGTGGTTGCCGTACAAAGTTTTAAGTTTACCAGTCTACCTTATTATTTACCCATAGTTGGATGGAGAATAGTTGGATTCATACCTTTCCCAAGGGTATTTGTGCAATAGGAAATGCAAACAGCCTCCTCCAAGATTTGAACTCAGTTTACCAAGTTCATTTCCATGACAATAACCATCCCACAACAAGCACCATCTGTTGTATTTTAACCTTCGACCCGGCCAAACATGCCATTCCAAAGTGATGCGCCGGAAGGAAGTGACACATTTCAATGACCAGTAATCGAAAGAGATTGCGTGGGCGGATTTGGCTGATGAAATGGGACAAGGTAAAGCCCATGATACACTCATAGATTGATGCACCAGAAGAGAGTGACCTCTGAACTGCATGACAGTTATTTCCGCTTGATGACGATCAAACATGCCATTCCAAAGATTGAGTGGGCGATTGAGTGGGCGTTGAACTATTATATAACTCGGTCAAGACAAGAAGTCAGACAGTTAGAGATCGAATGGAGTTAGAGGCAAGATGTGATAGGGAAAACCACACCAGGCCGAAGGGGCTCTTGGGGCCCCCGATTGAGTTGGGGTCCAGAGAAGTTGCTGATAAGATGTGGTAGAGAAAGCCCAGTGGAGGGGGCCCTTGGAGCCCCTGATGAGTTGGGGATCAGAGATGTCGGAGACAAGATGTGGTAGGGAAAACCACACCCGGCCGAAAGGGGCCCTCGGAACCCCCGATGGAGTTTTGTAGACCAGTTGCTGATAAGATGCAGTAAAGAAAGCCATCATTCAGCAAAGAGCTGGGTCCCTGGGCCTCTGGTTGAGCAGCCCTGGAGAACGAGAAAGACACAATGCTGACGGCCATAAGAGTGGGGGTCAATATATTGCAGTTCTGTTTGGTCTCCAACTCCCTCTCTCACACAAACTTACAATATTTTTCTAAAGAAGTCTTCGCTTGTCCTTTAGAATTGTGTCATTGTGATCCATTCTGCATGTATATGCATGTGTATATATAGATATATATGCATATTACAATATAAAACATCACCTAGAACTTATTTTCTGCAGCTCTGTGCAGACACAGGATATAGCCTAGAAGACTAGTGACGAGACTAGTGGCGAGGGAGAGTCTGGGAAATCTGTGCTAGAGGCATGACATCATCATGATGATTGATATATATGTGTGAGTGTGTGTGTGTGTGTGTGTGAGTCAGTCTGTGTGAATTGATAATTTTTTCTTCTACATTAGATTCAGTATTATCATAGAAATCAAACAATTTTACATGCTCATATTTACCATATATTCTTTTTTAACTTTCAAGTTTTGTATTGATATCTCTCATTTAGCAATACCATTTTATACTGTTTCATTTTATTGTGGACAAGAGACATCTGATTTGATTGCTTCTTCTCCTGTATCTTTTTAGTTATTCTTATATTAGCTCTCTGCTTTGTAATGTATGTGGTTAAATATAGGAAACTCAGAGGTCATCATAAAATAGTGGCTAATATGATGGACTGTTACGTCATAATAAGCAGGTTTGAAATCCAGTCATACCATTATATTTGCTTTCAGTTGAATACACTTAGGAAAGATATGAACCCCCTCATTCCCCTAGCTATGGTTTAGATAGTACCAATGCTGTTTTTCTACAATGATAGGTTTAGCATTAAATAACCCATGTAGGTTGATATGCCATTAAACCAAGAAACCAAAACAAACCAATCAGAATAAGAAAACAGATGAGTAACTGTGGTTTGAAAGTTGATTTCAATAACATCAATGATTCAGACAATCCTGTTGCATGCGTCTGTCTATGCAACACGCCTTGTTTCAACTCATTCCTGTTCCCTCCACGGCTCTTTTTATAACACCTGACAGTCTCATTTGCATAGGAGCACCAAGAGTCTGCATTACTTCACACGAGATAAGCAAACCCAAAAGCAACTGTGTGTCTCCATTTTAGTTTTTTTTTTTTGTTAAGCGACTGAACCGTACAAAATGCAGCCACACGCTAGTCAGGTAAGTCATGATTTTCCCTACAGTAACACATTACAAATTGTGAGTTAGTGACCATAACATGAGTAATGATTTTTCAGTTGTTTGGAAAACTAAACCTAAATTAGTAAGTAAAGTTGGCAGCCGCAGTTGAGGGTGACCTGAAGGCTCTCTTTTCGATAGCTACTACACCAAGGTGTTGGGAGAGTGTTACTCTTTTCCTTGCTCCACTTTACCCTTGATATATACTTTATTGTGCTGAGAGTTAAGCAAGAAAGTATCAAGTTATATTTTTTGAGTCTTGGGATTGAACCCTAGTCTCCCAGGCTATTGGCAAGCACTCTACAGCATGATACTTATGGTGTGAGCCTGTTGTGAAGTGACCAAGCTCCCAACAGGGCATTGTGCAAAGTCACTTTATATGTGATGCATTCAATTATAGACATAATAATTTTAATTTCTTTGATTCAGCATCATCCTGATGATCAGTTCTAATTCTTTCATTTCATCTTATTTCAGTTGCTTTTGACCAAATTAGTTGTTAATGTTAATTGAATTTTGATTAGATATTATCATTTATTTTTATATAACATTTAAAAAAATGGGGAGGGTGCTACTCCTTTCCCTAGATTGCTCCACTTTACCCTTGATCTGTACCTTATAATGCTGAGTGTTAAGCTAGGAGGCATCAAGTACCATTTTTTGAGTCTTCGGTATGAATCAAACTGGGATTGAACTCAGGTCTCCTGAGCCATTGGTGAACACTCTAACCACCATGCCAATTAGTACAAGGCCATATTCATTGAGTAATCAGTCTTAAATGAGATCTATACTAAATTCTTGGAAATGGTTGGATGACAAGATGCTTACTAAAATTAAAAAAGTAAACCAGGATGAGAGTGACAATCAACTTGAGTACATAGAATCGAAATTTATGAGAGAGAGAGAAAGAGAGAGAGAGAGTAATGAACATCATCAATGTTGAAGCAACCAGATTTCATTTGTCTAGTAGTTTTGTTTGCTTTTTCCTGCCAGAGGACATGAGAAATGAGTTTCACAGTATTTTTTGCTATTGTTTTTATTGTTACATAGCTAGATATGCGCTATGTGTGAAACAGACATAGGGAATCTAAGAACACAAAACTTTATGAAATTGGTTCAGGTACGAAACTTTTTATTACCTTTGAGTTAAAAGGTTTTTTGACATGAGGAGAGAGAGACACAATCTTTCTATGCTGACTGCTTTTACATCATTAGCTCTCAACCCAACCAACATGTGGCGCCCGTAGTGCACAAAGTTGTCTGGCCTCACCTAGCTCTGAAAGTCAACCTTCTTCTTCCAAGGCGGGAACTCGACTAACTGCTTTTTCTCAAATCTCAGCCCACACTTCCGTTGCATGACGTCACCTAAATACCCTGGTCCCAATTCCTATCTGGGATTTTCATTTTGACATCTCTGAATGACACATCTTCTCTGCATGCATGAACAGCTGCATTAATGTTGCACCTAACTAACCCATGTGCTAAGTGAAGGTTCTCAGCCTAACTAAACTGAAAGGTAAGATATATAAAATGAAATCCTTCGGCAATTATATTACAGCAAGAGGACATGAGTTTCACAGTATTTATTTGCAATTGTTTTTATTATGAGAGGCATTTGTGGTGAAATGGTTATCGTCATAAGAAATAGATAAGGTGAACCAAGTTCAAATTTTGGAGGAAGCTGCTTACATTTCATGGAGCACTAATACCTCTGGAAAAGGTATAAATTAGAATATTCTCCCTCTAGCTATTGGTAAGAGCAGACCGGGCTCTTTAACCTTGGAATTGCAACTTGTCAAAAAGAAGAAAACCTGATTTCAAACCTGTCAAACTCTGCTTTAAGAATGATGTGACATATTATCATATTTATGACATATTGTCATATACCTGTGATGTGACATATTATCATATTTATGACATATTGTCATATACCTGTGTCATATCCTGCTTGGGCTGGATATGACCCAAGGTCAATTTTTTAAGCGGAGTGTAACATGTTTGAATTCAGAGTTTTCCTTCTCCTAGACTAGTTGCCTCACCAAAGCTGAAGAACCTAGTCTACCCTACTATTTACCCATAGCTGGAGGGGGAATAATTGGATTCATACCTTTCCCAAGGGTATTAGTGCCCATGGTGTAATGGGTATCGTCGTAGGAAATGGACATGGCGACACGAGTTCAAATCCTGGACGAGACTGATTGCATTTCACATGATGTGACATATTATGCTTGTATGGAGAGGTTGAGTAAATATATATACTATTATTTCTCTTGTTTACTGACATAAGAGTTTTGCTAAATCTTTATCTGTTTGACTTACTACAATGTCATAATCCACCCCTCTGCAATACTTGGCACTGTTTTTCATATAAAGTATTAGAGAAAGAGTCAGGATATACAATGAGCTACACAAATATTTGAAGAAGTTTTAAAAAATTCTCGATGAAGGAATTTTGATAGATGAGCTTGTCATAACTTGATTAAAAAGAGTTAAAAGTATTAACAAGTTTATGAAAGAGAAGGAAAAAGAAAATAATTTATGATGTTTGCTTTAAATTCATCATTAAATTTAGTGGAGGTGGGAGTAGCACCCCTTGAACCATAAGTTAACAAATGACCAAGCAGAAATGAGATTTGATTGAGACAGACGATAAGATTTTGCAGATGCATATGATTTTTATGAAGAAGAAAGGGAAAAGAGTTTGAAGATAGAGGGTTCATTATAAGACTGCGTGATTGAAGAAAAAATGTCATAAGAATGAAATATTGTGAAATGGGTGTTATTTTGCAAATGAAATAGGTATTTAAGTTTTCTATCCCAGGAACCTAAAGAAAATTTATTTATTTATTTTGTTGTCCTTATGTGGGTTAAAGAAAAGTGATTTGTCTGCTGTAAGAAAATTATGGAGGTTGAGTAACCAGTGGAAGTTGGTTGGGCTATGGTATGGATAACTTGAGGGATTTGTCTTTGTATATTTGTTGCATCTGAGTACTATAACTGACTACCGTGATTATTTCAGTGAGAGGAACATTATTTGGACACTTGTAGCAGAAGTAATGTATTATGGTTGAATATTTCCTCATGCTGAACTATGTCAAATATTCAGACAAATTAACAGCAATATATTTATTTCCTAAGTAAAACTTAATAGAATGAAGATAGAAATGACATGAAATACTAAAAGTGTTCCTTATTGAGAAAAGTCCTATCTTGCATTTGAAAAGGTTTTTGGTATAAAAGTTCTTACAGAAATGACTGGAAATATTAAAAGAGTACATTATGGAGAAAAAGTCTTATTCTGTAGTTGAATAGTCTTTTGGCTTGAGTTAAGAGTCCCTAATAAAATTCAACTTTTTATGTGAAGATTTACGTTAAAGCATGATATCATTCACCACACTATATAAGGTTTGTTGGAGCAAGAGCCTGCCTCTTAAGAGAAATGTACATACTCATGCATGCTTAGTAGTAATTTACGAAGCTCTTTGCTTTGATGTAGCACAAGGCCAAATGAATGGGGCACCCAATGAGACTTGAACTCACTCGTGTAGGTTTACTAGTCTAGCTTGCTAACCATTACACTACCAGAGGTGCCCTGTAATTTACAAAGCTCTTTGCTTTGATGTGGCACAGGGCCGAGTGAAAGGGGCGCCCAATGAGCCTCAAACTCACTCATGTAGGTTTGCTAGTCTTGCTTGCTAACCGTTACACCACCAGAGGTGCCCTCATGCATGCTAAGTAGTAGTCTCCATGATCTAATTATTAAAGTGCTGGAATGCGGCCTTGAGGTAAGTTAGTTGGAAGTTCATTCATGCAATTACATTTACTTTTGGACTAATATCCTTGGGAAAGGAATGAAACCACTTATCTACCCAGCAATGTGTTAAACAGTATCACTCCTGTTCTTCTACAAGGATGGCTTTGGCATTTAAGTAACCCACAAAGGTTGATATGCCATTAAATAAAGAAACCAAAAACTGAATCATGCATACTTCTAATTGTTGATGCTAGACCAAAGAGAGAGAGAGAGAGAGAGAGAGAGAGAGAGAGGTGGTGAGAAATAGAGGTCTTATCTATCATTTGGATTAGCTCTTTCTGTGGTCTTGATTAGTCTGCTTGAATTGAAAAATGGTATCTCTTTAATAATCACTGCTGAATCAAAGTGAATCAACCGAAAAGACTTAGTACGTGAGCATGAGCACTTTTGTTTTAGGGGCAAACACTTTTGATTGATTTAAAAAAAAAATTTTTGTATCCATTTATTTTACAGAAAGATTGTGCAGAGCCTTCCTGTGTACGGATCATTTTACAGCATAATTTCCTCAAATCTTGTAGAATGAACATCTGGTTCTCTTTATTGTCTATCAAGTACTGCTATAAACTCAAGAACTAAGTCTTCCTCCAAGAAAAGGAAAATAGTATTTTCTTGGAACATTTATATGTCAATGTATATTTTGATGTTTTCCTCCTGTGTTATAAATTGTTTCATGAAATAATTATTTCAACTTATGCTGTCTTCTCAAATTTCCCGGGTTTTAATACTTGTTGAAAATAGATATTTTTTTATGAACTACGTCTCTCCAGTATGTTTTGTATTTTACTAGATATTCTTATTTTAATAAAACGATTGGTTTGCCGCCTTTTATTCCCTCTTGTGATATGATTACTGCATAAAGAAAATTTTTGATTTTTTATGATTTGAAGTTCAAGCAAAAACACTTTGTGACAGGATATGAAATGTTCTATGAGATATGAGAAATAGTGGATAACATCAGTGATGAATAAATTGATCAATTTGTTAAAATTCTCAAAACTACTGATTTGGATATTGGTGTCACTATATTAAAACTAATGGAATGAAAGAATTTTCATATCTATAGAAATAACAAGGTGGAGAAAATTAAGATCAAAAATTTTTAAAAAAACCCCAAAAAAGCCAAAAAAAAACTGATGATATTAAAAAGGAATCCTTTGTAGTAAATGAAAACATAAAATAATTAATAAAAAAGAAAGAAAAGTAAAATAAAATAAAAAGAAATATTTAATCTCCCTGCAAGCTATGTGAAAGACTAAGGTTTGTGCCAAAGAAATATGATAAAAAAGACAGTTTCAAAAGAATCTTGGAAATGAACAGATATGTTTAAGATTGATTATAAATACTTTCCATGTAGCACAAACAGTGAGTTAAAAAAAACCCCAAAAAACTGTTCTCAACATTGAACTGATTAATTCTAAAAGAAAGATAATTCAAAATTCAAAACTCTTACACAACTCCTTTTTAAATATATGTATATTTGAAATACATATTTTCAAAATATTTTGTGAATAACATTGTTCATCTTTTTCTTTTTTCTATTCCTCAGTGTAATATTTAATAACAACAGGGACTTTAACTTACAATTAATCTCTCATTGTCTCAGCCCCTTGACTTAACAAATATGCACATTCATTTTCATTCAGCATGTTTAAGTATGATTCATCTTATTATATATTTTTTGTGCTGATAGAGGACACTATCAATAGGACATACCAAGAGTGATGGCTGATAGAGATGGATGGTGAAAGTCAAACCTGTGCTGTTGTGATAACACCCCTAGCAGCTGACCCCTGCTATTACTTCTTTAAACTAAACTTCTCATGGGCAGTGATTCATCCAGTGGTTTCCGACAGAGGTATCACCCATTTCTTTACGGCCACATAAAATACAACCGAGAGGGTGGAAGAAAATAGAACAAATGAATAAACACAGACTTGGGTCAGCTCCAAGTGCAAGAAAGGGAGTTTTGTAACACTTTGCATTCTCCATGCATCTGTAGACTATTGCGGGCCTGTATTTTGTGCAAAACTTCTACAAAAGCCACTATGAATGCCAACTCATCTTTGACTGTCTTCCCTTACTGTCTTCTTCAGCTGACCGTCCTTCCCCTGGACTGCTATCTCAAGCCGACCGTCCTCCTCTGCTCTCCATTGTCAACTGACTTTCTCCGTCTTCCTTTGTCAACTGACCCTCTGTCTTCTCTGGGACCTTCCTTGCCTCCTCCACTTCTGGTCTCGTGGGAGATCTTGTCCTTTGTGTGGGTTTCACACCAAAGCAGACAAAGAGATTCTCTGACTGGCACACACAAACACCCAACACAACAAATGGCCACATAGTGTCACACTGTTGGCATGATGATGATGATGGTGGTGGTGGGGATTCCCTCCAGTTCCTTCCATGCTGAGCAAATTGCATTGTGAATTTTTTTTTCTCGGCTTGAAGGAAAATGGAGTGCACTCCTGTGTTTAAACATAGAATTTCTTCTGTTGCACGCTTAGCTGAGAATGGTATTTTCTATATGACTTATACAAATGAGAGCCAAGCCAGTTAGTATATTTATAAATTGTCCAAGTTGTGGGTTACCCTGGGAATACTGAAATCACTATACTATGTGAAGTAGTTTGTGAGACTAGCTTGCTTGCACTTACATTAGGGTATTCCTATAGACATACATCTGTGTGGGTTTGTGTGCACATCTGTATATATGCTAACTGTATCCTATAATACTGTCTGTTAGATCAAGATGTTATTTCTCTTAATCTTATATGATATAATTTAATGAAACTGTTTACCTATAGTGGTAAATTTCAATCTGTTCAAAAGCTTCTCAAGCTGCCAGACAAGTGCAATAACTGACACATAAAGTTTATATTGATACCTTTAAAGCATATTAAAAGATGAAAGGAAAGTAGATGATGAAAAGAGAAAGAAAGGAAAGAGGATTAAGATTATGATAAAAAAAAACCCTGAAAAGCAAGAAAAAAGAAACAAGAAAACTAGTAAAGAAAGAAAAAGGATAAGAATTTAAAAAATAAATAAATAAGAGAAGAAAAGAAAAGATAAAAAGTCATCACAAAAAAAGGGACAGTTTATTTTAGACTTATAAAAGAAGGAAGAAATAAAAGTTATTAAACTTTGCAGTAAATCTAATGCCTTCTAGGTGGTCCAGTCTGTCACAAACAGAGAATTTTTGATCAAAATATTTTCATTCCTATTTAGCACTGCAACGAGAATTTGAGATTGGTGTGTCTCAAAGATTCTTTGTACCCTAGGAAGCTAAACTTAGCCTTAGGCCCTGGCCATCCTCGATGTCTTCTGCCACTCATCCATACACATATTTCAATTTGAGAAGTGGATACAACTAGATATTTTGCAAAAATATCCGGCTTTGAATAATAAATTACTATTCTGGATAAAAAAAAATGATATCTAATTTTGAAAAAATATTTTTCTTGTGAAAAATATTTTTAAAGAATTTCCTTTTCTTAATTTTGGATTTTAGAAACTTTTTTGTGTCTTAGGTTAGAATAGCTTCTCACTATCATCATCATCATCATCATCATCAAGGTGTCCTAACAGCATGGATTCGCTTGACTATCTCTTTCCATCCATTCCTATCAGTCATCACCCTTGGCAAGTCAACTAGAGAGCACCCAGTGTCTGCACAGAACTGATGAATGTAGGTCGGCAGACATTGGTGTGTCCATGTGTAGGAGTTCAGAGAGTTCATCTTTGTCTCTACAATAGTACCCAGCATATCTTGTTCATCTTACTTGGATGGTTTATAAGATGGGAGGTAAGTGGCTGTACAGCTGAGGTTTGATGGGGTGTTGCTTCTAGGATTCATTCAAAACAGCATGCAGCATCCTTGTGTAATTCCCATTATGCTTTTCCTCCTGGTATTTCGTTTAAGTCCAAGTTTTACAACCACACACTAGTACTGATACAGCTATTCAATTCATAGCTGGTGGGATAAAAGGGTTCATACCTTTCCCAAGGATATTACTCTGAAAGTAAATGTAATTGTGCAACTGACGTTTAAACTCTCTTACTAAGATATTGTAGTCTAGCAGGTCAGCCACAATGCTACAGGGACTTCTCTAACGTCTTTTTAAAAAAAATTTGTGAAATGCAACTTTGGTCTTTCTCTAAACTCTGCTATGCCTGCTTTTTAAGCCCATTTACAGCATTCACCTAGAGTTTGGTTTAAAGACATATCTAATTATTTTTTTCCATAAAGTGAACATTTTTTTATTTTCTTGGATTTGTCTTTTTTTACTTTGATATTATTGATCTTGATGCATTTATTCTAGGCTGCAATCATAAAGAATTATTTTTCTCTCTTCAGATGTCTTCTGTATAGCCATGTCTATAAATGGTTGAGCATGACAGTTTCTATCCACCTTTTTAATTCTCTGGAGATCTGTCACCCTTTTATTTTTTGCTGCTGCTGTGCTGTTTTTTGTGCAGTTTTTCCCACACTGTTGCACATATTTTGCCAATTGCATTTCGGACACTTGGACCAGTCCTTGATCCTGATGTGTCCTCTACCTCCTTACTTTCTCATAATTATTATTATTAAAGAAAAGACATAAAGGATGAGCCTTGAAGAGAGGGACAATTATGAATGGAGTAGGAAAGGGGGAAAAATATGAAGGGAATATCCTGAAAGGCACTGTAGGAGATCTGACGTTCTAAACAGCATTATTATTTGTGCACTGGTCTATTGGTGCCTAAAATTCTGGGCAGTTTTGATAAAATGGCTGCCATGGTGGTTTGGATTATTTCTGCCACTCTCTTTTTCCTACATCTCTCCCAACTCTCTTTTTTAATCTCACTCTTTTTTTTTTACTTTATGTTTATCATTGATTTTTATGTTCTTATCTTTTTTTGTCTAGTTTATGTTATATATTCTTTTCTTTTTATTTATCTCTTTAGTCCTTCTGTCATCTTTCTTTTTTTTTGTTTATTTTTGCTTTCTACATTTTTTTTTAATATTACAATATTGATGCCTTTTACTCTTTCTTGTTCCCACTTTTTACAGATTCTTTCTTTTGTTTTCTTTCATTATTGCCTGTGTTTGGTAATGAGGGTCTTGGAACATTCCTTGAATATATATATATACTCACACACAAACACATAGAGATATGGGTGAGTCTCCATGGCATTATAGCTAAAGCAGTGAACTGTGGCCTTGAAGTAAGCAAGTTCAAATACCAGTTGCGCTATATTGTTCACTTTTGGACTACTACACTTTGGAAAGGATGGCTTTAGCATTAAATAACCCACAGATTTTGATATGCCATTAAACCAAGAAACCAAACCAAACATATGCATGCATGAAGTGCGTTGAAAAGTATTAAAACTCAAACTGTATTTACCAAGAAAAAAATGAACAATTAATAAAACATTGATTTTCTCTCTCTAGTGAGTTTTATTTTCATCACTTACAAGGTGTGTTCAAAAAGTATCAAAACTGACTTCCTCTTATGCAAAGATGGTAATAAACAATGAATGAAACATCATTTTTCTTAAAGATAGTCCTTTTCGTGTTGTGAGTTTTCAAGTGGTTGAAGCACTTTAAAAACTTTTCTTTTGTTAAAGTGTTCAGCAACACTCTTGTACTTCTTTAAAATCCTACACATTCTCAAATCTTACTCTTGAGATGAATTTTCAGTTTAGTAAACAAAAAAGAAAGTTGGCTAGTGTTAGGTTTGGTGATTGTGAAGTTTTCTGCCCATGCATAATCTTGTATTTCACCAAAAAACATTTTTCACAAAAATATCAATACTGTCTTCCTATTCTTTTTCAAATTACCACAGCCTTATCAACATGAATTCTTAGCATCTAGACTGCTGTCTAGATGATACTCTTGATGTCATCACTTTACTATGTAAGCTTCTCAGCCATGAACAAATTTGGATTTTAGATTTTTAAATTAAAACCAAATTTTAATTCAATCTTAATACTTTTAATCCTTTTTTTTATTTCACAAAATTGTTGAAGTATTTAAACAACATGCCAATAGATTGCAATACAGACATTTACTGATAGCCTTTCGGAGCATCAAATTTTGTGAAAAAGGATTCATATAGTATACAAGGGACTATTTCAAAGGAGATGGTAGAAACTAGATATTAGGTTAATTGATAGTTTCCATCATAAAATTCATGAATATTTTTTAAATACACATTGTATATGCACAACCAGTCAAAAGAATTTGGCGACCCTCATAAATTTCTATTTTCCCTCCCGAAAGTATTATTTTTAAGGAAACAAGTACCACAATGTTTTTATTTACTGTACTAAATACAAGGCTTCCTCAGTAACTGTAACCTTGGTATAACCAGATATCTTTTGAAAAATTGATTTGGAGGCATTTTCCTTCTTTAGTACTGAGCATGAATAAAACATTTTTCAAAAGTTACATTATGCCACCACTTGAACTCACATTTGACTATATTGGGTTGAATTACTATTTGCTAGATTCTACCAGTTTTACCTATGCAGATGACAATTTCATCATAGTCACCAGCTTGTATTATAGAAGGCTGACAGCTCTAAACATCACAACACAACTGAACCAATGTTATGACAAAAATGTGTCAACATCCACTTTGAGTAGAATACTCTGTGAAGCTGGCTTGTATGGTAGAATTGCTGTCAAGAAACTACTTTAAAGGAAGCAAAACAATGTCCAAAGCCTTCAGTGGGCCAAGGTGCAGAAAGACTGGACAATAGTGTTGTGAAATAAAGTCTCTGGACTGATGAATCAAAATTTGAAAACTTTGACTAAAATAGTAGGGTCTATATGCAGCAAAAAGTTGGTGAAAGACCTGCAACCCCCTGAATCACACCAACCATAAAGCATGAAGGAGCCTCTGTTATGGTGTAGGGGTTTTGCTAATTGCAGAGTTGGGGATTTGCACCAGGTGAAAGGCAAGTTGAATCAGACTGGCTATCACAGCATAATGCAGCATCATATGATTCCATTTGGAATGAAGCTTGTGGGTCAAGGATTTGTACTTATGCAATATAGTGACCCAAAACATACTAGTAAACTCTGTCCGAGGTACATTAAAGGCAAAAAGTAATAGCACATCCTTCAACTGATATCTTGGCCGGTACATTCAGTGGACTTAAACCTCATTGAAATGGTGTGGGATGATCTTGACCCAAAAAGTTAGAGCTAAACAACCCTCAAGTGCAGCTCACCTCTCGCAACTCTTGCAAGAGAGCTAGGCAAGACTATGTTCAGTCTACCTCCAGTCTTTGATAAAAAAGAATGTTGAGAACCTGTGAACCAGTGATAGTGGCTGAAGAGGGTTATTTTGATGAATGAAAAATTTAAGAAGTTTTTTTTTTTTTTTTGTTTAATTTGTATCTAATGTGGCACAAAAAGACTTGTATTTAGTATAATAAATAAAGTCATGGTGGTGCTTTACTTGCTTCATTAAAAATAACACTTTCAGGATGAAAAATAAAACTTTTGAGGATGGATTGATACCTCTGACTAGTAGTATATATATATATATATATATATATATATATGTCATCACATCATCCTCATTAAGTCATACTGGCAGCACAGAGTTCCCTGATTCTCTTTTACCATCTCTTTGTATCATCCATCATTCCTAGGTGGTCTTCTAGAACACATCCAATGCCTGAACACAGCTAATGTGAGTTTTTACGTGTTGGCTAATGCTGGTGCATCCATATGTTAAAGTCCATAAGAGAACATTGCTGATGAGTTCGACTTTACTACCCCTGCTTTGCCACAAAATGTCCTGTTTGTCTTATTTGGATAGTTTGCATGATGGGAAGCAAGTGTCCATTCAACTGCTGTTTCATTGGGTATTGCTTCCCTAATTTCTTCAAAGCAGCACATAAAATTTTTGTGTAGTTTCCATGTTGCTTTTTCTTTAGCTGTTTTGTTTGTATCCATATAGTCCATCTATACAGTTGTATTGAGCCTGCTGCCATTTGGAAAAAATCCAGTTTTATTTAATTTAAGAGATCAGATTTTCATATGATCGATGACCTGTCTTTGCCAGGCATATGTTGACATCACTTTCTGTTGATAAGATATTGCCGTTGAGGTTTGTGAACTAGACTACTAATTTTAAAGGCTAGCCACTTACAGTGCAGATATTTCCTTCTTGTTTAAAACTCAAGGACTCTGTTTTATTTGTGTTTTCATAGAGGCCCATCCTCCTGGTTCTTTCTCTAGGCTATGCTGTTGGGATTTGGCTTGACCAGATGTATTTGCGAGAAGCACTAGATCATCTGTGTTGTCTGCCACTGTCATTGTTTCTTCAGGACATCATCTGCTTTTGCCTTTTTTAGTGTGAAGCCATTTTCTATTATTAGATCTATGGACATTTGAAGTATGTAATCTAGGCAGATTATAAACATACATGGTATCACCTTGAAAGACTCCAGTGATAATGTTGAAGAAGTCAGTGTTGCTATTTTGTGAGTGAACCGTTGCTTTTGGGCTTTTGTAAAGAATCATCATAGTGGTAACAGTTTCTTTTGGTAGACTATGCTTGTAGTATTTGCAGCATCTGTCTTCTGCGAATGGAGTGAATGCTTTAGAGAAATCTATGAACAATAGAGTTACCTTGAGATTTTTTGTTTTTACTCCTTTGATGATTTGATGGATAGTCAGAATCTGTCAAGTTGTGGATTGATTTTGCCAAAAAAACATCCTGATTTTTCCTCAGAATGTTCTCAATTTTAGGTTGGAAATGATTGAGAAGCAGGGCTATATAAACCTTTGCAACTATAGCCGTAAGAGTTATGTCTCTGTCGTTCTTAATGATTCCAAGGTCACTTTTCTTGGAGAAGTAGGAGGATGCAACCCTTTGTCTAAATAAATTTGATACTATGCAGGAGGTATCTGAAAGACATACACTGAATAGCAAACATTAAAATTTTGTTATCACCCCCATAGCAGTAGCAACTGAGTGCATACAAACCAAACCAAGAGCCAAATGTAGCATTCCCTGAGAGTCTACAGCAGTTAGGGAAAAATGAGATATCATGAAAAAAGCATCCTTGCATAATAAAAGAAACCCAACAAATGCAAGAACACAAAAATTTAACAGTCTTGAGAGAACTTAGAGTCACATACCAAAAAGAACCACTCATTCAAGAAGAAACACTTTAGAAGTGGAAAGAACATTTCAAGAATGTGCTGGGAAATCTTTCTGAAATCACTGATAAATCAAACAAAAAATGATTAACAGCCAACTAGATATTAAACTAGGACAGTTCATGGAAGAACTTGATGCAGTACTGAAAAAGATTCAAAGCAGAAAGGTTACAGGCCTCAAAAAATACCTCAAGATGGAAGACAAGAAAATCTAATGACATACTTCTTCGATTATGCAATGCTATATATATATATATATATATATATATATGTATATATATATATATCTAATTTTTCTTGGAGAAAAAAAGGAAAAGAATACATTAAGAATCATTAATTAATGTTTATAGAATGAAATAAAAATGTTTTTAAAATAAAATAACAACCTAATTGAAATCTCCACTTATTATGTTTTTAATTCAACATCGTACTCTTCGTTTCCAAACAACTCTGTCTCCAAATGCAAAATTTAGATTTCTCACGGCTTCAATTTCATAATGACTCAGCTTGAATTCCTACATTTATCAAATGTTAAAAGCACTGAACCACATTCCATATTTGCCTAAAACAAACTATAAAAGATTTATAAATTGACAAAAAATATTTGCTAAATAATTGTCAAATAAACTATTTCTTAAACTGAAATATCGACTAAGAATACATTTTCTTCTTAATTTTGTCTTTAATAAAAGATAGAAATGTCAATCTAAAGGCAAAAATGATTTACCCACGGATTTTTTTTTAAATAGGATATAACCATCTTTTTGTCTACATATTTTAAAACTAAAAATTATTAATATTCACAATCAGTGTAGACAGCATTTTTAAAGAGATTTCTAGGGTGAGCAAGTTAAAAATTCAGACACATTATTGAAATCTTTGGTAGTTAAAAGAGATGACATACCTGAACTCATGAAATTTATCATCCAAACAAAATATTGCCAACTTGTTCAGAAGTGTTGACTAAAGAAATTTCACAGCACCAGCATACTATTGTTTTTGAGTATATTATTGCCACCAAAGACTTTAAAAATGGAACTTGATACCACCTTGCTTAACACTCAGCATTATAAGGTACGGTTCAAGGGTAAAGTGGAGCAATCCAGGGAATGGAGTAGCGCCCTCCCCTACACCTTGGTGTAGTAGCTATCGAAAAGGGAGCCTTCGGGTCACCCTCGACTATGGTCGCTAACTTTACTTTACTTATTGCCACACAACTATTATCTCTCTCATGTTGTGCAGCTAGCACGGACATCCCTGACCCTCTCTCTCCACGTCTCCCTATCATTCATCGCCTCTGGCAGGTCTTCAGGGTTACATCCTGTATCATCACATAGCTGCTGTATGTATGTTCGAGCTGGTTGTCCTGCTTTTGATTGGCCATATGCGGGGGTCCACAGGAGTACATCACTTACGAGCTCAACCTTGCTTCTCCAGCAGTGTCCTGCATGTCTGGTTCATCTAGCTTGGATAGTTTTCATGATAGGTACTATTTACCAACCCCTCCGCTCGGGCAGGATATGACACAAGGTCAATTTTTAAGCGGAGTTTAACAGGTTTGAATTCAGAGTTTTCCTTCTCCTAGACTAGTTTTCGTGATAGGTGGTAGGTGACCATATAGTTGGTGCTTTGTGGGGTGTTGCTGCCAGGACTTGTTCAATATTGCTCTCAACATTCTTGTATCATTGCCGTCTAGCTTCTTCTTCAGCCATTTAGTTAGCGTCCAAGTAGTGCATCCATATAGCAGTATCGATACGACCGCTGCTTGGAAGAAACTGTGTTTCATTTTATCGGTCAGGTCTGATTTCCATAAGATCGAGAGCCTATCGATAGCTGTCCATGCCTTCGTTAGCCATGTGTCAATGTCTTTTTCGGTTGATGAGATGCTGCTTCCTAGGTAGGTGAATTTTGTAGGTCATGGTTATCTTTCGATGGCTGTTTTTATTCTCATCTACTGAAGCCACTCTTATAGATGAGCAGCAGGAGTTCTCCGATCGAACTGACAATCCTGAGCATTAAGCTGCAGGGTTCAAATGTCCATCATGCTGCTTCTCATGTTTACATAGAAAAAAAAAAAAACTTTTATAGAAACATGAAATTTACATACTGTTAAGGTACCTACCTTCCGGACTATAATGAACTCTTCCAATTACTATGAATACCAGGAGAATATTCATCTCAGTGTTAAGTTCACTCCAGCTCCTCTCCAGACTCGTCTGGGGAGGTGCAAGGCCGATGGTCCGTAGACAGGTCTGTATCCAACGTACACGCAACGGGGGTCTGGGTATGCCTGATCTGGAGAGCCACTGGCTTGCTGAAAGACTTGCATATCTGGGCCGTGTCTTGACGGGGGACTCAGTGTGGAGACGAAAGGCGAGTCGGACTTTTCCTCGCCTCAAGTCAGACCCAAAGGCTGAAGGTCGACGTAGGCCTTTGGGCGAAGCACTGTTTGTCCGCGAGTGCCGAAAGGCCCTTCGTAACCTTCTTGGGTGCAGTGACCTTTCATGGCCTTGGAAGGAGCTGTATCGGGAATTAGTGGTGGGTTCCGCTTCTGATCCTCTCAGCGAGCGGCGCGGCTGGACGGCGGAGGAGATCCGCTCTCACTGGAATTGGGCGCCAGGATCGAGCTTCTTGAACAACTCCGAGTTCTCGCTCACCTGGCGACTTGTTCAGAATGCGTTATCCCTTCGCGGCTTGAACTTCAGAGCGGGCCTGGCAGACATGCCTGATTGCCCTTGCTGCAGCAGTGGCTTGGAAGAAACGGCTGAGCACGCCTTCTACTACTGCGAGCGAGTCCGCCCGTTTTGGGATCACGTCGGGGAGTGGACGGCTCGCATCGAACCCAAACAGCTCGTGCTGCTCGACGTTGGTTACGTCGTAGACAACGTTCTTCCTCCGTATCACGGTGAGAAGCATGTGGTGTTTCTCGCGATCCTAGCTGTAGCCCGAATGGTGATTTGGATGACGCGAAACAAGGGATTGTATGACGATGCAAACTTTTCTCATCGTGATCTGGTTTTGTATTTTCGGCATCAGCTGAGGGTCAAAATCAGATGCGATAGAAAACGCTTGGATCGCATAACATTCAGCAAAAGGTGGGTGACTGCAGCGAGCCTGGTCGTACGAAAGGGGGCAATGTTGGAGTCATCCTTCCCTCCTCTGCCGGCCCATGGCGTCTACGGTACGGGTCCTTAGGGACCCCATCCCTGGTAAGTAGAATTGTTTTTCCCTTGTAACCTAGTTAGTAGTATGTTGTGAGTCATTGTCCCCATCATCTAGTCGTTAGTTTCTCAAGATCTTCCCCCTCCCTATTATTTTTGTACCCCAACCTGAATTCCAGCCCGCTTTTATTGAAGATCTTGAACCTTCATATATAAAAAATCATATTATCTACTTCTATCGACCCATACCGCGCCCGACCCTTTATTTCTTTTATCTCTGTAGATTAGTATTCCCTCCCCACCTAGGGCAGGTCCGGCTTGTTTCCGGTTTCTTTCGACCCGGAAAACAGTCGGCCTCCAATTTTATAGACGGGGGATGGGAGGGAAACCAAACGGGGAATTTTTCTTTGTTTCTCTTGTATATATAATTTTTCGGGGTTTTTTCTCCCATTCCCATCATTTCATTGTACATAAACCATATTTTGTAAATAAAAATCATATACCACCTTTGGGTTTTAAGTAGGTTTTCTTCATAGAGCAAATGCGGTATTTTGGTAACTGCTGCGCGCATGAAGAAGGATGAATGGTTATATATTGTACTGTTGAATGGGTCGGCGAATGTGGCTAGCTAGGTCCCTTTAGAATATATAGAAAAGCAAGACCGCTCCCTTCCCCTCCCCAAAAACCTTAAGGCCTCGTGCCTTCTTAGTACTTACAAAGAAATAAAGTTAAGTCAACCCCAGGCGTTTTGGACTGTGTTTAATTTTCTACAGAAAAGTAAGTCAATATTGTTAAAAAATTATTGTTATAGTTGAAAATTATTGTTATCGTTATATTATAGTTATTGTTTCGTGACCCTCCTCAAACAATTGTTATTGTTGTTTGTGTGTGAGGAGGGTCAAACCTCGACTCGACTTCATTGTTTTACTAAAACAAAACAAAACAAAACGACCGCCATTTTTTCATCGAACATTCATTTCACTAGTTGAAGTCCATTCGCATTTTAAAACATCATTCCCCCTAGTTGCCCTTTTAAAACGCAACTATGGGGGAAACATCTCGGATTCCAAACGAGATGAACTTATCACAGGACATATTTATTAACATGGAACCCTCCCCGAAGCCGGAAGACTTATCATTATCTTCATCGGCCATACAACCAGCGCAAAAACCACCGGCAACGCCAGTCTCCTGGTCGTCGCAATTACAAAAAAAGAAGAAAACTCCAGAAGACTACGAGAACGACAGAGTCAGGAAATACGCAAAGTATTTCAAAGAAAACGAAATTTTACCCATACCTGAATTGGTAGAGGCTGTTGAGCCTAAGACTCTGTCGTTCGTAGTGACAGATTTAAGGACCAGGAGACTGGCTGGCCTCAAAAAGGAATCATTTGAGGAATTGCTCCAAACTGCAGGCATCCCAGGTAAGTATTTTTACCGAAGGAGTTTTGCTACCTGGGATGTCTTGCTCCCATCCGAAGAAATCGCCAAGAAACTGGCCACACAAAATATAACCACGAAGTACTTCCGGCTTCAGCCAGAATATAGAGGAAAAAGAAGAATAAAAGTCACCGTATGTAATGTGTCGATGCAACTTAATGGAGAAGTCATCGCTGCCTATCTAAGTTCATACGGCGGCGTAGAAGACTATATGCAAATCAAATCAGCGCATGGCACGGTATACAGTGATTTTTTATTCACCATGATACTAGATAGGGGAGGGTTCAACACAATACCTCATATCATATCGTACAGAGACACAACAATGACAGTCATCGTAGAGGGCAGGAAACCGCTTTGCTGGTATTGCAAGCAATTAGGACACTTCTCGCGGTCCTGCCCTCAGAAAGCCACCATCGCCACAAACAAAACGACTACCACCACCAACGATACAATGAATACCACCACGAAAACAACCACGACTACTACTACTACAGCAGCCAAGAAAAACACCAACACGGAAACAGGGGTCCAACCCGATAAAGAAGAAGGGTGGACTCTAGTAAAAGGGGGCAAAAAGAAAAAAACATCCCCAACAAAAACAACAGAAACTACTAAAATATCAGCAGCAGCACCAGCAACAACAGAGACACCAATAAAAAAGAAAAACAAAAACCAACCAGAAGAGATGGAAACATCTTATAATTTAAAAAGGAGAAGAGACAGCGGGGATTCAGACAAGGATGGGGAGAAAAAACAGTGTACACCAAAACCAAAAAAACAACAACCACAAATAAAAAAACAAAAACCACAACAACCCATGCCCACTCAACCCCAGAAACCCACAGAAAAAATCCAAGGACCGTCACCAATCATACAGAATAACCCACAATGCCCAGCGCAAATCCTCCACTCCCCAGCTCAACATATACAAAAAGAACCCCCCCTCCTACCAATTCTTCCTTCTCTCTCTCCAATCACCACTCCCAAAATGTTCTCCCGATCCAGATCAGTCAACAGAATTGGACAATCACCTTCACCGTCACCCACACAGACAAGAACTCATTCAGCCACAAATGAAGTTCGAAAACCATTAATTGAAATCACCCTTTGTTCAGAACCAGACCCATCTAAAATCACAGATCATCAATTAAAGACAATTCTGAAACCCTTATTTTCATTCAAATCCATCAATGAAAAATCCATAGCAAACCCATACTTGTTTAGGGATGCAGCCAAGGTGACCACCTTTGTTCGCGCAGCTGGTACCCGTACAAGGGAGCTGTGGCGCTTCATTCAGGAAGCCAGCTGTGCAAATTTAAGGCTGGCAGAATTGGAGCATTCCTCCCTCAAAAAAATGCTTCCTTTTTGCTCGGGCAGGGTCCCGATTTTAGTTCACCCATTATTTTATAGGTCCCTAAAACTGAGGTATCCCATGGATGTCGGAGGAATTAGCAGGGACGACCGAGTGAGTACTGAGCTCGGCACCGGTTCCCTGCGTCAGGCCGTCGGCATCCTCACCCCGAAGGATTTCCGGCCCGTAGTCGACACTGAGTAAGGTAAGTTGGATTGATGGCTTTAAACCTTGCCAGTTTGAATGTGAGTGGACTGAGGGATTCAAGCAAGTGTACGCGCTTGCTTGCTGAACTCAAGAACCTCGGAGTGAATGTTGCTGCAGTGCAGGAGACTCACTTCACTTGCGGTGCCGACTGTCGGGTGCTGGAAAGCGACTTTAACGTTTTCTCAGCATACGGCAGCCGCACCAGCGCTGGGGTCTCTTTGCTAGTTGGACGCAGCCTTGATGCTGATGTTGACGTTGTTTTTGCAGGTGACGAGGGCCGGCTGGTTGTGGCCGATGTTGCCGTGAAAAGTTTCAAGTTTCGTCTGGTTGCGGTTTATGTGCCCAATATCGCTGCGGAGAGGGTTTCCTTTTTTCGTCGGTTGGCGTCGTTCCTGGACAATACGAAGCGGCTAGTCTTAATGGGTGATTGGAATGCGATCCTTGATCCCAAGATAGATAAGGTCGGTCGGGGAGCTAGTAGTGCGGGAAGGTGTGAGAGCAGCCTTGTCGGCTTCGTGACTCGTCACGGTCTCGTCGACAGGTTTCGTCTTGATCACCCAGGGCGGGAGATGTGGACGTGGCTAGATAGCTCGCCCTCTGCCAAAGTAGGTTCCTACTTGGACAGAGTGTTAGTGAGAAGAGCTGACATTGATTTTGTTAGTTGTCCCACGTTCCACTTGATAGCGTGGACTGACCATAAACTCATTAGAGTCAGTCTGCGGTTAGTGAATAGACCTAGTCTAGCCGGCTACTGGAAGTTCAATACCTCCTTACTGGAGATACGGGACTTCCGGGACCGGCTGGAATCCCTAATTCAGCGGGCGTTAGTGGGGGGTGGTTACCGGAAATAGGTGGTGGGTTTCTCTTAAGCATAGGATTAGAGATTTCGCCACCAAGTACGGTCGACAGCTCAACTTAGATAGGACCGCGGAGGCGAAATCTATAGATGATAGACTTTCCCGGGCGGTGGCTGGGGGGGACTCCCTAGGTGTAGAGCTAGCTTGGAGGGACCTTGAGCGTGAGAGTAGCGAGCCCTAGAAGGGATCAGTAGTTAGATCTAGGCTAAAAAGAGTTCTCAACGAAGCTGTGAAATCGAACGCGACTGCGCGTGAAGAAGAAGTGCGAAGGTTCCCCGATTGGTACATCGCATCTGTCAAGACCCCGGACGGGCGTCTGCTGCGATCAGGTCGTGAGATACGTGACGCCTTTCGGGCGCACTTTCGGGATCGCTTTGCCCGCTGCACTGATCTCCCGCTCCGGGAGTTTCGTAGCTATCTGGCCGACTTCCCCCGTCTTGGGGCGGCTGAAGCGGCTAGCTGCGAGGGTGTGGTTACTGAATGCGAAGTCCGTGATGCGTTGAAGCAGGTTGGCCTCAACAAGTCGCCGGGACTAGATGGTTTGCCGTACGAAGTGTACTTGAGGATGTCGCACATGTTTGTGCCTATTCTGACGGATATGTTCAACCATTGGTTCGCCCATTGGTTTGCCATCCCTGGTAGCGTTACCAAGGGCTTGATCACATTGCTGAAGAAAGGTGGCAGGCATGTTTGGGAGGGTTTAGACGATTACAGGCCCATAACTCTGCTTAACACAGAGTTAAAGATTTTGGCCCGGGTCTTAGCGAATTGTTTACAGCGTGTCATTAGTGATCTGATCGGCCCCGAACAGACCTTTGCTGTGAAGGGAAGATCGATCCAGGACAACCTGCACTTGATTCGCGAGGTCCTAGAGGGGATAAAAGACGACACCGAATCCGCGCTGATCAGTTTAGATCAGTCCAAGGCCTTCGATAGGGTAGACCATCGGTTCTTGGCGTCTGTTTTGGAGACTGCCGGATTCAAACCGGAGTTCCGCAGATGGATTAGCATGATGTACCACAACCCTCAGGCAGTGGTGCAGGTGAACGGAAGGCGTTCGGGGGTGATCGCGATCGAGCGATCGGTCCGGCAGGGCTGCCCCCTGTCTCCTCTTCTCTATGTCCTCGCGTTGGAGCCCCTCCTGCGCAGGCTTAGGGATGAGGGGACAAGTCTGGCACTGCGCGTTATCCCATTCGGCTAGGGTTTCCGCGTTCGCTGATGACGTCACAGTTTTCGTATCCCGCCTCCGGGATATAGAGGCTGTGAAAGAGGCGGTTGTCGAGTATGAGCGGATTGCAGGGACCAAGGTCAATTTTGACAAAAGCGAAGGTTTGCGGCTTGGTGCTTGGAGGGGTAGCAATACTCTTCCAGGACCCTTCCGCTGGAGTGACGGACCCATCCGCATCCTCGGGGTGTGGTTTGGGCCCAACCTCCAACTGGAGCGAAATTGGTCGGAAGTATATGCTAAGGTGAATGCTCAGGTGGGAACCTGGCTTTCAAGGAGGTTGTCCTTAAAGGGCAGGGCGGAGGTGTGCGCCGCGTACGTCTTCCCCTTGATCCTTTACCGATTAGCTGTACTCCCTCTGCCTAAGGCACATCGGTTGGCACTGCAACGATCCCTCTCCAGACTTGTCTGGGGAGGTGCAAGGCTGATGGTCCGTAGACAGGTCTGTATCCAACGTACACGCAACGGGGGTCTGGGTATGCCTGATCTGGAGAGCCACTGGCTTGCTGAAAGACTTGCATATCTGGGCTGTGTCTTGACGGGGGACTCAGTGTGGAGACGAAAGGCGAGTCGGACTTTTCCTCGCCTCAAGTCAGACCCAAAGGCTGAAGGTCGACGTAGGCCTTTGGGCGAAGCACTGTTTGTCCGCGAGTGCCGAAAGGCCCTTCGTAACCTTCTTGGGTCCAGTGACCTTTCATGGCCTCGGAAGGAGCTGTATCGGGAATTAGTGGTGGGTTCCGCTTCTGATCCTCTCAGCGTGCGGCACGGCTGGACGGCGGAGGAGATCCGCTCTCACTGGAATTGGGCGCCAGGATCGAGCTTCTTGAACAACTCCGAGTTCTCGCTCACCTGGCGACTTGTTCGGAATGCGTTATCCCTTCACGGCTTGAACTTCAAGGCGGGCCTGGCAGACATGCCTGATTGCCCTCGCTGCAGCAGTGGCTTGGAAGAAACGGCTGAGCACGCCTTCTACTACTGCGAGCGAGTCCGCCCGTTTTGGGATCACGTCGGGGAGTGGACGGCTCGCATCGAACCCAAACAGCTCGTGCTCCTCGACGTTGGTTACGTCGTAGACAACGTTCTTCCTCCGTATCACGGTGAGAAGCGTGTGGTGTTTCTCGCGATCCTAGCTGTAGCTAGAATGGTGATTTGGACGACGCGAAACAAGGGATTGTATGACGATGCAAACTTTTCTCATTGTGATCTGGTCTTGTATTTTCGGCATCAGCTGAGGGTCAAAATCAGATGCGATAGAAAACGCTTGGATCGCATAACATTCAGCAAAAGGTGGGTGACTGCAGCGAGCTTGGTCGTACGAAAGGGGGCAATGTTGGAGTCATCCTTCCCGCCTCTGCCTACCCATGGCGTCTATGGTACGGGTCCCTAGGGACCCCACCCTTGGTAAGTAGGATTTGTTTTGTTTTGTTTTTTCCCTTGCAAACTAGTTAGCAGTATGTTGTGAGTCATTGTCCCCGTCATTTAGTCGCTAGCACTCAAGATCTTCCCCAACCCCATTATTTTTGTACCTCAACCTGTATCCCAGTCCGCTTTTTGAAGATCTTGAACATTCATATGTAAGAAATCAAATCACCCGCTTCTATCGACCCATGCCGAGCCCGACCCTTTTAATTCTTTTATCCCTGTAGAGTAGGAACCCCGCCCCACCTAGGGTAGGTCCGGCTTGTTTCCGGTATTTTCGACCCGGAAAACAGTCGGCCTCCAAATTTATAGACGGGGGGATGGGAGGGAAACCAAACGGGGAATTTTTTCCTTGTTTTTCGTGTATATATGTTTTTTCGGGGTTTTTTTTCTCCCATTCCCAGCATATCCATCAAAATCATACATTGTAAATAAAATCATGCATAAGTTTCGGGTTTTAAGTAGGAATTTTTCATAGAGCAAATGCGGTATTTTGGTGGTTGCTGCGTGTATGGCGATGGACGAGTGATTATATATTGTATTGTTGAATGGGTCGGCAAATGTGGGTAGCTAGGTTCCCCATAGAAAATACAGTTAAAGCATGACCGCTCCCTTCCCCTCCCCCAAAACCACAAGGCCTCGTGCCTTCTTGTATTCATTACAAGAAATAAAGTTAAGTTACCTCCAGCCAAACACTTTGGCAGTCAGACTGACTTTCAACATTCTTTTACCTATGCTGTATTTATACTTTCGTTCAATATACTTGTTTCACGTAATCCTGAGTTTGTGTCTTTTTTCCAGACCTTTTACTGGTCCACAACACATACCCGTGAATGTTAACCTTTTATCTTTAGGGTTTTATGATATTATCATTAAATGTTTATTATAATCATCTTCTAAACATTTAAAATTTTGTTTTCTAGATTTAATGATTTATTTTAAAAATAGTTTTAGTTTTGATGAATGGATATCTTAAATTTTGAAAGTTTGCACTAAGCCAATTTGCCAGAATAGAATAGTGGTTCCTGAAATATTTGGCAGTTGAAAATTAACCACCTCTATTGGTCTAGTGGGTAGAGTGTTCACCAATGGTCTGGGAGACTGGGGTTCAACCCCAGAGGTTGAGTCATACCAAAGACTTAAAAAAATGTTACTTGATACCACCTTGCTTAACACTCAGCATTATAAAGTATGTATCAAGGGTAAAATGAAGTAATCCAAAGAAAGGAGTAGCACCCTCTCCTACACCTCAGTGTAGTAGCTATTGAAAAGGGAGCCTTCGGGTTGCCCTCGACTACAGCTACCAACTTTACTTACTTATATGGATAGTAAAATAAACTGATTTACAAATAAGATATTAAGAAGCAAAATTCACTTAAGACCAAACCAGAGCAACTTAATAAATAAACAACATAGTAAATAAGTGCTTAGCTATGCTTTTTGGATATTGTTCATTCACAGCATAAGTTCTACTTATACAGCTTCTTGCCAATTTTTTTAAATGACTGCACATAGACCTCCTATTGTTCATAGCAAAGTGCACACCACTGATGCTATGGGTGGTCAAACTAACTCTCAAGACCTGATTTTACTTCTCTTTTGTATATCTTCTAATATGTACTCAGTTTGATGCATGAACAAACTATTGTCAAATTCTAGTTTCTGTAAATATGTAGATAAAGTGTTTTCTCTCAAATGTTATATATATATATCCATGTTTTTAGTTACCAGTTCATGTAACTGTTATCCAGCAATGGATTAAATATTACCTCTAATGTTCTTCTAGTAGCATAGATTTGGCATTAAATAACTCACTTGCCCAATGAGCTGGGGCTGTAAAATATACCAACTGCATCTCTGCAGAGAAGAAAGAACCCCACCACCAATGAGTGTCCTGGTTATGACATTGAACCATTTGAAGATAAGGCTCCTGTCCTGGAGCTTTGGGAGATATGGAATACTCTCTTATTGCCATTTCTCCCAGGTCCACTCTGATCCAATAGTAATAGTACCTGTTAGGGTCCCAACTATGAGTCAAATAGAACTGTTTAACCATTTACAATACTGGAAATCATTTAACTGTGACAAATAGAACTATTAGTATTAGATAGAAATACTTGAAATCATTTAACTGTGTGCAAATAAATCAGTCCTGGCTCAAGTAAAGATTGTTTTCTACAAACTATTTGTTGACAAACCATATATATATGTATATATATAAGCAGGATTTGGTATTAAATAACCTGCAAGAGTTGATGTGCCATGAAACATAACTAACCAATCAACTAGATAACCCTCAAAGGTTGATATGCCATTAAACAAAGAAACTAAGCAACAGAAATATTACTATGTCTTGGGTAACATATGCATAGGTAAAGATGGGACTGCTGATAATAGGTAATTGACCATATGAATATCTGATCTCTATAGTGAAACAAAATAAGAATTCTTCCAAGCTATTGCCATATCAGTCCTAGTGTATAGGTACACCAATTTGAATCTAAGAGAGAAAAGGCTTGATGGGAACTACACAAGGATGATGCATGCTGTTTTCAACAAAGTATAGAAGCAGTTTCTTACTAAATAGCAGCTGTACAATCATTTTCCTGCCATCTTGCAAATCATCCAAAAAAGGCAAGCAAGACATACTGGATCCTATTGAAGAAGCAATAGCAAATATATAAGTGACAGTCTACTATGAACTCCAAGACATGGACTCACCAGTGTTAGTTGATAAGCAAAAACTTACATTCATCAGCTGTGTGTGGACAGCGAGTTCTATCTGGTGGACATACCAAATGTGATTGCCTATAGGGGTGGATGCAAAGAAAGAGTCAAATAAATATCCTGAAAAGGTTAATGGAGATAAATGTAATATCAGTGTAAGTATTACTATCATGATGTTGATTATCATCATCATCATAAAGGCATATCAACTGCACAGAAAGAGTCAAAAGAATCTGTGCATTTGATATGCCTTTATACTTATTCGATACAGATATATACAATTATCTTAAGACATTCCTTTCTAAAAATACCTAAAAACTTATAGAGAAATCTTTTTTAGTGTTTATTTCTGGTGAGTGTTTCGCAAGATTATTTGACTTTAGGCTCTTTAAATCCAAGGTCAGTAAGTATCTCATTGTCTCCTGGACATTGGAGCCATTTTTTGATCATCCATACATTCATATTCTCATCTTCATTAATTCCTTATTGGAGAATAGTCCCTGTAGTTAAATAGTTAAAGTGTTGGACTGCAGCCTCGAGTATAAGTGAGTTCAAACACTGGTCATGCTATTATGTTCACTTTTGGTGTAATGGTTTTCATTGTAGGAAATGGACACAGCAACACAAGTTCAAATCCTGAATAAAGCTGATTGCATTTCTCATAGCACTAATACCCTTAGCAAAGGTATGAATACAATTATTCTCTCACTAGCTACAAGTAAATAGTAGGGAAGACTCAGATCTTTATAACCATTCTGGGAGAAGGAAAACTCCGAGTTGAAACCTGTCAAACTCTGCTTAAAAATTGACCTTGTGTCACATCCTGCCGGAGTGGTGGGATTGGTAAATACATATTATGTTCACTTTTGGACTAATACCCTAGGGAAAGGTATGAACCTACTTATACACTCGGCTATGAGTTAAATCCTATCATGAATGTGGTTCTATTAGGATGGCTTTGGCATTAAATAATCCATGAAGGTTGTTCTGCCATTAAGCCAAGAAATCAAACCAAAACAATCTCCAATCATTCTTCCTATTCATTTACTCCAATTCATTTCCATATTATCATAACCCTTTGCTGAGTAGAGGCTAATTTTGTCTTGCTTATGGGGAATCTTATTAGAAAAAAAATAGTGATTTTGTAAGATCTAAATATAAAAATGATTTTGTTAAAATGTTTTCATAATGTCCTTTTTATCATTAATGAATTCCACATACTGTAAGCTTGAATAAATTCAAAAGTGATTCTACATTCATACTATACTGTAATGTTTAAGTAACTCTCTATATAAACTAAATTCCAGATCTATTAAATGATTCATACACACATATATCATTGTCATTGAATTAATCATATATACTATATAAATAATATACCTATATATATATATATAATGCATAAAATATATATAGTACTATATATATATATATATATATATATATATATTATTTTACGTGGTGTATATATACATAAATAATATATAATGTATATATGGATGATATATGTAACAATATATAATTTATATGTAAGTATAAATATATATGTATATATACAATATATATAGAGAGGCATAATATATATAGAAAGGTGTGTGTATATACATACATATATATATATATATAAAATATCTTATGAGGTGTATGTATGTATGTGTGTATGTAAGTGCATATCTATCTATCAATCTATCAATCAATCTATCTTTCCATTTATCTATCTATCTATCTATCTTCATATTTTGTAATATTGGCTATGATGAGACTAACTTTTTTATTCATACAACCTAAGCATGTTAGTAATGAGGAAGTTGTTTACCAAGTTGCCCACCTGTCTACTCTCTGCATCATGAGATACCAATGATTAGATATCTGGTCATAGTGCATGGGAAGTGGATTCTTGTTTTTCCCAAGGACATTAGCATGAATTGAACAACTGCAGCTGAAATTTGCAAACAGTTTGCAGATTTTATTTTCTATGTTGATTATCTTTATGTCACCTTTTGTGTGGAATTTACAATGTGATTAGTTTAGTCTGACACAAGTTTCCAAGAGTTGGGAACTCAGAATTTAACAAATTTTGGTGGTAATGGTCTTTGAGATAAGCTTCATACCTGCTGATATTTACTAAACTTAACTTAGTTTGACACAAGGTCACATATTTTGAGCATCCAATGGGGATTACCCGGGTTGTAAATTGAGTTTCCTAACCACAAATCTATATTCACATGCTTTGCTTTGTTTTAGTTATTATTACAAAAAATATTTTTTCTGTATCCCTCAGTGGCTTTGATAATACATCCTCATCCAATGGAAAAGTATTATCGATGAGATTTCTTTCAACTTTTGACCCAGCCATTCATATCTATTTCATTAATTACACTTCTTATTTTTCACCTTATGTCTTCATTTTTTCATTTTTCTGTCTTTATTCTTTTGATAGTCAATTTTTTTCTTGTCCTTTCACCTCTTTATTTTTTTTTTTCTTCTTTGGATAGTTTTTCCTCACTTTATCTTATTTCTTTCTTTTTCTTTAGTTTTTATTGTTAAGACTACCATTTATTAATGCTTCTTATGTTACTCAATTTCTTGGGTGTTTTTTTTATCTTTCACAGCAAATTTTTTTTACTTTTTTGGTCTTTCTCTCTTTCTCTCTCTCAATCTCTTTGACCAGTTTATCCCTTGCTGAGTCATTTTTATCTTTTTTTAAAATTTTTTTACTTCTTTTTTCTCTAATTGTCTTTCTCTTTCCAATATTTTATCATTGCTTTAGACCCCATGTTATGCTAAGTATTTATGTGTTTTCTACTTAAGACATTTAAAAAAAATCACATCACTTCTCATTTGTGATGCAAAGGCATTCTCTTTAACTCCCCTTAAGTCATTTCCATATATACATCATTATTTGCTTATAATTCAAATCTCTTTATAAGCATACCATTTAATATGCACAAGTTAAACACACACACACACACACACACACACACACACACACACACACACACACACACACACACACACACACACACACACAGACATACACACACACACTCACACACACCCACGCACACACACACACACACACACACACATATATATAAAATAGAATAATGAGTATATATATATATATATATATACTCATTATTTTTTCCTCGTACATGGTGGAATGCATATGTTGGAGTATTTAAGTATGAACACATGGATATTCACACACACCTATATCTATTAACTGTCAAACTGATTATGATTATGAGTCCGAGCAAGACTTCAACTTTGGTTGTTGTGTCCATTTTCTACGATGGTAACCTTTACAACAAGAACAATGTAGATACTGATATAGATCTAAATATATATAGTAACTATATATACATCATACATTATATAGACATATATCTAGAGAGAGAGAGAGAGAGAGAGAGAGAGAGAGAGAGAGAGAGAGTTATAGATATATGGGTTACATAAATAATTCTTTATTTTTCAACACCACTTCCTAACTAGTTGATGAACATAATACAATGATGAATATTATTAATCCTATATATCAAAAATTTTACACTGAAAATTTCAGATTGAAATTAATACTTATTGATCTCTTTATATATATATATATATATATATATATAAGGTTTAATCCCAGGTCAAGTCATACCAAAGACTCAAAAATGGTACTTGATGCCGTGTTTCTAAGCACTCAGCATTATAATGTGAAGATTAAGGGTAAAGTGGAGCATTCCAAAGAACTGAGTAGTACCTTCCCCTTCACCTTAGTGTAGTGGCTATTGAAAAGGGATCTTTCGGGTCACCCTTGACTAAGATCACCAACTTTACTTGTATGTATATATATACATATATATATCAAAGCATGTTTCGTAAAAGACTGTGGATTGTTTTCTTTTCAAGATGTTAAAGTGAAGACGTTCAAATTTCCTAGTTATTTTTCTTATGTCTGGGTGAAGGTGGTGAAGAAAGAGCCCTGTACTAGCCAAACAGAAGAAAAATAACAAGATGATTTGAGCGTCTTCACTTGAAGATCTTGAAAAGAAAACAATCAATGGTCTTTAACCAAACATGCTTAGATAATGACTTTCTGTCTAAGTACACAATATATATATATATATATATATATATATGTATATATATATATATATATAAAGTTTTGTAGCATAGATGAATTTGCTAATTAGTCATCAATTTTATCTAATCCTCTCTCTCTCTCTCTTTCTCTCTCTCTCTCTCATGTCTGTGTTTATGTGTTTGTGTGTACACAAGGAGTTACTCAAAGGTACAAAGCATCTTTCCCCAAAGAAGCTTATTTTTCAATGTATATATGATCATCACAAATAAATATATGTTTAAATGATGGTGCACATACATTAAAACAGTGGATATGTTCTTTTTCAAACCTACTTTATTCTGTAAAGAAAACAAGTTGGATTCCTCTCTCTAAAAGCAGGTATCATCTCATATTTTCAGTGGTTCTTTATTGCTTGTGAATCAGTGCATATGTTTTCAGTTGGTTTTTTTTTACCAGTTAAGAGCTTCTCACAGATTCTTACATGATTTTTTTTATTAATTTACATGATGTTGCTAAAACCATTCCAAGGCATCTACATTGGTGGATATCGTGGAAAATATGATATTTTTCTCATTAATTCTAATTTTTAATTGGAGCATGGTCAGTGACTATAGTCATAAATTTTGATTAGTATTTTCTTCCAGTTTTTAATTTTACTTTTTTTTATGGCAAATCATTATTCCTATGACAGTGAGGAACAGTATATACTGAAGACAATAATACAGGATAAGCTCTAGGTGAGACTTAAAATTACATCTTCCTTTATCTCATAAAAGTTTAGTTATAGATACAAACTGCTTTACTAATGCAAACTACTGTTATCACAGAAGCCTAAATCACTTTAATAATTCAACCTCTTCTTAGTGTTATGTTAGCTTTAAATTCTAGTTGCTTTACTTTATCAAAATCTACTTGGGCCATAACTTCTATAACAATATAGAATTGTATTTATCAGAGACAATAATAAAAGATGAGCTAACAGTGAGACTTGAACCCACTTCTTTCTTTGCCTCTGGTAAGCCTGGTTATCCTTATGTGATACTTTACAAACTAAGTGATGAAAGTCATTGGAGGCGGGTGTCCTCGTGGTGTAATGGTTAAAGTGATGGACTGCGGAATCGTAGTACGCGAGTTCGTACTCTACACACATGCATTCATTGCTCATAGAGGTGCACATGGTGTAATGGTTATCATAGGAAATGGATACAGTGACCCGAGTTCAAATCCTGGAGGAAGCTGATTTTATTTCACATAGCATTAATACCCTTTGGAAAAGTATGAATCCAATTATTCTCCATCCTGCTATTGGTAAATAGTAGGGCAGACTAGTTCTTTAGCCTTGGTTAAGCAATCAGTCTAGGGGAATGAAAACTCTGAATTCAAACCTATTAAACTCTGCTTAAAAATTGACCTACTGTTACATCCTACCCATATGAAGGGGCTGGTAAATATATGCATATAACGTAAGTAAGTTGGCGACTGTAGTCAAGGGTGACCCGAAGGCTCCCCTTTTCGACAGCTACAACACCAAGGTGTAGGGGAGGGTGCTACTCCTTTCCTAAGATTGCTCCACTTTACCCTTGATCCGTACCTTGTAATGCTGAGTGTTAAGCATGGAGGCATCAAGTGCTATTTTTTGAGTCTTTGGTATAACTCAACCTGGTATTGAACCCAGGTCTCCTAGGCCATTGGCGAACACTCCCAGGCCATTGGCGAACACTCTAAACACCATGCCAATGTCCAGTTTACTTACTTTACTACATACATATACCACTCCTAAAACACACACAAATGCATACCCCACACATGTACACCACATACTCATATACACCCTACAATCCTATGCTCAAACACACAAACATCTACACTCTTACTTAACATACACCCAGTACATACACACAAACACACATCCATCATACTCACAAATAGAAACAGACACTCACAGAAACACAAACTCATACACATTCATGTACCATATACTCACACATGCACCCCATACACAACACATACATGATTACACATGTACACACACATAAACACACTCACATATGGACAAACATATGCACACACTAGTGTGTGTGTATGTGTGTGTTTAACAATTAATACCTGCCACTGCTATAAAACAAAGATGAGTTAGTAACTAAAGGATATGGACTACTAAGAAATATATCTTTAAGAATATAGTCGTTACTTTCAGTGAAAAACAACAAAAAAAATGATTAGGTCTGAGAGAAAACCAAAAAGCCATAAAAAGACCAAAAATGATTCCTTCCAACATTCATGGTGTTTAGATGTTAGTGCTGGTTAGAAGAAAGAGACAGAAAAATCTGTCGAAGGAAAAATTTCCTACCTTTAGCGAGTATTGGTCTGGAACATAGTGAAAAAATTCAGGTCAATGTTCAGGTGAACAGTATGTGTCAGGGTTTTGTCAGTTGGTTCATTTTACAGTCTGGTCATTTGTTAGGTCATTTTATGTTGAGGTCAGTCTTTTTTTTTCATTTGTATGGTTTCAAGTATTCCTGTCAATTTGAAATAATTGGCACACAAATCTATTTGGCTCATTGATTGGACCCTAACAAATACAACCACTCTAAGTCAGAGTGGGCATGGGAATAATACCAATAAAAGGTTGAGTCCACTTTCACAAGATCTCTGGAACTGCAAACTCACCACCCTGCAGCTTACTGGCCATACTTATGATATGACAGGAATTATTTATGTACTTTATATATATATATATATATATATATATAGGTATGTGTGGATGTGTGTGTGTGTGAATGTACACTTGCATCTGTGTGTGTATGAATATCTGCTTGCATGTGCATGTGTCAAAACAAAAAATGTGTTGGTATATATATATATATATATATATATATATATATATATAAGATTGTGTGTGGACCAGATTTTTATGTATACATATATATATATATATACGAAAATATGTAGATATGTATGTATTTATAAATGCATATATATGTATATGTGAGTATACATGTGTGAGGATATGTGTGTATTTGTCAATGTGAGATTATGTGTATTTATGTGTGAGAGTATCTATATGTGTATATACATTGTCATTGGTGTCATTTTTATGTATTGACCAAAATCAATCTTTTTCAGTTGAACTCTTCATCCTGCATTTCATTTTTGACTTCACTGCCCTGCAATCTGCATTCCAGAATGAGGCACAGTTCTGTTCATTCCTCTCTCAGTTAATAGCATTGCTTACTGAAACAAAACAATATAATCAGGCATGGTGGATCAAGAGACAAAGGAGAGAGACAGAGAGAGTGAGAGAGAAAGAGAGAGAAAGCATGTAACTAAAACAAAAACATTAAGATCAACTGCTCCCAGGACACTTCACCCCAGTCTTTTATTCAGCCATCCTCATACCTACATAATCACTCCTTCAATCTTCACAGCAAGGGTGGGTTTGTGACCCTCTGTCAGTCTTCTCAAGCTATCTCTGAAATGGCACCTTGTCATAAGACACCATACAGTTCAGATAGATAAACATCACCTTTGCTACCTGTTCTCTAGAGAAAAGAATGGATTTCTATGAACAAGTCCATCACATTCATCTTTTGTGAATGGTCATCCCTAAAGCCTTTCTGACAGGTCTGAGATTGCTTGTGCACTGGTTTTTCTGACCAGCCTTTAGCTGATTGCTCGAAGCATCCCTTCAACCCTCCACTCTGACCCAATGACTTGCTGTTATAGAATACAAAGAAAAGGACACACATCACTCTGTCAAAATTGCTCCTTTGCTTGATACATCTATTGATGCTCCTGTTATGCTTTTGCATTCTGGTTAATCAAAGACATTGCTATGTACTCTCACCTCCCACCACCAAGGCACTGGTTGAGATTGACAACTCTAATACAATATTGTTCTCTTTCTTTCTTCTTTTTTTTCTTTTTTGATGATGTTGAGAGAATTACATCTATATATCTGCAAGATACTGAAAAAGAAATCACTATATGTCTATTTCAAATCCTTCAATTTTTTTCTACCATGGGAAAGATTTGTCATTTGTCAGCCAGTCACTGTCTGCAGTACTAGAAGCTTACAACAGTTCAAAAACTAATTAGACTTATTCAAATTCTATGGTGCATCTTTACATTTTATAAATAGATAAGAAAACTCAATGTCATTCATAAATAAATATACTCAAACAATTTAAAGATATTACATTAGAAGGTCAGCATGACACTTTTTATTAGTTCTGATTTTCTCTTTGTAATCCTTTAGAATATTAGCTGTTTAAGTAATGATAATATCACACAAAGGATTTTATAATTCTTATTACGATTTTATAAACTTAAAAAGGATATTGTTAGGTATTATTTATTACCTCACTCTACAATATTTAAACTCTGCAATCCAAAAAAAATTGTAAAACCTCTTTAACCAAAAATATAATTTCATAAAAATATATAAGTTTGAACTCATTTAAAAAAATTTTTATTCAGTATTTTTCTTAAATAATTTCAATGCTATAGAGTTTGTTAAAAAATCATATTTATTTTCATTGGATAATTTTCTGCGAGAAATCATAAAATTCTGGTATCTTCGGTTTACAAAAAAAGAGCATTTTTGCAAGGAATTCTTAAGGGCAAATTTATTAATAGGTAAGACAGTATTTGTCCCATAGATCCTACCTGTGATAAACTGTGGTTAGGGGTGTAATTATTCATGGGCAATACTGTAGTTAATATATATTCATTATAAAAAGAAAACAAAATCATATCTATAATATTAAATAGAGGTTTTGAAGTGACAGTACAACCAATTAACATTAAACATAACTGATGCATAAAATTAGAAAAGAAATAAAAATTACTAACCAGCCGAAAGCTTTTTATGCTTCATTCTCTCAGAACCTTCTTGTTCCTGCCAAAAATTTTAATTAGCTCGCTGATAGCAACTGAAACAACAAACGATACATGCTAAATATTTCCTGTCTCCTTTGCAAACAGAGATATGTTGCCACTAATATATTACTTTTATTCATGGTACAATTTTGCCTTTGCATAAGAAATGACTATTCATATACTGGGTCATTCAATAAATAAAAGGAGTCATTTTTTAATGAAAAATAAATTTTTTTTCAGAATTTTTTCGATAAATTAGAATTCTGCATTGTTTGGAATAAGTTTATAGCCAAAATTTCTTGAAGAAATATTTCTTTCAGCATTAAATAAAGCAAAGTGCCTCAGGCTTGAATTGAGGTCAGTCGTCAAATCTTCGATGGCTGAGAAGAGCAAACCATGTGAAATTTACAGAAGAATGTGTGAAGAGGACAGAGAAGCCAAAAATATTTACGAATTGGCTGAACATAGGTTTTCCACTCCTGAGTTGAAAAGACAATTCTTGGAAGAGAAACACACAAAATGCGCTGACTCTTTAGTAAAGAAAAAGTTCTTGGTGGAGGGGCCAGTAAATAAGGGTATGTTGAAAATTTTCCAGGACATGAAGTGACCGATGACTTTTAATTTCCTTGAAAAAGATTCAACTGTAAACAGTACTTACTATTCCCGACTCCTTTGGTAAAATTCCCCAAATTTATTGAATGACCCAAGTGATATTACAAGCCCTTTGAAACAAACACAGAATAATGAACATTGTCTGACATTCCTTATCTAAGCAGAAAACAATAATCCTTATGAAACAAATCAGCTGTCTAATTATGTTATAGCTTTCATGGGACCAAAAACCTTGTAAGCAAGGAAAGTGTACAAAAAATATTTTGATTTTTCAGATGATTGCTGATTTTACTAAAAGTTTATGAAACAAAGATCAGAATGAGAATGATAAGGTAAGTATTTGTACGGCTGTTTTATTATTTAACTTTTTTCTTTGTCAAAAACTTTCAAAATGTTTGTAATGCATGAAAACTTTACGATGCTGCATATTTTTTGTGTGCATTGCTGCACATCTTAGAGGTAACACTGTATAAAACATATTTTTACTTTATTATTCCAAAAGTTATTCAAATCATCATCATCATGTCGCACTGCCAGCGCGGATATCCCTGACCCTCTCTCGCCATTTCTCCCTATCATTCATCGCCTCCGGCAGGTCTTCAAGGTTACATCCCGTGTCCTCACACAGCTGCTGTATGTAGGTTCGTGCTGGTCGTCCCACCCTTGCACATCCATGTGTGGGGGTCCACAGGAGTACATCGCTTATGAGCTCGTCCTTGCTTCTCCAGCAGTGTCCCGTGTGTCTGGTTCGTCTGACTTGTATAGTTTTCGTGATGGGGGGCAAGTGTCCGTATAGTTGGAGTCTCGTGGGGTGTTGTCGCCAGGACTTGTTTAATACTGCTCTCAACATTCTTGTGTAATTTCCGTCTAGTTTCCTCTCCAGCCACTTCGTTAGCGTCCATGTGGTGCATCCATATAGCAGTATCGACACAACCGCTGCTTGGAAGAAACTGCGTTTCATTTTATCAGTTAGGTCCGACTTCCATATGATCGAGAGCCTATCGATAGCTGTCCATGCCTTCGTCAGTCGTGTGTCGATGTCTTTTTCGGTTAATGAGACGCTACTTCCTAGGTAGGTGAATTTGTCTACTAGTTTCAGAGAGGCTCCGTCTAGTGTGGCAATGTTGCCCGTTTGGTTGTAACAAATATATTCAGTTTTGTTTGCATTGACATGGAGGCCAATGCCAGCTGCGGCTCGTTCCAGACTATGCAGTAGTGTCTCTGCTTAACTGGCCATATTCTTGGTTTTATTTATGTAGTTATCAACTTTTCAGCTGATTATTAAAAGGGAATAGTTACTTGAAACCATATAATTGTTTGCAAATGATTTGTATTAGATTGGAAACTAGAAACCATATAACTGTGTGTCACTTATATCAAAAATACCTTTCAAATAATTATTAGCTTTAGTTTCTTGAAACCATATACTGACTTCACCATTAAATAACCCAACAAAGTTTGACTTGTAGTAAAACCAACCAACCTGCCAACAACCAACCAGCCAACCATTCCTTACTGTCTCTATTCCAAAGTTAAAAATCGCCATTAAAATACTGTGGATGAGATTAAGACAACAATATAACCAATGATGATCCTGAAAGGGGACATTGTTGACTGTTTGAAGAGTAAAAAAGATATGGAAACAAAGAGGAATACTTATTTATACATTCTCAGTGAAATGGTTATTCTCATAATAAATGCTTGAAACCAAATAATTCCAGTTGCACCATTACATTTGCTTTTGGACTAATACCCTTTTGAAAGGTATGAACCTCTTAACTTCCAAGCTATGGGTTAAATTGTATCACTACTGTTCTTTTACCAGGATGGCTTTGGCATTAAATCACCCATGAAGGTTTATATGCCTTTTAAAAAAAAGAAGAACAAAAGCAAATAACTGTGTGCAAACAAATTATTATTATTAAGTAGGAATTGTTACTTGAAACCATATAAATGTAGAGGAATTATCAGTACTATGTTAGAATGTCTGAAAATATATATTTGTGTAAAAACTATTAATAAGGGAGTAAACATGGTGACCGTAATTGAGGGTGACTAAAGGCTCCCTTTTCATAAGATACTACACCAAGGTGTAGGAAAGGGCGCTACTCCATCAGCTGGATTGCTCCACTTTACCCTTGATCCATACCTAATAATTCTGAGTGTTAATCAAGGTGGCATCAAGTACCCCTTTTTTAGTCTTTGGTATGACTCGACCTGGGATTGAACCCTGGTCTCCTAGACCATTATAAAGATAATTGAAAGCATATAATTGTAGAGGAATTATCAGTACTATGTTAGAATACCTGAAAATATACATTTGTGTAAAAACTATTCCTACCATATAAGAATAACTGAAGCCATATAATTGTGAATAAATTAGTTGTAGTAAGTAGAAATACTTGAAACCATATAACTGTATTGGAATTATTTGCAGTATGCAGGAATAGTAAAGTAAAGTTGGCGACTGTAGTCAAGGGTGACCTGAAGGCTCTCTTTTCATTAGCTACTACACCATGGTGTAGGGGAGGGCACTACTCCTTTCCCTGAATTGCTCCACTTTACCCGTGATCCATACCTTATAATGCTGAGTGTTAAGCAAGGAGGTATCAAGTACCACTTTTTGAGTCTTTGGTATAACTCGACCAGGGATTGAACCCAGGTCTCCTGGGCCATTGGCGAACACTCTAATCATCATGCCAATGTCTGGTATGTAGGAATACATGAAACAATATAATTGTATTAACATTATCTTGGAATACTTGAAATCATGTATTTGTGTAGATATAATTTGTATCATGTATGTATATTTAAAAATGAGGCAGTTTGTGTTCTACTTCATGCTAATGCACTGGTGAAAGACTTAAATCTATCTCTTCTTCCTCTTGTAAATAATGGAACAAATTGTGTTCTCTGGCCTTGGAAAGGCAATAAGTCAAGGAGAAGAAAAATTTAAATCTCAAAACAATTTTACGCCACTTTAAAATTGAACTTATGCCAACTCCTACTCATGGTGGAGCGGTTGGGTAAATTTTTGGTAATATCAAGTAACTTAATAATTTCTAGACTGGCCAAGTATTTTTGTTTTACAGTATAATAGTTTGTTGCCCAGTCGGCTGGGGCTGTAGAATACACTGACTGCACCACTGCAGAGGGGTAAGACTCCCCAACGAGTGTCCTAGATATGACACTAAACAGTCTGATGGTAAGGTCCCATTAATCCTGGGGCCTTGGGGAATATGGAGCACCCCTTCATTGCCATTGCTCCCTGGTCCATTCTAGCCTGGCATGGTAGCACCTGATAGGGCCCTATCTATGGGTTAAATAGAACTAACAGCACACTTATGCAAAGCTAAATTGTTTGATTAAACTGAATAGCTTGAAATAGAAATGTTTTTGACAATTAAACTGTACTTACATTACAACTGCGTGCTTATGATAAACTGAATTATTTCAAATAGAACTGTTTTTGACATTGAAACTGCATTTACACTGAACTGAATTGTTTAACATAGAACTGTTTTGACATGTAACTGTGTGTAAACAAAATCTGTACTTATACTAAACTGAATTAGCTGAATTAGAACTGCTTGACTAAACTGAATAGCTCGAAATAGAAATGTTTTTCACAGTTAAACTGTATTTACATTTAAACTGCATGCTTATGCTAAACTGAATTATTTGAAATTGAACTGTTTTTGACATTGAAACTGTACTTACACTAAACTGAATTGTTATATATAATTGCTTGAATAGTTTGAAATAGAAATGTTTTTGACAATTAAACTGCGTACTTATGCTAAACTGAATTGTTTTAAATAGATTTGATTATATACATAAAAATGGATCTGGCGTTAAATAACCTACAAAGGTTGATATGCCATAAAACCCAACAAACCAAACCAAATCATAATAGTTTGTGGATTCGTGGATAGTAATATAACTGCTGGATGAATGTATATTGTATTTATGTAGGAATAATGAAAAATAAAGTGCTTTAATTGAGCAAAAGGGTGAAAAACAGGTATTAACATTTAAACAGACATTATTATATAAAACAATGTAAAAGATCCACAAAAATAGTTTTTGACACTTGATTATTATCATATGGAATTAATATGCTATAAAACTGTCTTTGTTTCTTATATCAAAAATGGTCATAATTTTAAATGAAATATTAATTTTTAATTTTATTCCGAAAGATTTAAAGTTTATGACAGAAATTCATTTTTGATTTCATTGGATGTTACTGTGATAAGCTGAAGAAGAACTCAGAGGAAATCACTACTAGTGACTGATGAAAGAACAGGAAGAGAGATACATATATGAAAGCCTAAATAATCAATATATTTATTATGTAATAATCTATCTATCTATCTATCTATCTATCTATCTATCTAGAGGGGGCTGAAAAGTTTATAGAATGAATAGTTTATAAGATGATGTTATATCTGCAGTTTTTGAACTTTTTGACTGATGGGAGAAGTGAATGGACTACAAGGGCGCTGTATTGAAATATAAACCTCATTTGATCGCATTGTATGAGAGTATCTTGGTGAGCCTATGAACTTTTCAGCTAACATTAATATATATATATATATGTATATTTAGAGAGACAGAGTGAGAGAGAGATCAATAGATATCTCTGTGTGAGTTCCACTGTTTGTGTGTGTTTGTGTGTGTGGATATATATACTTTTCTTTAAAATGAATACAATTACTGTTTACTAAAAGCTAAAATGTCAGTTTAAAAATTAAAATAGCAGTGTTAACAGTAGCAAATGAAATCATAGTCAAAATAGAAATATTCTAAAATGATATTATTAAAAAGCAATATATATATATGTGTGCGTGTCTGTATATATATATATATATATTATAAATATATATATATATATGTGTGTGTGTGTGTGTGTGTGTATGTGTATATATATATGTATATATATTATATATATTTGTGTGTGTGTATTTATATATATGGATCAGCTCTTCAAACGACTTGAGCACTCTGGTATCCGGTAAGGTATAAAATGTAAACAAATTAATGCTGCTGATGCTACTTAATACCTTATAATTCCCTTGCTGATCTGGTACGCTTGTTGGCTGAGCAGTCTGATACTAAGTCTAACGTAAAGTTGGGCGGGTTTCGATCCTAGCTTCAAGCGTCCTAGGTGTCTAGTCACACTGAAGAGTTGTGATACAACGAAACAGTCCATCTGTGGAAGACAATATGTATATATATATATATATTGTCTTCCACAGACAGACTGTTTTGTATACTCCCCTACCCCTGTGGGGTTGAGTTCTCTGGCGAAGAAGTAATCATGTTGCAATTAGCGTCTATTGCAAGCCTCTTCGTAGTTGAATTGAACGGATGTATGTAAACAATAGTAATTGTGATTCATAACCATTTAAAATTTACTTCACAGCTTATATCTCCTCGTGGGTGAATGGTTAGAAGCTTTGGTTTGACGTTTGAGTCAACCGGGTTCCGATCCCAGCTACGGGAAGATACTGTCTAGCTACACTGATGAGTTCTGATAGAACGAAACAGATCTGTCTGTGGATGACTATATATATCTATATATATGCATTAGGGGTCAACTGAAAAGTGAATTAGGCAGGTTGTGTGTGACTAAGGTGTATATAAACTCCTAGTTTTAACTGCATATATATATATATATAAATCAAAGTATGATAAAGACAAATTGAGATGATAATGAAGTTATAAATGAGTAAAAATTGTTTTCAGGAGTTTTATTTATGTGCTTATTACTTTTATTTTGTTGTACACACATATGCACTCACACATGCACACATGTATATATAATTTATTTTTTTAACATAATAGTGATGTCACAAATGGAAGAGTATTAGTGTTAAAAGAATGCTAAGAATTTTTTCATTTCTTTTGTTTCGTTTTTTTTCATTTGAAAATATTTTTCCAATGAAACATGTACCATCTGCCCTATGCCCTTTAGATGGATTATCAAAACACCAAAGAAAAAATATTTCATTAGCACATTATCATATATAAAAAACATATCCTCGGAATATTTTGTTCTTTTACATTTTATATATATATATATATATATATATATATATATATATATATGTTATGAAATAGCCGAGGGATTTCGGTTCATGCCTTTGAGTTTAGTTAGGCTGAGAACCTTTCGGCTCAGCACATGGGTTGGTTGGGTGTAAGATTGAAGCAGGTGTTAACGCGGGTGCGCGCGAGCGGATGGAGGTGTCACTCAGATGTCATAACAGTCCGAGACGATACTGGGTGACAAGGTGCGGGTGACGTCACGCACCGGAAGCACGCGGAAGTTTGTGTGAGAATTTGAAGAAAAGAAGAGTCAGGTTTTTGGACGCCGAACGAGAAGGATCGATTTTGGAGCTCGCAGGCGCGAGGCGAACGTACGCCCGATGGGGGCCGCTCGAGTTGGGGGCCAAATGAATAAGACAGCATAGAAGATTGTGTCTCTCCTCCTTACGTTGAAACCTTTAATTCAAAGTTAATAAAAAGTTTTTGTACCTGAACAAGATGTCGTTATGTGTTTTTGAGATTCCTGTTCTTTATATATTCTACCGTAATGAACATTACATGTCTATTTCGCACATGGCCATATTCGTGTATATGGCTACGCAACATATATAGTGCGGAATCAAAACATAAAATTATTTTGAAAACAATTTTTTAGTCTGATTAGTCCAATTTTTGAAAAAAAAAAAAACATAATAAATCTAAATTTTCATGATTAGCTCTATTATTGAAGCAATTTTCCATTAAATTTCAGCCCAGTATAAGTGAGCAAGAAAAGAAACGACACAGAATCTATGATTTGCTTTATGTTGAAATAAAGCTAGTTTCTTAGTATACAAAGCAAAGAAAAAATTTTTATTGAAAAAGAACTTTTTGAGGAAAAGGAGGAGTAAAGGATTGAACAAAAAAAGAAAAGAAGGCCTTTTAACTACTCTCACTACCATATGATTAAGAAGGACTCTCCAACGTCAGTAAGAAAGCACACTACTGAATGAAAAGCCCATGAGGACAGCATTTAATCCAGATTTAAACCCAGACCTTAACCCTTGATTATGTGATATGAGCATTTTAGAAAACAAAACAAATGCAACTTCCCATCCAAATATTGGTTCACTTAAGACTGCTATTGATCAGCGAATGGAATAAAATATCTGAAGAATTTATTTTGAAGGCAAATTGTTTTGAAGGTGTGTTGATACAATAATTGAAAATAATGGCAGCCATATTGATTAAATTAACTGATGTGTGTCTATCTTCTTATTTTGTTGTTTAGTTTTTAAAATCAAAATTATTCTTATTTTATTATAGAGTCATTTGTTATACTAGAATATTCCTAATTTTGCTTCTGCAACCTGTACATATATATATATATTGTATAATATTTATATATGCTAATTAAATCCTAAAAATTCCATGTCTTCAGCTGGTGACTCCCCTATTTTTTTCATCTATTTCAGACTGATAATGATGTTTGTCAATTGTCGATGACTGCAACATTGAACAAAAAAAGAAAAGAAGGCCTTTTAACTACTCTCACTACCATATGATTAAGAAGGACTCTCCAACGTCAGTAAGAAAGCACACTACTGAATGAAAAGCCCATGAGAAAACGATGAGGACAGCATTTAATCCAGATTTAAACCCAGACCTTAACCCTTGATTATGTGATATGAGCATTTTAGAAAACAAAACAAATGCAACTTCCCATCCAAATATTGGTTCACTTAAGACTGCTATTGATCAGCGAATGGAATAAAATATCGGAAGAATTTATTTTGAAGGCAAATTGTTTTGAAGGTGTGTTGATACAATAATTGAAAATAATGGCAGCCATATTGATTAAATTAACTGATGTGTGTCTATCTTCTTATTTTGTTGTTTAGTTTTTAAAATCAAAATTATTCTTATTTTATTATAGAGTCATTTGTTATACTAGAATATTCCTAATTTTGCTTCTGCAACCTGTACATATATATATATATTGTATAATATTTATATATGCTAATTAAATCCTAAAAATTCCATGTCTTCAGCTGGTGACTCCCCTATTTTTTTCATCTATTTCAGACTGATAATGATGTTTGTCAATTGTCGATGACTGCAACTTTAATTTCTTTGAGAATGTGTCTTAAGATTACTGATGAATACAATGAATTGTCCCGTTGAGTTTCTGCCACAGAGAATTTTTGACCAGTTGCTAGGATTGATATCCTGGTGACTAGTTTGGCTTTTCTTGTAGCATGCTTGTCTCCATTCCTCAGTTTATTACATTAGGTGAAAAGGTCCTATTTATTGCCAGATCTTTCCAAGATATAACAAGTACCTGAAGGCTTCTTAAAGTTGTCTTTAGGCAGTCTTGCAGTTGTTTAACAGTGTGCTTGCCATTTACTAATTCACCATTGAGAAGCCACTGTGGAAGTCTCTCATTATCCATGCAAATTCGTGACTCCTATGTTATATGTTCTTAATCATGAGTAAGACTCAGGCACCCTGAACTTTATTCTCTTGTTTCAGATCTAGTGGGAATAGAAAGTCAAGATGGCTGAAGATAAACAAGGATACATGAAGCTGACAGTAGATGAAAGTGGCCAACTACATATTGAACTCCAATCCAGATTTGTCATAGCATTAATACTCTGGCTATTATCCCCATAGTTGAGAGAACCCAGGTGGGACCCTTACACATATTATCAGTCTAAGTGGACCGGAGAATGATGATAATTAACAGGTGACTTCACTCACCTCAAAACTCAAAAATGTTTAAAGTTTAATCACCGGTCATAGCCAGGGTATATTTTTAAATAAATAATTGACACTTTTTATCTTTATATTTGATTAGTTATGATGCGTCACCCAAGTGTATTGATATCAACTAACGCAAGGCAGCAGTGCAATATACAAATCAGAAAATGTCAATATTTCTTTTTCATGATTGAAGTATATGATCCAAATAAACATATGTGCAGACGATCATTATTTGTTTGACAAGAAGGTGACAAGAAATTTCTGCTATTATTGATAGTGTGATATTTATGAAAATCATTTTCATAATTTTATCTTTATATTCTTATCTTAATATACAGGAGTTGAAAAAAAAAGAAGGGAATGAAATGCGATGCATATACAAGCATCTCAAAAGTAATGTCTCCTCTTTATTTCCACATAAGTATAACAGATACAGGAAGAATGATAATAATAATAGAGTAACTTTTCAGTTTCAAAACACTCTTTTACCATTCAGACACTACAAATAGTTATATATATTTACCCAACTCCTCTGCATAAGCAGAATGTGATACAAGGTCAATTTTTTAAGCAGAATTTAACAGGTTTGAATTTAGAGTTTTCCTTCTCCTAGACTGGTTTCTATTCTAAGATTAAAAAGCCTTATCTGCTGTATTATTCATCCCTAGTTAGATGTACTATAGTTAGATTCATAACTTTCTCAAATGCATTAGTGCTATGTGAAATGTAAAAGCCATGTCCAGGATTTGAACTTGAGTCACCATATCCATTCCCTATATTAGCAACCATTACATCATCAGCACCTCAACAATTTGTTATATAACATTTTCACCTGAAATGAACAAGAATCTGCATACTGTGCTAAAAAAATTCTACATCAGGGTGGACGTACTTGGATCTTTAGCCTTAGTAAGGCAATTGATTCAGGAGAAGGAAAGCTCTGAATTCAGAACAGTTGTACTTCACTTTAAAGAATTGGCTTTATTTTGCCTTTTTCTTTGGGCAGAGGGGTTAGGTGAATAAATTTACTTTTTCACAGCTGCAATGATGGTATTGTGCTCAGGAAAATGAAGTCCAGTTTTTATTAGCCCAATTCATACAGATAACCTAAGGCACTCTTCATTTTATGGATTGATACCTGTTTTGAATTTGGTTTGTCTCTAGCAACATTACATCAATTATATATGATACAAAAATGTAAACATTTCATTATCTCAAATCCATAGATTTGATCCATGGATGGAACCTAACACAATCAGAGTTGACCTTGAAGTAAATTCAATGAAGCAGTGACACCAAACTCTTGAAAGCTCTATAACTGGTGCCTCACCATTAAATAAATAAAGTTTAATGTTAAATATCAAGGACACTTTTCTTTTATTGAGAGGGTGTCTTACCCTTCTGCTGAGTAGGCAGCATATGTTTTCTAGTTCCTGCAGACAGGGCAGCTTGTATCCCAGTTGCCACATTTTAAATGAATTATCCACCACCTAACCACGCTAATATAATCTGGTTTTTGTAAATGTTGGGCCCAAGCATTTAAAAATGCTAATGAATGGAAGAATTCAATGACACACCTCTTCTTTCATGTCAGACCAAAACTACTGATCAGTTATTAAAAGTAACAAGGGAAGAAAAAATTACAGTTATTGAGAGGAAGAGTCAACCTTGATGGCCAAACCACTAACCTTAGCCTCTAACATTGTGAAAATACGTAACATAATGAAATAGCAATAATTTCTTTTATAGAGACTCTCATGTTAGTGCAACATGCAGGTTCTTGTGCAACATTGGCGATTTTTTGAAAAAATAGTGTTTTATGACAAAAATAATCCTCTATCCAATTGTGTTATAAATGCTCGCTGTATGAGTTGTTGTTTAAAAGAAAATAATTTGGAGACTTTAATTTCTTGTATATTTATTCTTTTAAGTATATGTTACTATTGATTTTTACATTTTTAATCATAACTTACTATTTTTTTCACTTCAATTTTTTTCAATGATAAATAAAAGATGAAATCTTCCTAAAGATAATACAACTTGAAAATAATGTGTTAAAATTTATACTGGTGATAACAGGGAAAGTAATTAGCAGCTAGGGTGAACTCAAGAAGGCATGTGGTATCCACTTATATGTATAAGAGGAAACACCTGCTTTCTCCATCTTGCCAACTGAATCTTAAGTGCTCTCATTAATAATTTAGTTTGGCATTTATATATCATGATTATATAAAACCAGATGACCCATGAAACTTTGGGGTCGCTTTTCTATCAGCTGTCCATGATGATATCAATATTTCTATTTAGGAAGCAGTGAAAAATTCTAACATTTTATTTGTTATATAAATATGGATGATGAACTGAGGCAAAAATGAGGAATACACAAATTTCATTCTGTTAAAAATTGGATTGGGAATTATTTTATTCCTTAAACTAAAGTATTTTGAGTGAGTTTATCACATAAAATCTTGCTATCATGTGTTATTTTGATAGCTTTTGTATATATATATATATGTATATTTATATATACACACGCATATATATATATATATATATATATATATATTTATATCATCATGTCTTGCTGCAAGCATAAGTTTCCCTGACTCTCTCTTGCTCTTCATCTTGATCATTCATCACATCTGGCAAGTCTTCTAGACTGCATCCTGTGTCTGTACAGATCTATCGTAGATAAATTCTTGCTGGTCAGCCAACATTTGCACATCCATGTGAAGGTGTCCGTAGCAGAACGTTGCTTATGAATTCATCCTTATTTCTCCAGTAGTATCTGGCATGTTTTGTTTGTCTCATATGGATAGTTTTAGAGATGAGTGGTAGGTGGCCGTACAGCTGCTATTTTGTGAGATTTTGATTCCTGGATTTGTTCAATATAGCTCATAGCATTCTTGTGCAATTACTGTCTAGCTTTTGCTTTCTATGCTTAGTCAGCAAATGTGGTGCATCCATATAGTAGAATTGACACAACCACTGCTTGGAAGAAATTTTTATTTTATTGGATAAGTTTGACTTCCATAGGATCAATAACAGTCCATACCATCACTAGTCACATATTGATATCATTTTCAGTAGAACAAGCACAAAGATGAAGCATGCTTAGTGTAATGGTTATCATTTTAAGAAATTAGCAACCTTAGTTCAAACACTGGATGAGACTGTAGATGTTTCACTTTACAATGATATTCTTGGGAAAGGTATAAATCCATGTGTTCTCCCACTAGTTATGGGTAAATAGTAGAGCAGACTAAGTTCTTTAACCAGGGTAAGGCAACCAGTTTAGAAGAAGGAAAACTTTGGATTCAAACCAACTTTGCTCCACTTAAAATAATTGACCTTGTTTTCCATCCTGCCTGAAATGTAGGGTTTGGGTAAAAACTCACAAGTCCAAAAATTATTTTAGTAGATAGAACAAATCATTAAGTGAAGAAATTTGGGTTATATTAAAGAAAGATATATTTAATGATAACACTCACTTTAAATTTGTAGAAGGTCACAAGGTCACTTCTCCTTTACAGAATTCATATTATAGTTATTCAAATATTAATCAAAATGCTGTACAGTGATGAGCAAAAGAAATGAGATCTGTACTGTACCATTTCTACTGTCTCAACGTAAATGTCATGACTACAGCCCAAGAAGACCAATGATACAACTGCATAAAATACATTGAATACTTATAGATTTTCAGTAAAAAATAAGCAGGTTGATCTTTTTGCAAAATGGTTCATTTCTGTTGCTTACCAAAGTAACAATAGAATATTGATGGATATTTAATAAAAAAAAAAAACTAGCTAAGAACAACTGATCTAAGAGAAGAGACTTCTTTTCAAAATTACAACAGAAGATTTTAGTAAATTTCTTTACACTAACCATCCAAGTAAAATGACGTGCTAGGCACTGTTGGAGAAGAAAGGACTAACTCATAAATGATGTTCTCCAATGGACTTCAACAACATCCTTGTGTTAGCCCACCAGGAAAAACTTGCATTAACCAGCTCAAAGTAGACACTGAATACTGTCTATTGGACATACCAAGAGTGATGGCTATAGGGATGGAGGGCAAGAAAGAGTCAAGGGAATCCATGCTGTTAGCATGCCCTGATGATGATGATCATCATCATCATTGTGTTTATTCAATTTTCAATGTTATTTTAAATTATGTTTGCTCAACAATATACAGTGTGTTTTACAGTTATTGAAACAAATGATAGCCGCACAGATCTTCTCTATTGAATTAATAATCTTTCTCTTTTCAGGTTATTGCTATTTTGTTATATTTAATAAAATGAGGTAAAATCAGGCCTTGTATGATGAAGCAGATATTTTGTGTAAGGATGTATTACAAAAGTAAGTCTTTCAAGATTGTCCAAATAAGATACAAAAGGAAGTTCAATTTCTGTACATGTCCAAACAGCAATCAGAGTTTCAAGTTGATCAAGAAAGTTGAAGCTTATGACAGTTGTGAACATTGTAGGGAAACAGCCATTACTGAGATGATTCAAGCAATCACCCAAAAGGAATTGTGCACACAATTATCCACAACTTCACATATTGTATTCAACAGCGCCTTCAAATGGAAGGTGGTCATCTGAAGTATGTACTTTAGGGCTTCTCTTGATATATTTGGTTCATGTTTGAGACTAAATGGTTGCAGATCCAAGAATTTTACATTTTTACCTTTTAATAAATGTAATTTCAATTACTCTATCATTTGAGTTCATAGATTTGTGACCAATTCTTTTGTATCAAAGACACTCTGCATTATATATTTTAACATCCTATCAAGCCATTTCAGTTCAAAGACAAAAAAAAAATGTTAGAAGAAAAAACTTTGGCAATTATCGCATCATACCTCATCAAAAGTGTTTACAAAGTCCTGTCTTGGTATCACAATCAGTTGCATTATTCCATTCTTCTTATTCTAGTGGCATTTTAAGCTTTGGGAAATTCAGAACTTTCAGAGAACCAAATTTAAACAATAAACAGGCTGTGTAATAGGACGTTTTCTCCAAATACTAAGTGAACAATGGGTTGCTGAAATATTCAAAATGGCTTGTATATAATCTTCAATTCATCTAATTCTCATGTTGTCAATTGGCAATTTCCTTTGATGTTCTGCTCATTGAAGAAATCTAAAAACAGGGATGAAATAATGTGAAATAAAAGGATTTATTTAAAACTCTCAGAAGGTTTTGTAACATGATTAAACTTGAAAAAGACTACTATGCATTCTGATTCATTTTGAAAATTTCCTATAAAATTTAGTATTTATTCAATGAAAAAGTTACTGTAGGAATTAATAAGGACTTTGAATAATTGTTTTTACTTCTTGGCTAGTCATAAGGTTGATTCTACCCCTATATTGTGCCAATATCAAGTTTTCTCTCTGGGCACCTGCCCAGAGAATATTGATCTAGATGCAACCAAAATCTAGACTTAATACAGAGGTGAGATTGGACAAATGGTATGATTAATCTAGATAGTATGTTTTATTCATCAAATTATCATACATTTCATTAGACTGCTTCCAGCTATCTTTGCTATTGTTAGATATATTCATTGTTGATGATGGGAGGATTATGAAAATACATGATTGCTTTAGTTCTGCCTATGACCATTATTGATTTCATAATAACATTAACCAACTCATACCAAATTTTCAACAAAACTTATCAAAGAATTGATTGAGTTTGCATTTTTTCTTTCTCTTTGAATGTACACTATAGCTCATAAGTATTTGAAGAAATTGACAATTTGCTTCTAATCACTTTGTTTGAGAAAAAGCAAGATATGAACTATGCAAGAATGCTATGTGCCATTTTGAACAAACTCTGGAAGAAGCACCCAACAAAACAGCAGCTGTATGGCCACTTACCTCCCATCTCACAAACTATTCAAGCAAGATGAATAAAACATTGTGGTCACTGCTGGAGAAGTAAGGACAAATTTATGAATGACGTACCTCTATGGACTCCCACACATAGATGCACAAGTGTTGGCCAAGCAGAAAAAACTTACATTCATCAGCTCGGTGTGGACACTGGATGACGTCAGAGGACATACCTGGAGTGATAGATGATAAGGACAGATGGTGAGTTCGAATCAAAGGACTCAGTGCAATCAGATTGACTTGATGGTGATGATGAAAAACATTGCACAATAAGTAAATTTTATTGCAATCAATATGACAAGGCATACATATAATCTGGTTTTGTGGTTTGCAAAGCTGAATTTTAAAAAATTACTGAATTAAAATGTTAGATAAAAAAAAAAGAAAATTTTTTTCTATCCTTCTAAATTCTTGTTCAAAACTGATCCAGGAGATTGAAAAGGTGAACCTACAATGCTATTTGAAAGAGTGCCCAATCAGCTAGGGCTGTAGAATACTCTGTGTGCACCTCTGCAGAGGGGTAAAAAGCCCCCAACGGGTGTCCTGAATATGACACTAAACAATATGATGGTAAGGTTCCAGCAATGCTGGTGCTTTGGGGAATGTGGAGTACCCAATCATTGCCATCACTCCCAGGTCTACTCTGGCCCAGAGTGGTAACACCTGACAGGGCCCTATCTATGGGTCAAATAGAACTAAACTGCATACTTATGGTGAACTGAGTTACTTGAAATAAAACTGTTTGGATATTTAAACTGCTTTTTAAATTAGAACTGTTTAACTAAACTGAATAGTTTAAAATAGTGGCTTTTCGACAATTAAACTGTTTACTTTTTTACAATTAAACTGTGTACTCATTTTAAACTGAATTGTTTGAAATAGAACTGATTATTTGTATAAAAATGGAGTTGGCATTAAATAACCTACAAAGGTTGATAAACTATAAAACTCTAACAACCATCTATTTGGAAGAGTTCTCAGACCTAATCTGAATAACTTGGCTCAAAGTTCTTAATTACATTCTTCTATGTTAGGCAATAAAAAAAGATTTTTTGCTTGTTCAAATACTTATAAGAAGGATGTAAGGAGATTGAGCAAATAAAATCCTTTTAAATACAAAAAGATCATGAATGTGACGAGCTAATGTTGTTTATGGTATTAAGAAATTCTTTTTGGTGATCACTCTTTTCTCAACTCCCCTCACAAAATTAGGGCCTTATGCCTAAAAAAATGTATACGTCATCTAAGAGGGAATAAATGAGTTTCATGAGTTTTATTTAGAATCAATGTGTATATATGGCTATATTTTGAGTTATTTTGAGGGGAAAATAGATTAACTCTGTTATATAAGCTGCACACAGACTACTTTTCATTGTGTCAAAGTGTCATTTTGTCAGTGTTGTCTCATGAAGAGTTATACTTAAATATCTGCTGAAATGTGAGGGGTGTACTCACTTCTGTGATACACTGTCTGTTACCTTTGTGTATATGTTGCTATTGCCTATGTGAAATTAATTAAGACTTTTTAATCACTTACAAATTTATCACCCCACTTATGTACTGAAGCACAAAAAGTCATCAAGTTGTCGTAATAGTTGTAGACATCATCATCATCATCAAGATGTGCTGACAGCATGAATTCCTTTGACTCTCTCTTGCCATTCATCCCTATCATCTATTACACTTGTTAGGTCATTTAGATAGCATCCAGTGTCTGTATAAAGCTGGTGAATGTAAATTTTTGCAGGTCTATCAACTATGGTGTCTCCATGTGCAGGAGAACATCATTCTTACTTCTCCAGCCTTGGCTAGCATGTAATGCTCATCTCACTTGAATAGATTGTAAGATGGGAGGTAAGTGGTAATACAATTGTTGTTCTGCAGGTTGCTGCTTCAAGGATTTATTCAAAACAGTGTATGTAGCATCATTGTTTAGTTCCCATCAAGCTTTTTCTCCGACCGATAAAATGAAACGCAGTTTCTTCCAGGCAGCGGTGGTATCGATACTGCTATATGGATGCACTACATGGACGCTAACTAAACGGCTGGAGAAGAAGCTAGACGGCAACTACACAAGAATGTTGAGAGCAATATTGAACAAGTCCTGGCGACAACACCCCACGAGACACCAACTATACGGCCACCATCCTCCCATCACGAAAACTATACAAGTTAGACGAACCAGACACACAAGACACTGCTGGAGAAGCAAGGATGAGCTCATAAGTGATGTACTCCTATGGACCCCCACATATGGCCAAGCAAAAGCAACTATGTGAAGACATAGGATGTAATCCTGAAGACCTACCGGAGGCGATGAATGATAGGGAGAAGTGGCGAGAGAGGGTCAGGGATATCCATGCTGGAGGCACGACATGATGATGATCATGATGATTCTTTTAGAGTTCACATGGTTCAGCCACAAAGAAGTACTGACATGGCTACAACTTGGAAGAATAGAAATAGTAAATTATTATCATTAAATTTTGTTTGATTTGTGTAATGTTTCTTTGCTTTTAGAAATGTGTTAACTTCTTATTTTTCATTCATTGTTGATTCCTATAATTATTTTTCATTATTATCAGTTTCTTTGAATAGTTTTAAGTATAATTACAGAAAATAAAAAAGAATACAAAACAAAAGAGTTTTTTCGTGGAAAAAAAAGGATATAAATTTTTTTTTAAATATTCAAGAATATTTTCAAAATATAAAATAGAAGAATTTTATAAGAAATCTTTAAAAAAACCATAAAAAATGATAGCCTATTCCAAAACATCTTCCTAAGAAAATGTGTTTGTGTACACGGGGATTTTCCAAAAATGGAGACAGCATTTTACACATGAATGACTGACTTGATAAGAAAATAATCATATTAGCAAGAATCATATTTAGATTGTAAAATACCAAAAAAACAATTAAAATTAAAAAATGTACATATCAGTTTTAAATTACACACATATATATATATATATATATATATATATATATATATATATATATATATATATACAGCTGTATAGAGGTGTTATAGTTAAATAATTGAATACTCTGATATGATACTGAAAATAAATGTTTTCTATCAGGTATACACCAAATATGTGCATAGCTTGCAGGCTAGATAAATGAATGTAAATGTATGATATATTGATATTTATTATGATGTCATCTGTGTTTCTCTCTCTCTCTCTCTCTCTCTCTCTCTATATATATATATATATATATATATATATATATATATATATATATGTATATATATATATATATATATGTGTGTGTGTGTGTGTGTATTTTAATTTAAAATTTGTTGTACATATGCACATATGTATGTCTGAATAAATATATTTCTTTAAGAATGCTAATGTAACAAGTAATTTTTTACATTTCATTCTACCAAACTCAATAGATATGTTATTTGTATCCCATTATATATATATATATATATATATATATATATATATATATAAAACAATACACACATATATAACCTTACACATGTACCCCCTACATAAATATATATATGTACATATAGGGAGTACATATAAGGATGTATAAAGTTCATAGTATATATATATATATATATATATATATATATATATATATATATATATGGATGTTTGTATAATGGTTAGAGTGTTCGTCAATGTCCTGGAAGACTGGGGTTCAATCTAAGGTCAAGTCATACCAAATACTCAAAGATAGGTACTTGGTACCTCCTTGCTTAGCCCTCAGCCCTATACAGTATGGATCAAGGGTAAGTGGAGCAATCTAGGGAAAAGAGTACCACCCTCCCCTACACCTTGGTGTTGTCGCTATTGAAAAGGCAGCCTTCAGGTTGCCTTTGATTATGGTTGGCCAACTTACTTACACATACAAAAAGAGGTGACATCTCCACACAAAAGAGTAGTTCTCTGAAACTAGTTGACAAGTTCACCTACCTGGGAAGCAGTGTCTCATCAACCAAGACTGACATCAACACATAACTAGCAAAGGTATGGACAGGTATTGATAGGCTATTGGTCATATAGAAGTCAGACCTGACTGATAAAATGAAACACAGTTTTTTCCAAGCAGTGGTCGTGTTGATACTGCTGTATGGCTGTACATGGATGCTAACTAAATGCATAGAGAAAAAGCTTGATGGCAACTACACAGGAATACTGTGAGCAATACTGAACAAGTCCTGGAGGCAATACTCCACAAAGCAGCAGCTGTACAGCCACTTACCACACATTATGAAAACTATCCAAGTGAGATGATCCAGACATACAGGACACTGCTGGAAGAGTAAGGAAGGATGAACACATGAGTGATGTACTCCTGTGGACCCCTTTACATGGACAAGCAAAAGCAGGACATCCAGCTAAGACTTATATACAACAGTTCCATGCCGATACAGGATGTAGCCTTGAAGACCTCCTGGAAGCGATGAACAATAGAGAATGGTGGCGGGTGAGGGTCAGGGAGATCTGTACTGATGTATATATATATATATATACATATATATCATCATTAAACAGAAAAGATTAAAGCCATGTGGTCACATGATATATAAAGACAATTTTAACTATTCATACAAGAACAATTTTAACAAAAGAAGATCCAGAGGATAACCTTAAAAGCAAGGGATTGACTTAATAAGAAAGGACTCAAAATAACACTGCTGACATCTGAAAGACACACAAAAAGACTGAATGAAATGGAGATCTTATATGGACAAATTTGTGCAAGAAATTCTTCTGGGTTTATACAAATAATAATAATAATAATAAACAAGATCACTGATTGTCCCAGCCTATATGAATTAGAAAAGATAGGACTTTACAGGACTGTTCATCTTCTTTGGAGATTAGTATCAAAAGAGGCAGCAGAAAAACATTCACAGATTGCACATAATCAATACATTCTCTGACTCTGAGAAGAATTATAAGAATTGAAGGTAAAAGGGAAAATTAAATGATGATAATTATAATAATGATAACAATCATCATCATCATCATATTGTGTTACTAGCAAGGATTTCCCTGACTTTCTCTCCCATCGGTCTCTATCATCCATCACCCTTGGCAGGTTTTTCAAACTACACCTCGTGTCTGCACAGAACTGATATAGGTAAGTTCTTGCTGGTTGGCCAATGCTAGCACATCCATGTGTAGGGGTCTAAAGTAGAACACTACTTATAAGTTTGTTGAAGCTCCTCTAGCAGTGTTCCAAATTTCTTGTTTGTCTTAGAGATGGGAGGTAGGTGGCCGTACATCTGTTATTCCATGAGGTATCGCTTCCAGGATTTGTTCATTATAGCTTGTTACATTCTTGTGTACTTTCCATCTAGCTTTTTCAGTAAGCATTTTGTCAGCATCCATGTGGTGCATTCATAGAGTTATATTGACACAATCTCTGCTTGGAAGAAATCCCATCTTATTCAATCAAATAGATCAATCTCCATGAAACCAATACCCTATCAGCAGCAGTCCACACCTTTGCTTGGGGCATATTAACATTGCTTTCAGTAGATGAGGCACTGCTACTGAGGTACATGAACTTGTCTACTAATTTCAGAGGACCACCATTCAGAGTGAAGATATCTCCTTCTCATTTAAACCCATGTAATCTGTTTTGTTTGTGTTCATGTGGAGGCTGGTGTCTCCTGCTGCAGGCTATGTAGCAGGGATTTGGCTCTGGTAGATGTATTTGCAAGAAGTGCAATATCATCTGCATCATCTGGGTCTAATATAGTTTCTGCAGGATAATTTCTGTTTCTGTTTTTTTTTTTTTTTTTGTTGCTTAAAGCCATTTTCTTTTATTAGATCTAATGATGTTGGAAATATGTAGTCTAGGCAGATTTTAAGCCGATAATTATAATCATAGGGATGGAATTTAGCATAGAAAATTGTGCCATGCTAATAATAAGTGGAAAAAGACAAATAATGTCAGGAAAAGAACTACCAAATCAAGAAAAAATCAGAATGCTCAGAGAAAAGGAAACTTATAAGTACTTGAGGATATTGAAAGTGACACCATAAAGCAAGAGGAGATGAAAGAAAAATTAAAAAAGAGTATCTCAGGGGAAAAAAGAAAACTTATCAAAACCAAATTCTTGGGCAGAAATCTCATCAAAGGGATAAACCCTGGGGCTGTCCCACTTGTAGGATACTTCGGACCATTCTTGAAGTGAACAAGGGAAGAACTTCAAAAAATAGACTAGAGAACAAGAAAATTAATGACAATGCATAAAGGCCTTGCATCAGGAAGGTGCCTGTGGTGTAACGGTTATCGTCGTTGGAAATGGACACGGCAACACGAGTTCGAATCCTGGACGAAACTGATGGCATTTCACATAGCATTAATACCCTTGGGAAAAGTATGAATCCAACTATACTCCCTCCAGCTATGGATAAATAGTAGGACGGACTGGGTTCTTCAGCCTTGGTGAGGCAACTAGTCTAGGAGATGGAACACACTGAATTCAAACCTGTTAAACTCTGCTTAAAAATTGACCTTGTGTTATATCCTGCCCGAGCGGAGGCTGAAGAACACAGTCTGTCCTACTATTTACCCATAGCTGGAGGGAGAATAATTGAATTCATACCTTTGCTATGTGAAATGCAATCGGTCTCATCCAGGATTTGAACTCGTGTCGCCATGTCCATTTCCTACGATGATAACCATTACACCGCGGGTACCTCCATAAATATCGTCGTTGGAAATCTCTTCTAATAGCAGCACAAAACAATGCCATTAGGGCAAACTACGTTAAAGCAAAAATAGATAAGATACAAGAAAATAACAAATGTAGGTAATGTGGTGATAGGGACAAAATGATTAATTACATAATAAGCAAATGCAGCAAATTATCATTAAAAAAAATATAAGACTAGACACACATGGGCGGGGAAGGTAATTCGCTGGAAATTGTACACAAAATTGAAATCTGACCATATGAACAAATGGTATATTCACAAATCAGCTTGAGATGCACAAAATTCTTTTGTATCTTTAGATATAAACAGATCATCTTATCCTGGCCAGAACACCAGACCCAGAGATAACCAACAAAAAAAAAAGCAAAAAAAAAGAGAGAACCTGCTGAATAGTGGACTTTGCCATCCCAGCAGACCACAGAGTGAAAATTAAAGAAAGCAAAAAGAGAGATAAGTACTTAGATCTTGCCAGAGAACTAAAAAAGCTATGGAATATGAAGGTGATGGTGATACCAATAATAATTAGTGTACTCAGGATAATCCCCAAAGGCTTGGTAAAGGGACTGGATGATTTAGAAATCAGAGGATGCACAGAAACCTTCCAGATTACAGTATCAAGATCAACCTGAATATTGAGAAGAGTCCTGGAGACTTGAGGAGACTTGCTGTCATTCAGACTCATATGAAAGAATATCAGCTCATGGTGGTATGAAAAACTCACATAATAATATCAATAATGATACATATATAAGTGGTTGCTGAAAAGTTTTTGACCAAGCCAAGAATAGAATTGTTTTTTTATTGAAACTTTTGAGTGAGTTAAATTTGCTTAACAAACAATTTGCCATATATGTTCAACTGTGGATTGAATATGTGGTAAAATAGGTAGATTTCATTGGTCTAGATTATTCTCTCTTTGATTAGGCGGAGGACTTTTTGTATACAAACATACATACAAACATATATACATACAAATGAATTATCTGCCACTTAACTATACTTACATCCACTATTTGGTCTCTGTAAATGTTCAGTAAGTATCAATAAATGTTAATGGTCATAATTTTCCCACATCAAAGAATTTAATGACACACCTCTGTTTTCATGTCAGACACCATTTTGCTAGACTGTTGCTCAGCTGCTGTCTAAAAAAAGTAATGGATATTGTTGGGAAGGTTCAAACTTTACTGCCATAATCATTAACATTTGCTTGTGAAATTGTGGGGCATCATAAAATAACTGGGAGCCATTACTATTGGCACAAGTCTCTCATGAATATGATATGCACACTCCTGTCCATTGCTTGCAAAAAGGCATTGTTAGTGGTAGTGTCTATAGAGAAAAATGGTGTTATACAGCTGAAAACTTGCTCTATCAAACATGTTACTCTCTTTGTTTTAGTTTCCAAAAAATTAATAAGAGGCTTTTTTTAAGGTGTCTTTTGTAATCATCTCTCTCTCTCTCTCTCTCTCTCTCTCATTATATACATATATACAATTTTATGATCTTGCGGGTCAAATTAAAGATAATTGATAGTAGTTAAAGGTGAAATTAAATGCATCCCTTTACCGGTCAATGAATATTTGAATTTTCTTTAATCTACAATTAACCTCTAGGAATACCTTTCAAACAAAATTTAAGAAATTTCAAAAAGTTTATAATATTAAATTATTATTTTTATTTGAATTAAATCATTTATGCGGTTGTCATCATTTAAGAACTATGATGATAAGTAAGGAATGTGTGTGTGTGTGTGTGTGTGTGTGTGTGTGTATGTGTGTGTTTACTGAGATCAAAAATATTAAGAGTTGCTTAACCTTTAATGATCACTAGTTACTTACCTAGCCTTTTGGGAGTTGCCCGTGGTTTATGGGAGGTGCCCGTGGTGTAATGGTTATCGTTGTAGGAAATGGACCTGGCGACACAAGTTCAAATCCTGGACATGACTGATTGCATTTCACATAGCACTAATACCCTTGGGAAAGGTATGAATCCAATTATTCTCCCTCCAGCTATGGGTAAATAGTAGGACAGACTAGGTTCTTTAGCTTTGGTGAGGCAACTAGTCTAGGAAAACTCTGACTTCAAACCTGTTAAACTCTGCTTAAAAATTGACCTTGTGTCATATCCTGCCTGAGCGGAGGGGTTGGTAAATATGGTTACTTACCTAGCCTTTACTCCAGCAGCAACAGCAGCTTATTCTGGATTCTCTGAATATTTGTGACTTTGGACTTTACCAATTCACTCCATATTTTGACATATTTTATTACATAAAGAAATTACTGCATATCTAATTTTGTTCATCAGAGGTACAGATTTAAATAAATCTGATTGATAAATAAAAATATTCTAAATTTTGTAAGGAATAATTTTTATTGAATAAGCAATTCATACCTTGCTTCTAAAGAATACACACCAATAATATATATACCCAAGGACAAAAATATAAGACCACCCTTAAAAACAAAGAAAAAGATATTGTTTACAATTTTTAAATAATGAAAATCAGATATCAGAAAGCATAAAGACAATTAAATGTAAAATATAAAGAAATTTCAATTCATTTTCATTCGTATATTTGCATTTATGCTATGTTTTGAAATTTTATTTTGAGATAAATATAAGACTAATGAGTAGAACTGTAGAATATTAAGGCAAATTTTTTATTTAATATTTTATAGATCAGCCATTAGCTTTGATAACGTCAAAAATTCAGTGAGGTATACTATCAACTAATTTCTAAAGTTGAACTGAAGGTATTTTTTCCCAAGCATCTAAGATTGCATTTTTGAGTTCAGAAATTGCAGAGTACTGTCAACCTCCTTCATAAACTTTTGCAACAATCAATCCCCACAAATTTTCTAATGGATTGAGGTCTGGAGAGCATGCTGGGTAGTCAAGAAATGTTATTTTTTGTTCAACCAAGTACTTCTTTGTTATTGATGCATTGTGGATAGCAGCATGATATTGCCGAAAAATCCATTTTTCTCCACATAGACGACACCTTTCTTGTGCGAGAGATAAATTATTTAGCATCTTCACATAATCTGCTACTTTTTCTCGACCACTGACATATTGTAGTTTAAGTATTCCTGGAGATGAGAAGCCCCCTGACCAGATCATAAGAGTTCCCCCTCCACTATGCCTTGTTGAGTAATTCTCTTCTGGAAAATTTTTTGCATGCCAGTACTTCTGAAAGCCATTTGGACCATCTAAATTGAATTTCTTTTCGTCCAAGCAAAGAACTTTTCGCCATTCTTTAGCACTCATGGTTTGATATGACAAGCATATTCAAGTCGATTCTCTTTGTGCTTCATAGTTAACAGATGATGAATTCTTTTCTTATGCTTAATTTTTCTGTTGTTTAAATGCCTTCTAATTGTTTTAGTACTGCAAGGAGCATCTACAAGGGATTACAATATTTTTGATGTTTATGAAGTTTTCTTTTTTACTTCGCAAACAATTCTTCTCTTGAATTGTGATGATAATTTTTCTGGCCAGCGAGTCGGTTTTCTTGTTCCATACTTATTTGGACTTCTCAAGTAATTCCAGATAATAGTTTTACTGCATCCTAAGGTCTTTGAAATTAATCTTTGAGATTTTCCAACTCTTTTCAGAGTTGTAATCTTGCCTTCCTTAAATTCAGATAATTTAGTTCCTTTAGCCATTTACGTTTTTAGTATTTTAAGTATTACAGTTTTAATAGCTTTTATATAATGTAAACTATATATAATAAATTTTTTCAATTAAATTTATCCTTTTTCTTTAGTTTTTATTGGTGGTCTTATATTTATGTCAAAAATAAATTTAGAAATATAACATGAAGACTAATATACATATAATAAATGGATTGCAATTTTTTTCTTATTTTAAATTTAAATGTCTTTTAACCTTATCTTTTGTATATCTGATTTTCATAATTAAAAAATTGTAAACAATATCTTTTTCTTTATTTTTGAGAGTGGTCTTATATTTTTGTCCAGGTGTGTGTGTGTATATATACATACATACACACACACACACACACACACACACACACACACACACACACACACATATATATATATATATATATATATATATATATATATTGATTTTCTAATAGGTTTACCATTTCAAAGTTTGGTTGTCCAAAACATTTCCCATTTGTAAATTTTGCAAGTAAATATATAATCATTCCAAATGTTATAGTAATGAAAAGGATATTCCTGTATTTCAGGTGAAGTAGATAGAATTTCATGCTACATTGAAATGTTACTTATGATATTTTCTTTTGTGACAGCATTGATAAATTCTTAGATGTGAATAGAATAGTTTCACATTTCTTTTGTGGCCTTCACAATGAATACTACTTAGCAGGATATTTATTTTAACATAAGTGTTTGGCTCAAATATTTTCAGATTTTTCCCTTGATTTACTTTTTAAAGAATAATTCTGTTTATTCTTATTTATGCAATAATGATAATCCGCAACTTTTCCGATTAGATAATTATTATTCATACCATCAACCATCTATAAAAGTAGGAATGTCATATATATATATATATATATATATATATATATATATATATATATATATATATTATTAACAGTGATAATTGTATACCACAGCAATATATATATATATATATATATATATATATATATATATATATACATATACATATATATATATATATATATACATATATATATATATATATATATACATACATATATATATATATATATATATATATATATATATATATATATTATTAACAGTGATAATTGTATACCACAGCAATATATATATATATATATATATATATATGTATATATATATATATATATATATATATATATATATATATATATATATATATATATATATATATATATTGCTGTGGTATACAATTAACACTGTTATGGTCTTAGGCAGAGTCCCCATAACATAATGGTTAAAGCTCTGAACTGCAGCCTCCAAGTAAGTGAGTTCAAGCTCTATTATGATCACTGTTAGTCTAATACTCTTGGGAAATGCATTATCCCCTTTTTCCTTCAGCTAAAGGTTAAATTGTATTACTGCTGTTCTTCTACAAGCCTAGCTTTGGCATTAAATAACCTATGAGGAATACTATGCCATTATACAAAGACACCAAACTAACCAATCCATTATCTCAGATGAAAATAATTCATTTTTATCAACTTAACATATAAACAAGAAGTGTTTGTGTTTACACTTATTCATGTCTGACTTTTCAAACTTACAATTTTTAATCTCTGAACCTTCAAAACAAAATTTAACAGATTAAAAAAAGGCTTTTATCATTGTACTTTGATAATTTCCCTTTTACATTTTTAAATCATTAGTTTAATATCATCATTTGAGAACAATGATAGTAAACAATGAACTTAACTAAAACAAAATAAAAAAATAAAATCTTTTAAAAATTTCCAAAACTGATATTCATGTATTGGTCCACTTTCTCTTTTACCAAATTAGCAGGAGTTGCATGCTTTGTGTATTTCTGAGTGAAATTTTTCTCTAAATTTAATTCCTATCTTGTTAGAAAGAGTCTTATCATTTTTATTATAGAAAGAGTCATATAATTTTTATTATAGAAAGATCACTGCAAACTGAATTTTGCATATCAGAGGAACAGATTTACAAAGGTGAATGTTTGCTCACAAGACTTAAGAATTCGTTCCTTAAAATGCTGCATAATTAAATTGAAATAAATGATTATTGAAACTTAATAGATTAATACGTTTTTAATTTTCAATCAAAAAAGCTTTATATAGTAAGTAATGTGTAAATTGCACTTTAGGAATGCCAGCACTGATATATAGTTTCTGAATGCAGACATGATCAAACTGTTTAAAAAATTGAACATAAAACAACAATGTTCATTCAACACAGGGATATTGTTGGGCTAATTTTTTGTTATGCTTTCTGGTATATCTTTTAAAAAATATGGAATACTATTTTTGGAATATTATTACATTCTCCTTTTGATGCTCAAATAGAAACTTCTTAAAATTTTAAAAATCAAAAAGGAAGGTATTTTAAAAAGTATTATTTGTGTTCATCTTATCATTTTTATTCATCTCTTATATATATATATATATATATATATATATATATATATATATATATATATATATATATATAAGTTTCAAGACTTGGTCTAGTGATTGCATTGACAAAAAACTGACTATATATATATATATATATATATATATATATATATATATATATATATATAAAAGTAAGGATAGTGTAGACATAGAGTCACTGGTACTAGGTAGCAGTCAGTTACTCTAGTGCCAGTGACTCTATGTCTACACTATCCTTATATATATATATATATATATATATATAGTGTCTACACTATCCTTACTTTTATATATATATATATATATATATATATATATATATATATATATATATATATATATATATATATATATAAAAGTAAGGATAGTGTACACATAGAGTCACTGGTACTAGGTGGCAGTCAGTTACTCTAGTGCCAGTGACTCTATGTCTACGCTATCCTTATATATATATATATATATATATATATATAGTGTCTACACTATCCTTACTTTTATATATATATATATATATATATATATATATATATATATATATATATATATAAAAGTAAGGATAGTGTACACATAGAGTCACTGGTACTAGGTGGCAGTCAGTTACTCTAGTGCCAGTGACTCTATGTCTACGCTATCCTTACTTTTATATATATTTCTTGTCAATGCAATCACTAGACCAAGTCTTGAAACTGACAGTCACCAAAAACTATTGACTCTGTGTTTACATTATCCTAACTTAAATCTACATATGCTCTCTCACCGATATTGAGCAATCTTTATTTATTCATATAGCAATCTACAAAATCAATATTAATACGTTGATAAATGGACAGATAGATAGATGGGTACAGAGATGTAAAGAAAGTGAATGTGTATGTTTATGTGTATCAGTGTGTGTGTGTATATATATATATATATATGCATGCATGTGTATGAGTTTGAGTTTGTGTGTGTGTTTGTATGTGTCTATGTATCTGTGTATGTGAGTTTGAGTTTTAATGTGTGTGTGTGTGTGTGTGTGTGTGTGTGTGTGTGTGTGTAAGTTTGCTTGTGTTTGCGTGTGTATCTGTTTGTGTGTGAGTGTGTGTCTGTGAATGTCTACATTTGATCCTCCTATTTGATTCTTCTTTCATTTCATAATGTTTTCTTTTCCTCCTTCTCTCCAGTTTTTATTTTTTCCTTTCCTGCTTTTCTTCATTCTTTTCTTTTTCCTTTTTTACTTCCTTCGGTCTTCTTAACTCTATCTCTCTGTCTTTCTCTTTCCATATATTTTGCTTTTTGCTTTATCTCTATTTTCTTTTATTTTTGAATTATACTCTCTCTCTCTCTCTCTCTCTCTCTCTCTCTTTCTCTCTCTTGCTCTTCTGTTTTAATTTATTTTTTTTATCTTTAAATATTCTTTTCCTTCTTGGATATAAACATTTTATCTACAATTTTTGAATACCAATTTAAATATTTTTTATCTATACCTTTAAACTGAATCAAAGATACAACAGAACTGCATTTTCAAAAGAACAGTCTCATTCTTTTCCAAAATTCTGTCTTCATCTAAACAGATTTACTGAAATCCAAGAACCAGTTCCCAAAACAAGAATCCTCTCAATGAACAATTAAGAAAAAAGTCTTTACATGATCTTTTATAGACTGTAGGTTTTTGTCCTTGAAACCATTCAGTCCTTGTTTCATAAGGGCATCCAAAGTTCTAATACACCCCAGTTGGTAGATTTTTTTCATTATTGTATTCATATAACAATGATATATATAGATAAAGACAACAGACGAAAAAAAAGATAAGGACAAAGATAGTGTTTTGTTATTTTCTACAGATAAGAATTTTAGTGTACAATAAAGTGAGATGTGTATGCTTGTGTCTGGGTAAGAGAGAGAGAGAGAGAGAGAGAGAGAGAGAGAGAGAGAGAGAGAGAGAGAGAGAGAGAGAGAGAGAGAATAAAATAAGGGCCAAGATAATGTTTTATTTTCTCATGATAGGAATTTTAGTATATAATAAAAGTGAGGTAAGATAGAAGAAAGACCAAGAGAGACATATTGACCGATGGAGAAAGAAAGATATAGAGAGAGACTGACACAGAGCAGAAGAAAAAGATAAGTGCAGAGATAGTATTTAGTTATTTTCTCCTGATAGGAATTTTAGTATACAATAAAAGTAGAGAGAGAGAGAGAGAGAGAGAGAGAGAGAGAGAGAGAGAGAGAGAGCAGAAAAAATAAGGGCAAAGATTGTGTTTTGTTATTTTCTCATGATTAGGATTTTAGTACGCAATAAAAGTGAGGTAAGAGAGAGACGGAGATAGAGCAGAAGAAAACGGTAAGGGCAGAGAAAGTTTTTGGTTATTTTCTTATGGTAGGTATGGTAGGTATATTATTATATGATAGAAATAAAAAGGAGCTAAGAGAGAGAGAGAGAGAGAGAGAGAGAGAGAGAGAGAGAAGAGGAAACCACAAGGACAGATATGGACAGTTATTAGAATACAATAAAAATAAAAATGAGGTAATTCAAAGACATTGCTTAACAAAATGGTTTGATCTTTCTTTTCTTTATTTTTTTCATTTTTAAAAGAAAAGAATTATCTAATTAATGTTTTTAATGGAACTAGCATAAATTACTCCATGCAGTCAATATGCAACACTCATTTTTTAGGGCAAATATCTATAATGCAGGCAGAAATGTATAGGAAATAAAATATTCTGTTACTGATCATAAAATGGTTTATATGAATATGAATCTCTGAGACAGTGACAGCTTTATGGGTCATATTGTATCAAATATTGTTTTCTTTTATGCCAATACAATCTGAACAATATTATCATATACTTTTTGTACATTCATCACTTGCAAAGACAGTTATTAATTAGATAATTCTATTCTTGAAAGAATAAAACGAGAAAGATATTTTTGTAAAATACACAAGTGCATAAGAAATAGACTCACAGGCGCACAAGAAAAAGATGCATATAAGAAAAAGAAAATTACATATAAGTGGGATCATAGCCAGTGAAGCAAGTGGCTAACTCTAAATTCCATAATCTTACCAAATCAGTTACTATGATATGTCATTATTCTTATTTATTTATTTATTTATCTATTGTTGTGTTTTTTGTTTTTTCTTGTTTTTTTTAAGCCAGGGATACCAAAAAACACACCCTTCTACACACTTTTTGTTTCATGACCATTCCACTTATAATCCCATCCCTATTCTTGCTTAATTAACTGTTGGGCATTTACATAAATCTTGTCGATGTTGGTTTGTGTTTTGGCAAGTTAAAAATGTGTAAAGATACCAATGACAGAAAAACATCATTTCTAGCAGAAATGTGTTTTCTCATTGGATCAATAAATTATATACTGTTTTTTGCATTTTGTTTGTTTTTTTCTCCTATTCTTTTGTGGTATGTTAATACCATTGAGACAGGAAGGGGTTTGGTTCATGTTCAGCTAAGAAACGCAAAGAGCAATGTATACTAACAGATATGTGGACATGAAATCTAAACTCACATATGTAAATGTATATTTAAATCTATCCCACACTATATATTTTGCACTGTTTCTATAAGTTTATATGTATAAAAGGAATGTACTGATGCAAACAGAATATAACATATGAGGGTCAACTGAAAAGTTCATAGGCTGACCAAAATACTCTCATAGAATCAGACCAAATGAGGTGTATTTTCAGCATAATCCACCTTGTGCTACATATACTTGTTTCTTGGTGTTGCAGTGCTTGGATTCCATTGGTCAAAAAAGTCATCTATAACAGAGGTGCCTGTCGTAGGAAATGGACACGGTGACATGAGTTCAAATCCTGGACGAGATTGATAGCATTTCACTTAGCACTAATACCCTTGGGAAAGGTATGAATCCAATCATTCTCCCTCCAGCTAAGGGTAAATAGTAGGACAGACTGGGTTCTTCAGCCTTGGTGAGGCTACTAGTCTAGGAGAAGAAAAATCCTGAATTCAAACCTGTTAAACTCTGCTTAAAAATGACCTTGTGTCATATCCTGCCTGAGCAGAGGGGTTGGTAAATACGATAACAGAGAAAATGTTATCATATGAACTTTTCAGCTTACAAAATTTTCAGTATAACCTCATGCATTATATTCTCATCCTAAATTTTACACAATGAAGCTCTGTCATTTTACATTGTTTATTTTTCTTTTCTTTTTGTTATTTAAACCAAATAGGAAGGTAAATAATTGTTGTAAGCCAACTGAATTTTTTTAAATGAAGCATTGTCATTGTTATTAAGTTTTAACTTGATTTTCTTTCATCTTATTTTTGTTGCTTGTTTAACTCTTGAAGCAATAAATATAATTGTCATAATTTAAGTGGTTTATAGGAATAATCAAGGGTCTCTTGTTATTACTTGATTTTCTTAGCTAAAACATGGTCATTTAAATTAATTCTTTTGGCATAATGGTTAGAGTGTTTGGCAATGGTCCAGACGACCAGGGTTCAATCCCAGGTCGAGTCATACCAAAGACTCAAAGAATGTTACTTGATGGCTTCTTGCTTAACACTCAGGATCATAAGGTAAGGTAAGTGGAGCAATCCAGGGAAAGGAGTAGGATCCTCCCCAATACTTCAGTGTCGTAACTATTGAAAAGGAAGCTTTCAAGTCGCCCTCGACTATAGTCGGCTAACTTGTGAATAAATAGCATAGACATAGAGTCAGAGTACTCTTTTACACTCAGTTTCTCACCCAAGCAATCTTTGAACCAAAATCATCCAATGATTGCATTGGTGAGAAACTGACAGTTAAAGAGTACCGTTGACTCAATGACTATGTTATCCTAACTTAGATGTATATGCTTTATCAACAATATTGAACACTCTTTGTTTATAAACATAACAAACTGTATTATCAATATATGAGGATTATTAAATAAGTTTCCAGACTTTTTTCGTATGGGCACTTTTATTGATAGTAAACACATGAAACTCTAGTCCCCTTCGAGGTAATCTCCTCCGGCTGCAATGCACTAGTTGTACCATTCCAACAACTTCGGGAAGGTCCCATGGAAGTCCTCTTGCATGTCAATGACCTTCATCACAGCCACTTTCATCTCCTCAATTGTCTCATAACAACAGCCTCTGAGCTTAGGGAATAAGCAAAATTCACAGGGAGCAAGGTCTGGACTATAGGGAGGCTGAGGAACTGTCTTGATGCCCATCTTGGTCAAGTAGTCTGTGATAAGGATGGAGTTGTGGACTGGTCCATTGTTCTGGTAGAAATGCCACTGACCTGATTTGAAGAGTGCTAGCCTCTTCCGACAGAATCTCTTCCTGAATTCCCTTAAAACCTCAACATAGTAACCCTAACCATAACCCTTTGGCCAATCAACTCTGGTGTATTGACTTCCTTACTCCACCCACACCTCTCAACCTCCCTCACAGACTCCCTGCCTTCCTTGAATCTCTTATGCCACTCAAAAACTGATGCTTAATTCATGCAAGATGGTAGAAAAGCAGTCTGAAGCATTCCATACATTTCTGTGGCATTTTTCCAAGTTCAAAACAGATTTTTATTGCATATCATTCTTCTAAATTGTCCTCACATTCAGATTGCATTTTTGAAATTCAGCAGCTGTGACAATCAGGCTTTATTAGGGTGTATTCCAATTGCTGCTGTAGGTGTTCATTTGAACCTGAAATCATAGAAATTAGCCAGTCATATCAGTAGATGTATAGCAATAACATACTGACTTTTCAAGAGTCTACGACAATTCTAAATGTCTGTACAAAAAAAGTCTGGAAACTTAATGAAGTTGCCACGTATATATATATATATATATATATATATATATATATATATATATATATATATATATATATATATATACTATTACTATGAATAAATAAGTATACCTCCACCAGTTTTGGATCCAATGATAGCATAGGCAAGAAAGTGACAGTAACCAAGCGTCATTGAGTCTATGTCTATGTTATTCTAACTCTGATCTGCATATGCTCAATCAGTGATATTGAACTCTCTTTATCAGTAAATATAGAATAATTTATTATAGATATTGATTTATATATATATATATATATATATATATATATATATATATATAATTAAACAAATTTTATGAAATGGTGAATTTTCTTCTGGGCCAAAGATAGCAGGATTTTGTTATTTCTTGATGGAGCATTATACATATAAAATTATACTGCTTATTGACAAATGCTACACAACTGAAATTTTGTAACCAACAATACGAACATGTAACAGTTCAAAAATATATACATTCTTCATATATATATTTATGCATTCTTATGCAGTTTAATTTTTTATTAGAGAAATCTTGTAATTTTCACAAAATGCTTTTAGCTTATTTTTCTGGTGGCGTTGTGTTTGTTCTTTTAAGAACAGATTTTATCCAATTGATAAATGTTTTAATGGAACAAGCATAAATTGTTCATAAAATTATCTACACATACTATTGTAAATTCTTTAAACTTAATTTGTCTATTTGTATTGGTAGTGATGTTTGTTGTCTGGCTATGTTATTACAGAGATATAAGCACATCATCTCAAATTTTAAAAAATAATGTTGACAATCATATTAAAAGTATCACAGAATTATTAAAGCAAACACTAAGTTTTTTTAATACCGTTATTGTTTCTAAATATTCAAAATATCTCTGTTAGAGATTTTCCATAAATAAAAAAAATCAACTGCTGTATAATTGTATATCTGGTTACTTAAAGGGTAAATTATTTTATGGAAACTATTAATATGAATGTCTGTCTGCATTTTTAGACTTCAGTCTTTCTTAATTCATGTACTTTTATTCTTTTTTACAATTTGTTTCAAACCAGTCTCCACACAGTTTTTTTTGTGTTTGCCTTTATTGTTTAATTACTTTCATTATTTATTTTATTAATCCTTCATGCATATTTTATTAATGGTTTTCATTTTCTAATACCTGACTTCTTTTTATTAAATCTTTTTTCTTTCTTCTTAGAATTACCAACTTTTTCCTCCTCATTTATTTTGTCGTTGACAAAAGCATAATGGTTATAGGCATTGGTTCCATTAGCTTCTAAGGAGAAAATCTTCTGGAACTTGCAGGTTCAATTCTGACTGTAGGTGAGTAACAATATAGGAATACTTAACACTTGTACCTGGTTATGGCTAACGGAATCAGAACAGGCAACCCCAGTGGTTTTAATAAAGGATGTAGTTCAAAGTTCCGTGTAGGTTCCCGAGTTTGACAAACACCTGAAGAAGGTAGGAGGACATGTCGGCTGAAATGTTGTGGAAATAACAATAAAGATGAAGACAACAGTTCGAAATCCTTAATGATAAAAATCATCAAGCTTCGTCTCAGAAATTCAGATGACTAATATATATATATATATATATGAGAAAATTACAAGTTAGTTGTCTATCATTTATTGTGCAAATTAATTTCTTCTTATATACATTTTTTCTTCATTTTTTCTATTTATATTCTCTTCTTATAACCATCTTTTTTTTTAAGTTTCTTTTCCATTCTTTTTTTATTTTTGGACAGTTTTCATCCTTGTTTTCTTTTGAACTTTAATCTTCATTTTCTTTTTCATTTCCTTTTTCTTTCATTCTATATTACTTTTGCCTCTTTTTATTCATTATTCATTTTTTAGTTTCACTTTCTTTTTGAAGGATTTTTATTTGGCACCTTTTAATTATTCTTTTTTTCTTTTGCAATACTCATTTTCTTTTTCACTTTCTTTCTCATTCTTTTTTCCTCTGTATCTTCTTTATTTTCTTTTTCTTTTTCACTTTCTTTCTCATTCTTTTTTCCTCTGAATCTTCTACATTTTCTTTTTCTTTTTCACTTTCTTTCTCATTCTTTTTTCCTCTGAATCTTCTTCATTTTCTTTTTCTTTTTCACTTTCTTTCTCATTCTCTTTTCCTCTATATCGTCTTTATTTTCTTTTTCTTTTTCACTTTCTTTCTCATTCTTTTTTCCTCTGTATCTTCTTTATTTTCTTTTTCTTTTTCACTTTCTTTCTCATTCTTTTTTCTTCTGTATCTTCTTCATTTTCTTTTTCTTTTTCACTTTCTTTCTCATTCTTTTTTCTTCTGTATCTTCTTTATTTTCTTTTTCATTTTCACTTTCTTTCTCATCCTTTTTTCCTCTGTATCTTCTTCATTTTCTTTTTCTTTTTCACTTTCTTTCTCATTCTCTTATCTTCTTCATTTTCTTTTTCTTCTTCACTTTCTTTTTAATTCTTTTTTCCTCTGTATCTTCTTTATTTTCTTTTTCTTTTTCACTTTCTTTCTCATTCTCTTTTCCTCTATATCGTCTTTTTTTTCTTTTTCTTTTTCACTTTCTTTTTCATTCTCTTTTCCTCTGTATCTTCTTTATTTTCTTTTTCTTTTGAACCTTTCCCTTAAAATTTCTCTTTATCTTCATTTTCTATTTCTTTTGCTTCTTTTTTTCCATTCTTTTTTCTTTTTTTTAACAATTTTTTTATTTGCTTTATTTTCTTTGTAATTTTATTTAAGCATTTTCTTATTCATTCTCCTTTATTAACTCTCTTTTTCATTAAAATTTGTTTTGCCTTTTCTTCATCATTTTTTTTTGTTGTACCTTCTTTAGGCTCTTTTGCACTTTTCATTCTCTTTTTTAAACATGTGTTTCATTTTTGTTTGTTTGTAAATTCTTCATTTTTTCCTTTGTCCCTTCTTCATCATTAATCTTCTTCATCAAAAATCTTTTATCTTACTGTTGAATCTTCAACCTTTTTTCTTCATATTTCCTTCACTTTCATTCTTCCAACCTTCCAATCTTTTCTATTCCTTTTCCTTTTTACTTCTTTCATTATCTTTGTTCACATTTTTATACTACTTTCCACTCTTCCTATATTCCTCAATTTCTTTCTTTCTTTCTTTCTTTCTTTCTTTCTTGCTTTCTTTTTAATATCATTCATTTTAATTTTTTCTTATGTTCTTTCTCATCTCTCTCTCTCTCTCTCTCTCTCTCACTTCAGCTATTTCTTTTTTTCTTTTCCTCTAAATCTATATTTTCTCTTTTCCATTTTATTATCTTCAACTTGGATTCTCTCTCACTTTCTCTGTCTGTCTGTCTGTCTGTCATTATCTCCTCATTTTCCCATCAATTCCACCATCCGGTGACAGACAAAAAGCATTGA
>OY757917.1:78004091-78064091 GCA_963585895.1 Sepioteuthis lessoniana | reverse complement strand
TTCATGGTTCAATCAAGAAGTGAACAGCTTAGATCCATCAAACATATGTGATAATTAACATAATCTGGAAATATAAGGCACAATGATTCTCAAGATAGATAGAGGGATAAAGAATAAGATAGATGGATACACAGATAGATATTAATTGAATAAGGTATATAGATAGATATCTAGAAACCTAAAGTTTTAACAATTATTATTTTTTTAAATATACTATATTAATATGTACAAAAGGGAGTCTCTGTGGCATAGTGGTTAAAGTGACTTTGTTGTGGGTAAATTTGAACTCCAGTCACACTATTACATCCACTTTTGAACTAATATTCTTGGGAAAGGTATGAACTGCTTTATTCCCCAGATATAAGTAAAAATGTACCACTATTGTTCTTTTACAACGAAGGCTTTGGTATCAAATAACCCATGAAGATTGATGGGCCATTAAACAAAGAAACTCAATCAATATTCATTCAAATGTCAATTTTAGCATATGTTTTTCTTTCTATCTATCTATCTATCTATCTATCTATCTATCTATCTATCTATCTATCTATCTATCTCTCGTTCTCTCTCTCTCTCTCTCTATATATATATATATATATATTGAATATTATAAAAAGTGTTTGATATTTCAAAAGTGTCACAGACCTAGAATAAAAGCTTAAAATTTGAAATAAAAAGTTCATAAATGAATTCAAGTTCTGTTACTTGAATGCAGTTATATCTAAGTTTTATGCATATATATATATATATATATATATATATATATATATATATATATATATATATATATATATAACAAATTGTATAAGCTAAGGTTAAAAAGTGCTTAATGCTTATATATATATATATATATATATTCATATATATATATACATTTAGATACATATGCACTCCATCTCATTAACCCTTTTCTCAGACAGATGTAAAACTGAAGCTTTTCCCAAGGTCTTTAACATATTAGAAATAATGGGCTGTACCCTGCAAGACTGGCTCACAATTTTTTGGTAGGTGGTTTAAATCAGAAGTTTTTCTTCTATTAGACTGGTTTCCCTCCCAAGGCTATAGAGCCCACACTACCCTATTATATACCCCCTGTCTTGGAAGGGAGAAAACATGGATTCGTGCTTTTTAAAGAGTTATGGATATGAAGTGGAATGCAAACTAACTCATCTGAAATATGAATTTGGCTTGTTGATACTATTTTTATTGATGTTAACAATTACAACATGAATGTATATATATATATATATATATATATATATATATATATATATATATATATATATAAAGAGAGAGAGATAGATAGGTAGATAGATATAGAAATCATATATGTATATATTTATAATTTGTAAGGGAATAGTTTGCCGCTAACATTATTTTCAAATGAGTTAGAACTCATTTGTTTGCACATAGGTTTCAAGTATAGCAATCTAACACTAATAATTCTTTTAATATTAATCAGTTGTTTGCACGCAGTTGAATGGTTTCAAGTATTGCAATCTAATACAATTAATTGTATTTAATGTTAATCATTTGATTGCATATCGTTAAATAGTTCCAAGAATAGTGGTCGTGAGAAATAAACACAGCAACATGAGTTCAAGTTGTAGATGAGGCTGACTGCATTTCACATACCATTAAAAACCTTGAGAAAAGTATGAATCCAATCATTCTCCCTACAGCTATGGGTAAATAGTAGGGCAGACTGAATTCTTCAGCCTTGATTAGGCAATCAGTCTAGGAGAAGGAAAACTTTGAATTCAAATCTGTTATACTCCACTTAAAAATTGACCTTGTGTCATATCCTTCACATGCAGAGGGGTTGGGTAAATACATATATACTATTATATGACTATAGACATATAAAACTTATAAATACACTTGTATGCTCATACACAAAATGCATATGTATATACATATGTGAAAAAGAGAGAAAAAAGTAAATATTTCAAAATGAATAGGACAATATTTTTTTCTTACATACATGTATATTTCCAGCTTGTTGCTTTCAAACTCACTTGTGTAGGTTTGTTATTCGACAGCTCTTATGAATTTCATTGGTCTGATATCAGGATTAAAGATGCTTGTCTTAATGGCAGTGTTAATAACCTCTACAATGACTCCAAGTACCTGGTTGTGTCTCCATCGAAAATGCCCATACACCAGGGCTTTTGGGCAATTGCTCAGAATATATTGGAGAGTTCCTCTTCCTTCACATAATGGACAAGATGGCATCTCATTTTTTCCACAAATATGAAGATTAGCCGGGTTAAGCAGAGTATCATATATTGCCTATACAAAAAATGTGATGTGGTTCATATCAGGATGCCAAAAATTAGCTCATGTTTTTTTTCACAATACCATATTTTCCCATCTGGTCCATGCTCCCTGCTGACCTAAATTGACCATCAGACTCAAACTTGCTTCCTCCATGCTGGCACATAGTTCTCCTTGGAGGAGATGTTAATAGTCTCAGCTGCCAGCATTGGGGATTTGAGTGCTGGGATTGTAACTAAGCCTTGATCAACCCTTTTCTACAGTCCCTACAATGACCTCCTGTCTTAGTCTCTCTTCAGCAACCTGCTGCTCACTCTTTGCATTCCATTTCTTGCCTGTATGGATTACTACACCTGCCACAGCCATTTTTAGATCCCTCAAATCCCTATATTGCTACACTTCCTTTGTCCGTGTGACCATAGATTATTCTTTTAGCCTTTTAAAGGGAAACTGTTGGTACTGGTCCTCCCATACAAGGCTGAAATGCTTAAACATTTTGGAAGACCTAGCCACCTTCACAGGCAGCTACTTACTTTTCTTTCAAGGGATTCTATGATGGTCATTGGGTAATTGTTTGTAGAGTGTTCGCCAATTGTCTGAGGAGATCAGGGTTCAATCCTAGGTTGTCATACCAAAGACTCAATAAGAGGTACTTGATGCCTCTTTGCTTAACACTCTATTACAAAGTGTGGATCAAGAGTAAGTGGGGCAATCCAGGTAATAGGAGTAGCATCCTACCATACACCCCTGTGTTGTAGCTATAGAAAAGAGAGCCTTTGGGTTGCTCTTGTCTATGGTGGGCCAACCTAACTTGCTAAAACTAACTTAATATACTAAAAGTCTTTTGTATACACCCCCCCCACACACACATATATATATATATATATATATATATATATATATATATATATATATATTGTTGCTGTATGAATATTTAGGCATACACATAGGTAAAATGTAAGTTTGAAATTAATTGGGAAATTAATTTATCTGAAATTTGATTGATTACGCTTCATGTAAAAAGGAGAGATATTTGATTCTATAAAAAATGCATCACTTTCAAATATTCTTAAATTTGTATCAGCAACCTCAATTTTCTAGCATAACTGAGGAAATTCAAATTTTGGTGGAAATATATTTCAATTAATATCAAGAATGTTGTGTGCATAGTAAAATAAATGTAAAATGATTTTGTTATTGTTAAATGTCAAAAAAAGTTAAACAATTATTTTTGCTAAATGAAGCAATAATATCAAATAAATAAGTAAATGGTTAACCATGGATTTTTTTAGGGATGTCCTCGTGGTGTAATGGTTAAAGCGATGAACTGCGGAATCGTAGTACGCGAGTTCGTACTCCAGTCGCGCTATTACGTTCACTTTCGGGCAAATACCCTTGGGAAAGGTATGAACCCCCTTATTCTCCCTCCAACTATGGGTAAATAGTAGGACAGACTAGGTTCTTCAGCCTTGGTGAGGCAACTAGTCTAGGAGAAGGAAAAACTCTGAATTCAAAACCTGTTAAACTCCGCTTAAAAATTGACCTTGTGTCATATCCTGCCCGAGCGGAGGGGTTGGTAAATAGTACCATGGATTTTTTCCAAAAGTTAATATTTTAGATATAAATAATTCTGTAAAAAAATTCAGTTTTTAAGATAATTTTATGGGCATAGCTGAAGTGGAGAGATGGAAGGCTATTTGAAAATGTTCCCTAAATTGAGACAGAAACCCTTTAAATATTTATAAATAGCAGTTTGCTTATAGTATTTCTACTTACTTTATGCAATAAGAAAATCTTTAGAAAAGTATTTGTTTCTCCCTAGCTATGTATAAATAGGAGGACAGACTAGTTTCTTTAGACTTGGTTTGACAATCAGTCTAGGAGAAAGAAAACTGATTTCAAACCAGCTTTACTCTGATTAAAGATTGACTTTGTGTCATACCATATCTACAGTAGAGAAGTTTATTTAATCTGTGGTAATTTCATTATTATACATTGAAATTTCAGTTTCAGTTTTTTAATTTTTCCCATTAGTTTTAATAATTTTCAAAATCTAAAATGAAGGATATTTTGTTAAGAAATTGTTTCTGCTATTCTTATGAAAAGGAAGATCAGAAGCAAAAAAAAAATTGGTAAAATCAAATTTTTTGTTATCAGTCATTTTCTAAAAGAGAAAACAAATTAAAACAAATAAGAGCAAAAAGTCCCCCCAAATGCAGAGTTCATTAGAATTAGGCTCTGTAGTTCCCCAGAATTTACACGTTTCATATAAAGAATGGAATACTTCAAGAAAAGTTGTTTTTTTTCTCTTTGAAGCAATAATGATTGTAATTGTGGAAATGAGAGTGATAATATTGTTGATGATGATGATGATGATGATGATGATGATGATGATGATGATGATGATGATGATGTAACAGAAAAGTATGCAGGTATAGTAATGGTGATGACGATGACAATTATGATGATGTTGGTTATGGTGGTGGTGAAAATGAGAAGATGAGTTTAAAATTTAAAAGGGATAATCTCTTATGATGCAATCATGACCTGGCCTCTCTCTACTGTCATTAACTTCTTCACAAAATGATCATAAAGAGAAACTGTTGGGAAAAAAAATTACTATGGAACTAAAGTGGATGAGGGGTAGAAAAGAAAAGATAAATTTGAGTGTTAATCACTAAGCATTAAAATTGAATGCCATGGTGAAATAAACCTTCCTTTTCAGTTCAATTCTAACTTGAATTTCTTAATCTTCTTAAGTGGGACCTGATCCTTCATTTTTCAACAATTTCAAATTCAGTTAGTAAGTTTTTTTCTTTTTTCTCCTAATCTATTTTTATTATCCTTACATTTTCAATCAACATGTCTTTGTCATCAGTTTTGTATTTATAATTGTTTTTACTTTCATTTCTTCTTATACAGCTTTTATTGCATTTATTTTTCCGTCTTTATTTTATTTTTTCTATTATTTCTTTTGTTTCTTCTTCTTTTGAATCTTTTATTTCTACTAATTTTAATTATTTCTTTCTCTTTTAACTTTTTTTTTTAAATTCTTTCTTTTGATTTTGTTTTTCATGCTTTCTTTTGTTTTTACACACCATTCTTTTCTTTATCTTTTATACAATCTAAATTACTTTGTTTCTTTTTGTTTATTTGTTTGTTTAATAGTTTGGGGGGGTTGTGTTTTTTACATTTCCTTCTTGTCTTTCATTTTCATATGATGTACATTTTTGTTTAATTATTTTTTTTGTTTCTTTTTCCTTCTTTTTGCATCTTATACACTCTTTCTTTCTTTCTTTCTTTCTTTCTTTCTTTCTTTTGGCATTTTTATAAAGTGGCAGCCATTCCTTTTCATTTATGTTGCCTCTTATGTTTAATAAAGCTTCTTAAGCTTATTTAAATAGTCTTGTTCATCCCTAAACTTTATTAAATATGCAAAAACAGAAAGGAGAGGTACATTGGACTTAATTTTACTTATATTTATTTATCCAACTATTCTTAAGTGGAGATTAATAGGTTTAAATTCAGAGTTTTCCTTTTCCTAGAGCAGTTGCCATACCAAAATTTAAGAGTCCAGCTTGCTATTTGCCCATAGCTGGAAGGAGAATACTTGTATTCTACTAATATTTGTTAGGAATCTTTTGAAGTCTAATTGAATGCACTTGAGTCTGCTTCTTCAATAACAGCCAACTCAGATTATCAGATACTGACAAACATTATTTACACATCAATCTTGTCTTCTTAGGGTTCTATAAGCATATCTTCAACATGGACAATTACTCATCTGTTCTCAGCATTCTTTACAAAATATTTGTGAAATCTAAAAAGATGATATTCTCTCAACACATACAAGCTGCTTACCAACACATCTAGAAGAAAGCCTCAATCTATATATACAAGATTTAAGGACACTGTGACATCAAAGTGATAATGGTATAACAGACCAGATATTAATATATTCAAAATACAGTTGTCTATTGCATAGTTGATTATTATATGGTCAACTGATACTGATTTGTTTCTCCTGAAATGTTATTTACTGTATAGCAAGCATGAAGCTCAGGGAGAAGTGGTTACTATTCTAAACATCAATGCTTATGTACAACTTAGAAGTGGGCAAGATATGAAAAAATTAGTGATGCCATTTGGTTCCTGTCAGTGATGGAAGGAACAGTTTAGACCAGACATGGTTAAACCAAGGCTTGTTGCTCACATGCAGCCTGTGGTGCTTTCTAAGAGGCTTGCCTAAAACTTCATTTTTTTTAATAGAAAAGAACTTCTTACTCATAGAAAAAAAATCAACTTTTTCTGCCCATATATCGCTGATTGGGGTACCTTCAACTTTAAATTACCTTGATTTTTTTTATAATTGCAGCTTGCCTGATGATTAGCCATGTGTTATGTAGCCCACTTCTCAAAAAAGGTTGCTCATGCCTGGTTTAGAAACTGACATTTAGTGATTTTCTGTTCTAAATGTAAACCAGAGATATTTGAACATATAAGCAACTGAATCTACATAAACTAGATCATCATATTTGAAGCCACCCATTTTAAATGTTCCCAATTTGATCAGTACTGATGGTCTTAGTCTCACTTCCCTTCAGTAGATGGAGGAAATTGCTCCTGCAGTGACTTGACATCAGAGTGAAGAAGACTGTCCGGGAATTACTTCTTGAAATATTGACTTTTTTATGTACTTCACTCACTGAAAACTGTCAGGGTGAACTTTCTCTCAACTGGTGGTGAATGAGCAGAATTATTGTCAAAGTCAGTTGTAAATATTGTCATTCTCTTTATAATTATTTCTCTTCAAAGTGTTTTATAAGATGACATGAATAAGAAAACTGCATCCTCTCTTCTCTTTTAAGTCATCTTATTCAATAAAGCTCTTAAGTTTGCTAAATAGCCTTATTCATCACAACACTATTCTAATATTTTTCTTTCTTTTTTTACATTAAATCATTTTTCCTGTTTATTGCTTCCTTTTTTTCTTCCTTATTATGTTTTTAATCATAAAGGTCAAATCACTTAAATAAGTGAATAAGTTTTATACTTTTTCCAAAATGGTGAACTTTTACATCAATTTCCTCAATTTAACAAAAAATAAAAATAAAATTGTTTTAAACTTGGTTCAAACCTGCTTGATATCAATATTCAAATTTATGACCCTTTCCTTACACCTTCTACACAATTTTTTTCCTTCATGTGTTAACATTTTAAAGAATGAAAGAGCAGAGAAAAAGTTATTGGAATGACACATACTGGGCAGTTAATGTGTTTTAAAAATTAGTTCCTTAATTGAAATTGAACTGATTTATGAATGGATTTTAAAGAAAACGATTTTGTTTCTACAGCGGCATGGTTTAGTAAGAACTCAAACAAAAAGCTACAAGATATAATCATCATCAGATGAACATTTCTGTGAATATATATTTTCCCTTGAAAAAAATTATAATTCCATTATTGACATGTAAAGAGTTTGATCCTTACTGAATGTCAATCCTGTGTGGCTTGGGTCAGGTTTAAATAAATGAATGAATCCAATAATTCTCCCTCCAGCTATGGATAAATAGTAGGGTAGACTGGGTTCTTCAGCCTTGGTGAGGCAACTAGTCTAGGAGAAGGAAAACTCTGAATTCAAACCTGTTAAACTACGCTTAAAAATTGACCTTGTGTCATATCCCGCCCGAGCGGAGGGGTTGGTAAATATGAATAAATTTTGTAAATACAAGAAGGCAAAGTGTCATATAAATAAAGTAAGTAAAGTTGCAACCTTAGTTAAGGGTGACCTGAAGGCTCCCTTTTCAATAGCTACCATTTTTTGAGTCTTTGGTATGACTCAACCTGGGATTGACCCCGGTCTCCTGGACCATTGGTGAACACTCTACTCATTAGGCCAATGGCCTAGTATATATTTCCATAAAAAAAAACTATGAGACATATAGAAGGCACAATAATACCATAGGAGAGAATAAGTTTTCTGCAAAAAACTTTTTTTTTTCATATAGTCACTGTCATGAGTAATTAGTTTTTGTCAATGGTGAACAAGAGCTTGTGTAACACACTTATGAGTGAATTGCTCTGAAAGTAATCTTATTATGGTATCCAAATCTACTGAGCTGGATGTAGGTGATATCACAGTAGGTGTTGAACTTTTCTGCTGATAATGCATCATTCATTTGTGGTTTCTTACAGATAGCAGTTGAAGAACAGTCTAGTAAAATAGCTGTTGACATGAAAGAAAATGTGTGTCATTAAATTTATCCATACAGAATAAATTGCACGCATCAATATTCTGGCTGTGGGAGGTGCCCGTGGTGTAATGGTTATCGTTGTAGGAAATGGACATGGCAACACGAGTTCAAATCCTGGACGAGACTGATTGCATTTCACATAGCACTAATACCCTTGGGAAAGGTATGAATCCAATTATTCTCCCTCCAGCTATGGGTAAATAGTAGGGCAGACTGAGTTCTTCAGCCTTGGTGAGGCAACTAGTCTAGGAGAAGGAAAACCCTGAATTCAAACCTGTTAAACTCTGCTTAAAAATTGACCTTGTGTCATATCCTGTCCGAACGGAGGGGTTGGGTAAATAGGATCAATATTCTGGCTGTAGAATACACTGACTGCATCTCTGCAGAGGGGTAAGACATCCCCAGTGAGTGTCCTTGATATGACACTAAACAATCTGATGGTGAGGCTCCAGTAATGTTCATGGTTTTAGGAATGTGGTGTACTTCTTTACTGCCCTCACTCCCAGGTCCACTCAGGCCCTGAGTGCTAGCACTTGATAGGGTCCTATCTACATGTCAAATAGAACTAAACAGTATACTTATGTTAAACTGAATTGTTTGAAATAAAACAGTTTTGACATTTAAGTTTGTGTAAACAAAAAATGTACTTATCCTAAATTGAGTTGTTTCAAATAGAATTGTTTATATGTATAAAAGTGGATATGGCATTAAATAACCTACAATAGTTGATATGCCATAAAATCAAACCAAGCCAGAAACCAAACCATCAATATTCATTGGCACTTGACATTTACAGTGATCAAACAGTAGATATGATCACAGTTAGGTGGTGTGTAATGAGTTTAAGCAATGTTTATGAACATTTACAGAAAGCAAACAGTATATGTGAGTATAGGTTTTCTTAGCTGAACGCCTATACAATTCATTGGTATTATTGTGTTTCCTCTATCTATTGTAGTTTTATGGAAATACTCATATATATGAGACTTTACCTTCTTGTATTTACAGCATTTGGTTAAATCTGGTGCAAAGCCACAAATATTTGTCATCTACAGTGGATTAATAATAATAGCAGTAACAATAACAATAATAATAATAATAATAATAATAATAATAATAATAATAATAATAATAAAAGAATGTGAAAAGAAGGATAAGTACCTTAACCTTGCTAGGGAATTGAAAAAAAACTATGGAACACGAAGGTGACAATTGTACCAATTGTGATTAGTGCTTTTAGTACAGTAAATAAAGGATTATTAAAAGGACTGGATGACTTGGAGGTTGGAGGATGAGTGGAGACCATCCAAACTACAGCATTATTAAGAACGGTCAGAATGCTGAGAAGAGTCCTGGAGACTTGAGGAGACTTGCTGTCACCCATACTCCCGTGAAAAACTATCAGCTAAAACTGATGTGAAAAACTCTCAATTAGTAAATATTAATAATAAATTGAAATTCAGCTATACTACCTAATGGCATATGCACAAGCCAGAATCTATCCTGGAGAATAAGATGCTCAAGATTCTCTGGGATATTGAGATACAAACAGATCACATAATCACAGCCAGAAGACCAGACCTTGTGATAATTAAATAGTATAGTGGGCTTTGCCATCATAGCTGACCAAAGAGTGAAAATCAAAGAACATGAAAAGAGAGATAAGTACTTGAACCTTGCCAGAGAACTAAAAAGCTATGGAGCATGAAGTTGATGGTGATACCAATTGTAATGGGTGCACTTCAAACAGTCACTAAGGGCTTGGTTAGGGCATTGGAAGAGTTTGAAATTTGAGAACATGCTGAGACCATTTAATCTACAACATTATTAAGATCAGCCAGAGTCCTGGTGACCTGAGAAGCTTTGCTGTCACTCAGACTTGAATGAAAGACCATCAGCTAATGCTGTTTTTAAAAACTTGCAACAAGTAATATAATGATAATTCTTATATATGCCCGTGGTGTAATGGTTATCGTCATAGAAAATGGACACGCTGACACGAGTTCAAATCCTGGACGAGACTGATTGCATTTCACATAGCACTAATACCCTTGGGAAAGGTATGAATCCAATTATTCTCCCTCCAGCTATGGGTAAATAGTAGGGCAGACTAGGTTCTTTAGCCTTGGTGAGGCAACTAGTCTAGGAGAAGGAAAACTCTGGATTCAAACCTGTTAAACTCCACTTAAAAATTGACCTTTTGTCATATCCTGTCTGAGCCGAGGGGTTGGTAAATATATATATATATATATATATGTATATATATATATATATATAATACCTAAAGGGTCAGACAAAATCTACCAAGGTTTCACCTTTCCGGATCATCAGGATGAAGATGACCCCGATGATCTGGAAAGGAAGAACCTAGGTAGATTTCATCTGACCCATTAGCTATTATATTATATTTGCTCTACCTTGTATGAAACACTTTCTTTGTTGACTTAGTTCTCTGTCAGAGATTTTTCTTTTGGCTAGACATTATGATATTCTCTGACTTTTTTCAGACAATATGTATGTTTCTAGTCTTGTTTTTTTTATGGAATTTTTTCCCAAATATCAATTTGTGTTTTGTTTATTCACAAATTGGATCAAATGTTTTTTTTTCAAATGGGATTAACCAAAAATAGATATACATTATATATATATATATATAAATATATACATACATACATACATATATATATATATATATATATATATATATATATATATATTAGCATTTCTTGCCCTCTAAAATATATATTTTATTAGATATATCAAAAAATTCTTAAGATATATGTTCTTAATTATATGAATTTTAGAAAATCAATAAGTTCCTCAAACAATTAATTGAATTAACACAGTATTATTTAAAGATTGCATGCTTTCTGAGAGAGTCAAGGAAACTACTTTGATGACTGAATAATTATGCTATCAATTTATATGAATAAAAGATTTTGTCAAGAAATCATTAAAAATGTTTGAATCTGCAGATTATTCAGTAAAAATTTAGTTCAATTTTTTATTATTTCTATCATATTTTTCTTTTTAGATTAAGGGTTGCCTTTTTGTTAATGAGTTTAGCAAAAGAGTTATTGCCATTTTAAGCAGATGCCTAACTCTTGTTTTTTTATGTTTTAATTTGAATCTAGAAGCAAGATAAATTTCACTTTTACAGAAAATACTGTTAATACATTAACAAATATTTTTCCTATTTTGATTTCTGTTTGAAAAAACCATTAAAGATGTCAATCAATAGTAAACATTTGAAGGCTATGGTGCCAAACAATTCATTATTCTAAGTCAGAGAATCTGTATCAAAATTTCAGTGTAATAATTGGAACCGTTTCAAAGCATTGAACAGCAATTGGCAAGATAGAAATCTATATGAATGGTTTCCCTGTGAATTGAACAAAGAACAAAAAATCAGATATGTGAAATCCTGTATGAATCATGTACAACAGTATAAAAAATGTTCCATTATTGTATTTTATAATCATTTGTAAAATGAAAAAGGATATTGTATAATAATTAAATATAAAATGTATGATGACTGAATGCAGATAAGAAAATGAAATGTACTTGTTGATCTGAAAATTAAACTTCAAATCTAATAGTGTATTTTGTTTCATTTTATTTCTTTTACTTATAGATGTTTTTTTTTAAACTAATAGCATAGTACCTGTAAAAAATACCAGGATTATTTACATATGAATTGACCTGTCTCAGACCAGAGTATTTCTATGTCCACCCAGTCTAAAATCAAAGTGTAGATCCTGGCCTCAAAGTCTAGAGTAAAAAAATATCATCTGTGTGCTCTATGAAAAGTACAAAACACACACACACACACACACACACACACAAAAATATTACTAAAATTCCTCTTCAGATCTATTACTTGTTTGAATTCAGAGTTTTACTTCTATAAGACTGATTGCCATACCAAGCTGAAAGACCACAGTCTTATAGCTAAAACAAGGAATTCAAACTAATTATAGACCTAAAGAGGAACAGTCTCTTCCTGGCTATTTCTGCCCAAGACAGGCTGCATGAGTAATACTTCATGACCAAACCAGTTTACTAGACCAGTGATATATATATATATATATATATATATATATACAAAAAATGCAAGTGATTATAAAAGATATCATTTTGCATCATTTTTTGTTTTAAAAGATGAATCAATTAGAAATAGACAATCTATTGACTCTTATCTATTGGTTGAACCACTCGCCCATGGATTACTCTACTTCAAACATTTCATTTAGATGTATTTTGTTTTATTAAAAAGTTCCATGAATTTTTGTAAAATTTTATTGTCAGCTTTCTAATTATGATTTTTTTTTTTGCAATAGAATTTTTTTGCTTTTTTTACCAATATTCATAACACATTTATTTCTTTAAAAGTTTTGACTTGCTGATTCTGAAAATCCTATCAAACAGAAGAAAAAAAAATTTCTACATTGTTGTCTTTTATGGAATCAATTTTTCTCTTTTTATTAAAAGAAATCATTTATTCCCTGATTTGAAATAACAAAAGATAAAATAATTCTTATTTTTTATTAAATTCATGGAGCTTTACTTTAGAAACCACAGTGTTAGATAAATAAAAGTAATAATGATTACATCAAGCAAAGAGATTATATCTTGCTTTTACCCCTTAAAGGATGAAATACAGATTCATGATCTGATTATTTATTAGAAACCATGCATTTTATGGCAAGGAATGTATTGTCGTATTATTAATGTATACCTTCAAATTGACCACAAATTAAACAAGTTGGTGTCTGAACAAGTATGCAGAAGAAAAGAAAATAATTTAAAAAAATTAAAGAAATGAGTAAGGTTAAAATTCTTTGAATTTCAACTTATATTTTCTTTAAATTTTTTTGCTGCTTTTTTATTGCAATTCAATTGGATCATCATTCTTTGACAATTAGGAGCTGCAAAAATTGGAAATAAGAATAAAGGATAAAAACAAGTAAAAAACAATAAAAAAGATGAAAGAAAATATTAGTCAAAATTCATATAAAAAAAAATGGTCATCATCATAGGAAATAGATTCTGCGACTTGGGATCAAATTCTGTATGAGACTGTTAGAATTTCCTTTTGTTCTAATGCTTTTGGGAAAGACATAAGTCAATCAGCCATGGGTAAATATTAGGGCAAACTGGAATCTTTGGCCTTGGTCTGGCAACTGGTCTAGCGGGTAGAAAATTCTGAATTCAAACAAGCTGTACTCTGCTAAAAGATTAACCTTATATTTCATCCTGCCAATGACAGAGAAGTTAGGTAAATACAGACTTCATCAAAAATATTTTTAAAATTTTTTAAATGCTTCTAATAATACTAGTGTAAAAACAGCAATGTGAAACATGGTGCATGGATATTGGGAAAAATAATGAAAGGTATGTTACAAGTTTGATTAGAGCTCCTGCAGACCAATAGCTCTTCATAGCTGAAATAGTCAAGTGGTTGGTATGTTTAATCTGGCTTTGCTGGGACAAAATGAGATTTAAGTTTGAGTCCAACTGAGTGCTTATCTTTTATCATTATTTCTGATCCATGTTGTCCTCACTGTTAAAGAATAATGAACTTGTAGCAGAAAAAACTTCGTATTGGCACATAAATTAATTTGACTGTTATGGTCATCGCATATTTTCACCCAATGAGGATGACTTATCCTATTCAGCCCGGACCATTTCTCTGGGCGACATAAAAATGGTGAAAGCCCGCCAAACTATCTCTTCCTCAGAACCTTTCAAGCAGGACGGACATACTTTCCGTTCACTCCCTACATAGCACTATGAGGAAAGCCGTCTAATTTATGGACTTCTGAGTCTACCCTCTTAGACCAAGGGTTCCCAGTTGAATATGAATTAGATGCATTTAATCTGCCACTTACAGGAACACTTTTATGTTGCCTCTAACTTTTGTTATGTCTACAGTGATGCGTAATTCCGCTCAGACATTCCGCTGCCTCATTTCTGGATAACCTTTTCTGGAGACCTTCATGCCTCTCTCCTATAGCAACCAGGACCACACATTTATGGGTGACTACATCATTCCAGTCTTTAAACAGCAAACACAACTTTTGCTACATCTACAGTGAAGTGTATCCTGCTCAGACAACCAGCCACTTCAATTCTGCTTATCTTTTTTGGAGACCTTTATTCCTCTCTCCAAAATCTACAGGACTACCAACTACTGGCAACATGCCAAATGCCTGCTCAACCCTTTTATACCTCTTTTCCTTCTCACTATGATGACCAGCACAAAGGCTAACTCTCAACTCAAGCTTCATTAAACATCGAATTAAAAACCTTACAGCATCTTTGTTCTTCCCCTCAATTTCCCTTCCAAAATATCGAGGAATAACATAACCTCCTACCGTTACAAATTAAAGGAATTCTGATAAAAAAATTAACTTAATCAACGAAAAAGTTTTAAAAGAAAAAATAATAATCAAAATTAATAATAATTACATATGTACCAACTAAACACAGTGAAACCTCAATTATCAAATGATTCACAAGTTGAACAATTCAGAGTTTGACCAAAAAATTTGAGTAAAAAATGCCTTAGTGATCGAACTAATGTTCGGAGATTGAACACACAAGTTAAACAGGTGAAAACAGAATGCATGCAATTAACTGCCAAGACAATCCAAAATTGGCTGAATGGCTGGCTGAGCCAATTGTTTCAGTTTTCAAACAAATCAGTAGTCAAACATAATTTTGGAACAAATTATGTTCAAGAAGCTGAATAACAGGACAATAGAAGTATAATAGAATGATTGAATAATGGAATAACCTTAACCTTAATAATGGAATAACCTTAACCTTAATAATGAAATAACCTTAACCTTAATAATAACCTTAACCATAATAACCTTAACCTTTATAATGGAATAACATTACCTTAATAATAACTTTAACTTTAATAACCTTAACCTTAATAGTGGAATAACCTAAACTAAAATATAGGAATGATTTTATAACAAGCTATTTTCTTTTACAAAAATGACTTTACAGAAACCCACTCAAGTTTCATACACACACATACACATGCTCTCACACATGTACACACTTACACACATATGCACACACATGTCTGTTTACACATGTAGACATGTTTGCACACATACACGTTTGTGCAAACCTATAAATACACATGTGTACAATAATGCTTGTACTTGTTTGTACACTGGCATACACATATGTATATATACATTTTCACACATGTATGCATAGATGTAAATACATGCAAATAAGTGTGTATGTATGCACACACATACACACATGCATATATATATATATATATATATATGACTATACTCACATTTACAAGCAATTACATCTTCATTTATGCATTAACTTTGCAGGTGGACAAAAATGGGGTCATTGAGATAGTAAATTCCTATACTGGTATACATATATGTACCTACATGCACATAAATGCATATGCACACACATACACACACCCAATATATATATATATATATATATATTAATGCAACCACGCCCATTTATGCCCTAATTTTGTAGGTAGATAAAAATGGTGTCCTAAATTCCTGTGCTTATACACATACATGAACATACTTGCCCATAAATATATATGCTAATATACACACCCTTACATATACACATATACACATATATATATATATAACTATACTTATATTCACATGCCACCACATGCACGTTTATGCATTTATTTTGCAAGTGAACAAAAATGGGGTGTTACGATAGTCCCATGCATATAGACATAGTTATATATGCATGAACACACACACACACACACACACACACACACACACACACACACACATACACATATATATATATATATATATATATATATATATATATATATATATATATAACTATACTCATGCAACCATATGAATCTTACTACATTAATTTTGCATGTGGATAAAAATGGGGTCCTTAAGATCATAAATTCCTATGCATGTGCACATAGATGTACATACATGTCCATAAATGCATATGCATACACAAACACATACACACACACACACACACAAATATATATATATATACTCTTGCAACAACATGAACATTGATGCATTAATTTTGCAGATGGATAATAGTTTGGTCCTTGAGATATTAAATTTGGAAGTAAGCATTTATTTTTAAGCATATATAGCAACCTCAAATCATTTGAGAGGACTCAATAAGCCTCTCTTTGCCAGAAATAGCATTGAACACTTTACCTATAGAGCAGCACAAAGTGGAAAATTTCATTCAGAAAATGAAAGCTGAAAGCACACCAGGCACAACAATTTGTCATAAAAGTTCTATAAAGAATGGCCCTCGGGTCTACAACTCCTCTGGAAGCTTTTGCAGAAAATGTACATCAAGTAAACTATTTCAAAAGATTTAAGCCAAGCAGATGAACTCCTCATACCAAGTAGGAGGAGGAGGAGGAGAACTCTGAGATTGGTTCAGACCAATTTCATTGCTCGATGTCAAAGGTTAAGATCTTTCATCACATTCATGCTAGAATAATGACTAAAGTTTTATTAAGAAATGATTAAGTGTATGTATCTGTCCAGAAAGTGGAAACACTCAGTTTTGTTGGTTTCATGAAACAGAAAGTATAAAAACTGCTGAAAGCAAGAAATCAGTTTCCAATGTTCTTGTAAGGCTTAGAAAATATTAATGGGTTACTCAAACACATACTGATAGAAACAGGGATAGATTTTTTTTGGATTTCAGAAGGTATCAAAAGTCTTAAATTGATGTACCCCAAATATATAAGTATGTATTTACCTAACCTCTCCCCCATGGGTTGGATGTGACACATGGTTAAATTTTAAGTACTGCTTCTTTGAATTCAGAGTTTTCCTTTTCTCTGAGTGGTTGCCTTACCAAGGCTAAATAATCCAACCTACACTGCTATTAATCCATAGGTTAATCAGAGGGATTTATGCTTTTCTCTAGGGCAATAGTGCAAAGTGGAATGCAATCAGCTTCATCCAGGATTTGAGCTCAAGTTGCCCATTCCATTTCCTACGACTATAACCATTACACTAAGTATGGCTCCCAAAAGGGGTATGTGATTTTGATTCTCACTGATATTTTATACTTTATTATTGTCTCTAGTCAGTGCTGTTTTTTCCTATTAGGATAAAGGAAACCAAATGAGTTTTTGTACTAAAGCAACTCAAATGAAAGAAAATACAAGTACAAATATGAGTACAAATACTAGTAAACATACTAGTAAAAAATATAAGTGAAAATACTAGTAAAGATAGTAGTAAGAATAATCGCAAAAAATTCTTGCAAAAATATTTTTTTAAATAACTATTAGAAATACTTGTCAAATATTACTTATTAATTCTTGTAAAAATACTAGTTAAACATTCTAGTAAAAAGATAATAGCCACATATTCTTGTAAAAATACAAGTAAAAAATACTACAACAAAATAACAGTAAAAATTCATGTAAAACTACAAGTAAAACATAAAGGTAAAAAAATCTAGTAAAATGCTAAAAAAAATAGAATAAATATAAAATAATAAAAAATAACAAGTATAGAATGATGGAAAGAATTTTTTCCTCCTTTTATTCACGGTCTAACATTTATTTCAAAGTGAAAATTTCACATGAAACATTTTGTAATCTGCCTGAGGATAAAAATTAAGCCAACTGAATTCAGCAATTTGTTCTTTATACAGAGAGCAGTCAGGGAAATCAAGTTGATGAGTGATATGAACAAAATCCTAGCACTCTATGAAAGAAACATTAAGAGACTTGAACACTGTTGCAATACCCAACCTATTTCTGATCACCATCAAGGGAAAGATGTGATTAAACAATTGACAAGTGGCTTATTCTAAATCAATGAATGTGATCTCATAAGATAAATTTTTGATTCAAGTACAATCTCTACCAAAAATTAGTGTCTCCATACTTAAAAGGATGTTCCACCAGCATTTTTTCTTCATGTCAAATAAATTATATATATGATATATAGTAATTTTTGTTAAGCTGCCTGACATTTTGGTTTTATGAAACATACCTCAAGCAAATCGTATCAAACTATTAAAATTAAGGGCATATTTCTTCTGTAAAAACTAGAAGCAAAAAATCACAAAAAAAGCAGAGATTTAGAATATAGTAGATTGTAGAATTTTCACATGAATTGATTATATATTGAAAACATTATTTTGTACATCAACAAAAGAAAAATGAGGCTCTTTCTTATGAATTCAATCTCATCATTCCTATATTTTATTTTTATCCCCGGACAATTATAGCCAAAGTAGTTAGTCATTTACAAAGCTTAGATTAGTTTGGTACAAGGCCAAATGTATAAACCACTGAAGTCATCCATTTTCCTTTTTTGAAGTTATCTATTAAGCTTGGCTTGAATGTGTCACAAGATTGCATGTATGGGGCATCCAGTGAAAATCAAACTTGCTAACAATGGTCAGCTGATTTAGTTTACTAACTATTATACTTGGTGAAGAGACCAGGTAAGGCTTTTTAAATCATCACAGGGTTGACAAACAAAAGTTAAAACAATGAAGCATTTGATATGTAAATATCTGAAAAAATGGCCATGAGGATCTGAACAAATATGGTGTTATATAACTTGCTACCAGGGAAGAAATTAACATAAATATTATATATTGAGGATTATGAGGGGATGCAGAAAAGTTTTCCATTAGATCACGAAGATAATGATCTAGACACATGAAATGTACAGTGTATCACAGAAGTGAGTACACTCCTCACATTTCTGCAGATATTTAAGTTTATCTCTTCATGAGACAATACTGACAAAATGACACTTTGAAACAATGAAAATTAGTCTGCGTGCAGCTTATATAACAGAGTTAATCTATTTTCTCCACAAAATAACTCAAAAAATAGCCATTAAAACTAAACCCCTGCCAACAAAAGTGAGTACACTCCTTGGGGAAAGTTGTCAATATTAACATACACCATGTTAACTGTCAATATTTTGTGTGGCCACCATCATTATCCAGAACTGCCTTTACGCTCCTGGGCATGGAATTTACCAGAGCTTCACGAGTAGCCACTGGAATGCTCTTCCACTCCTCCATGACGACGTCACGGAGCTGGCAGATATTTGAGACTTTGCACACCTCCACCTTCCGCTTGAGGATTCCCCAAAGATGTTCTATTGGGTTCAAGTCTGGAGACATGTTTGGCCAGTCCATCACTTTTACCCTTAGCCTCTTCAGTAAAGCAGTGGTCATCTTGGAGGTGTGTTTGGGGTCATTGTCATGCTGGAACACTGCCGTGCGACCCAGTTTCTGGAGGGAGGGAATCATGCTCTGCTGCAGTATTTTACAGTACATGTTGGTGTTCATGTTTCCCTCAATGAAATATAACTCTCCAACACCTGCAGCACTCATGCAGCCCCAGACTATGACATTCCCACCACCATGCTTGACTGTAGGCATGACACACTTATCTTTGTACTCCTCACCTGGTCGCTGCCACACATGCTTGAAGCCATCGGAACCAAACAAATTAATCTTCATCTCATCAGACCATAGGACATGGTTCCAGTAATCCATGTGCTTTGTTAACATGTCTTTAACAAACTGTTTGTGGGCTTTCTTGTGTATCGTCTTCAGAAGAGGCTTCCTCCTGGGGTGACAACTAGGAACACCAATGTAGAGTGTGGCATATGGTCTGAGCACTAACAGGCTGCCCCCCCCACCTTTTCAATCTCTGCAGCAATGCTGACTGCACACCAACACCAATCTTTCAAAGAAAGCATTTGGATGTGACGCTCAGCACGTGCGCTCAGCTTCTTTGGACGACCTACCCGAGGCCTGTTCTGACCAGTATGATAGAGTGTGAGAGCTGCACTAAAAATTTGAACACACCTGCTCCCTATGCACACATGGGCCTAGTAACACTAATGAGTCACATGACATTTTCGAAGGAAAATGACAAGAAGTACTCAATTTGGACATTTAGGGGTGTAGTTTCTTAGGGGTGTACTCACTTTTGTTGGCAGGGGTTTAGCTTTTAATGGCTATATTTTGAGTTATTTTGAGGGGAAATAGATTAACTCTGTTATATAAGCTGCATACAGACTACTTTTCATTGTGTCAAAGTGTCATTTTGTCAGCGTTGTCCCATGAGGAGATATACTTAAATATCTGCAGAAATGTGAGGAGTGTACTCACTTCTGTGATACACTGTATATGTTATTTCACATAAAGTTCAATACACCCGCTACGAGTTTCATTAAACTTTTCTGAAAAAATACAATATTTTTTGAAATAGTAAAAATGTCAATCATTTTGATCCTATAACTTGTCAGCATTCTCTTATAAACGGTGTCTTAAGATAGATGTAACCTTTTCGTATGATGATGATTTATTACTGAGACAAGAGCAATGGCGGTCATTTGGAAAACGTTCAATAAAAAAAGTGCATCTTTTGAGTTAGAGACATTAAATTAATTTTTTTCCACTTGTTACTATATCAGTTTCCAGAACATGCTATCTTTTTTTGAGTTTCTTGTTTCAGTAATAAATTATTATCATATTAATGGGTTGCATCTATTTGGAGACGGTTTTGAATGTTTTTGTGTCCAAATAGGTTGTGACGCAAAATATTTTTCTTCTTTTGTCCAAGGCATTGTAATCGAGAATTAATAGTTATTAATCATTTTTACTTGAGTTATTAGCAGTCACATGGGTCCCATGTACACTGAGACACCCGGTATTTGGTATGAAAAGCACAAATCTATATAATTCTTTCTAAATTACAAACTTCTGAGAAGCATCTACAACCCCCCCCCCCAAAAAAAAACAACAAAGGAATATGAAAGATGATGTTAAACCCTTGGGCTGCGTGCAGTCTGCTAGTTGGGTGTATGTGCGCTGAGATAATTTATCAAATTCAAAGATAGACCCTCCGCGATTTCATTCACAGAAGGAAAAAAATAATATTACAATTATTCATATTGTTCCAATTCACATTTATCCAATAGTCAGATTAAATAGTAAGTGATTGTATCAAATCAAAATATTTTGGACTTTGGTACATTGAAATACCTGAGCCCTGACTCGTCTGGGGGGTTGGCCTGAGTTAATTTTTTATGATGTGCCCCTTGGGATTCTGATTCATATTTAATTATTTAAAAAATTTTCAGTTTTTATAATTACCTTTTTTAAACGAAAAATAATTTCACATTAGCATTTTAATATTTACATTTGAACACATCTACATGTTATACGAGAATAAGATAATATTATTAACTTTTTTTATGGCCATTTAAAAATAAATAAGTAAATCTATCGTTACAGTTTCATAAAACATTTAAACCTGTGAAACGTAAAAGTTTTGCTTCTCTTAAATTAAAGTGTATGATGTTCCAACATTATTTTTAACATTAATGTGCGTGTAAAAAGTTGAAAATAATAAAGAATATCAAACAATGCCAGGAATAAAGTGCTGGAAATAATGATAGCCCACCGTACAAATTTGAATATAACTTTTACAATACTTTTTCAAATTTAGTAAAATATTGACCGAAGAAAGTGTGTCAAACTGGATTTCAGTAAATTTTCAAAAACTATAGCATCTTTATTTTTTTCAAAAAGCATTTGAAAAAGTTCAATTTTAGGTTAACATTTTCGGAAATGAAGATAGCGTGTCGCGGAGCCGATAAGCTCGTCAACCCCTCAAATGATTTGTAAGGTTAAACGTGTGAGTAATGACAGCCAAAAGACAATGAAGGAAATAAAGGCGAGGTAACTATGTAACAAAGATGACAATTTATTTGTCGTATTTACAGGGGCGTATGTAAAGTTCATGGTAGTTGTTGTGTTCAGCTAGTTGGTTGGTGTCGGTAGCTGGTATGGTTGAGGTCGAAGAGAAGCAGCTAGCTGATGTTGGTCGACGTCGTAGATAGGTGCAGCTGGACGTTTAGTTCGGGTAGCTGATGCTGGTCGACGTCAAGGTTGGTATGTACCAAAATGGTCGTGCCTTTGCTTTACTAAGGCACTCGAACGGACGAGCGAATCGACAGCTAAAGCTAACCCGTGCTTTAGTGCAGCGCAGCCGTGCAAACGGACAGGGGAATCGTCAGCTAAAGCTAACCGGTGCTTTAGCGCTGTTTGTAAACGGGTTGCAACAAGCACACCCGACTAAATTTTTATTTCATTTACCTTTTACTCAAAATAATACTGTAGAAATAGATCAAAACAGGACACTTGTGCTGTTCAAAGTTGAGCTGCAATATTTTTACATCTAAATTAAAAATTACTAAGTTTTCACAATGGGAAGAAGGTGTGCCTTGTCAGAAATCGGAAAAGCTCAAATAAAAGTATTAAGTGTAAAAGGATTTTCGTTTTTGATTATTGCTAGGGATATAAAGAGGTCTAGAAAAGTGTTGAGTAACTTTTTGAAAGACCCAGAAGCGTATGGAACCAAGAAATCAACAGGACGCCCACCGAAGCTGAGCCTGATCACCCGCGGAAGAGTGCTACGAGAAGCTTCAAGGAAAGGAATAAACCCTAGAAACCTTCAAACATCCTTAGATGTAAACGTAATGCCCAGGGGAGTTCTACAGATTTTAAATTCCTCAAAATACTTCGTATATCAGAAGAGAATAACTGTTGCGGAGCCGATAAATATGTCGACCCCGCAAATGAATTATGTGAATGAGAACAACCAAAGCAATATGAAGGAACAAAGGCGAGATTAACAAGTATAACAAGTGACAATTTATTTTGTCGTATTCACAAGTGAGTATGTAAATGTCCGTGGCGGTTGTATGTGATCTTCAGCTAGATGGATGATGTTGGTAGCTGGTATGATCGAGTTATAGATGTTTGCAGCTGGGCGTTCGACGAGGGTCGCTGGTGTAGGTCGGGTCGTCAAGTACAGCTGGATACTGGATGCTGTTAAGCTGAGGTCGGTCGAGTCGTTGAGTTCAGCTAGACGTTGAATGCTGGTAAGCTGAGGTCGGTCGAGTCGTTGAGTTCAACTAGACGTTGGGTGTTGGTAAGCTGAGGTCGGTCGAGTCGTTGAGTTCAGCTGGACATTAGATGTTGGTAAGCTGAGGTCGGTCGAGTCGTTGAGTTCAACTGGACATTGGATGCTGGTAAGCTGAGGTAGGTCGAGTCGCTGAGTTCAGCTAGACAGTCGTCGCGGGCATCTGAGGTCGGTTGAGGTTGGCAGATCGATATCCCCCGGTTATGACGGTATGTTGTGGTTAACCAAGGATGCACCGATCCGGTTGCTATCTCGTACGGCGGGTCGTACGTGAGTCAGGTGTTGCAGAGGTAGAACAGCCCGTAACAGCGAATCGTTACGTGGACTGCGTTATACCTTGCAAGAGCGTCGAGGTCGAGTAATGGCTAGGGCCTTGCTGGGCCCCCTAGCCGTGCGGACGTATCGAACGGGAGCGGAAGCTTTGCCGTGTCAAAGCCGTGCGGACGAGCGAACGAGAGCGAAGGCTTTGTCGGGTCAAAGCCGTACGAACGAGCGGACAAGAGCGATGGCTTTGTCGGGTCAAAGCCGTGCGGACGAGAGCGAAGGCTTTGTCGGGTCAAAGCCGTGCGGACGAGCGGACAAGAGCGATGGCTTTGTCGGGTCAAAGCCGTGCGGACGAGCGGATAAGAGCGAAGGCTTTGTCGGGTCAAAGCCGTGCGAACGAGCGGACAGGAGCGAAGGCTTTGTCGGGTCAAAGCCGTGCGAACGAGCGGACAGGCCAGGAGGCCGAGGCTAAGATGGGCGTTATCTTAGCGCTGCGCAGATAGCGAAGCAGTAGCTAAAGGCTGGACCGTGCCGTTAGCGCTGCGCAGCTTGTCGGACAATAGGAACCGAGGTTAAGACCGGTTGGTCTTAGAATCCGTCTTCGTGTTTGCCGCCTGGCCGTCTATTTCGACTGGTCATTACTGACCAGTCAGAGATACTCTGACCCGCAGACAGAGACCCCTTGTGGTCCTAAAAAGGACCTTTGAGCATACCTATGTAGGTGGCAGAAAGGCAGGTCTACCACGAGGAGTGGGGCCAACGCCGTAAGTTAAGTTGGATTCGACCGCACAGAATGCAGGATTCCTCCTTAAAGAGCTTCGTCCAAAAAAACGAGCCGTAGTATTTGTCGCTGCCTCCCACCAGACACGACTTGACACAAGGTCAAAAGCCCGAAGGCCAATTAAAGTGGGGATAAAGGGGAGGGGAAGGTCGGGAAGGAGCCGAGACTCGAACCCTGCTTGTCTGTGCTGCTCATCGGCTCACTTAGTGCAATGTGAGCCTGATGAGGCAAGCAGTTTCACGAACCCAAATGTGGGTCCGGGCACGTATGCCAGTTAACGGCTTAAACTAGACGCTTGGTCTAGTGCCGTACAAAGGGGACAAAAGTGCAGCTCGCCCACCCGAAGGTTGCCCAGCCGAAGCTGGGGGCCTATTCGGCCCCGAGTCTGCTCTTGGTTTCGAGCGCCCAAAACGAGCCGACGAGCGTTGAAAAGGGCCTGTTGATATGACGACAGTGCTGTGACACACAGCTCAGCCGCATGAGTATGGAATTGCCCCTTAAAAAATGGGTGTAGCCATAAAGTATTTTTCTAACCCGCTGTAGGCTAGCGACGACTATTAGTTCTAGTCTTATCTAGTTATTTTCGGCCGAAGTGTTTTGTGAATATTATTAATTTTAAATTCATCCTTTTCTTTAGCTATAACGAGGTGTCAAGGTCGTTAGAAAGAAAAAGGGCTTAGTCAGTTCCGGTCGTACCCGGATATAGTTGTTCTACGACGGGCGTGTAACTTGATATGTTTATGTTTATCGGCCGGTCGCGGCATAACGACACCAGCACTAACGAAGATGCACAAGAAAAGACGAAAGGAGTGGGTGCAGAAGATACTATAGAATGCTGAGGATAGGTCAAAAGTCATCGTTTCAGTTGAAAAAAGTTTAACTTAAATGGACCGGATGGATTTCAGTTCTATTGGCACAACTTAAGAAAAGTGGAACTTCAGCAAACGCCCGCTTGAAGGAGGATTTTTGATGATATGGGAAGCATTTATAGGATATACATTTCTTTGGTTTTAGATAAATCAACTCTGAACATGTAGATAGGAATATTCCAGGGAAAAAAGATTGTAGGAGGTGATGGTGTTTTGATATTTAAGTTCCATTTTGTAGGGATATATTTAATTTGTTTTATATGTGGTTGTGTGTTCTCACAAGTCGGAAGGTCGCCAATTTTTAGGGGGACATGTTATTTGGTAGATATGTTTAGTCCCCGAAAATTTAATGTTGTGGTTTTGTACATGATTAGTTTAGTGGTATGTTATGTTTGTAAAAAGGCACATGGAAAAAGGTAAAATAGGCAAATGGAGACAAATGTAGTAAATGAAGTAAATGAGTAAAGATATGAAACGGCGCGGACAAAAGGAACATTCAAAACAAGACGACAAACAAAACAAATTTATATTCAGAACAAAACACGCAATGATACATTTAAAATATTACTGATTCTATATTGTTCGTAAAATAGTCCTGTGTGTATGTGTGTGTGTGTGTGTGTGTGACTAACACAACTAAAACTACGAAAAGGTTAAATAATAAAAGTGTACTAATCATGTTGACTATATATTTTTAAATGTTCATTTCTTCCTGTGGTTTGAAACTGTTGGTGTTTCTGAGGCTGGAAAAAGTCTCACAGACAAAGTATATTGAAGAAATGAATGTTTGCGTGGTTTATCCATTTTGTGGCTTTTGACGTCTGTTGGTGAATAAGAGAGTCTCACTGGAGAGAGTGTGTTGTTAGCGCTGCAATAGAAATTGGGAAAAAGAGATAGAGTGTTTGAAGACGACGTATTTATAGAAAATACGTGTCTTGGAATCGGCTCCAAAAAACGCGGGACCAAATTCAAACGTGGAAGTAGTTTTAAGCAGGTCACGTGGTTCTCCTGGCCAATGGTTTCCCGAGACTGAATATTTGCGTGCGTCCGCCATCTTTATTGCGGGAACAAGTGGCATACCACCGAATTTAAATTATAGGAGTGTAAGTCCTATCAGATCGAAATCTCATTTACATAGAATTTATACTCTTTTATTTTCAAACCAATCAGCGAAAGACACATAGAATAGAATATTCTTGGAAAAGCAGGTCACAAACTAAATTGTAGAAAAAATTGTCACCGCAATAAAAATAGTTAGGTTCCAAAATAAATAAGTAATTTCTGTGAATCTGATTGGTTAAGACATGTCACGGGTTGCGTTTTCACCTATTTGACCTGTAATAATCTTAAAATGTTTTATTTTGATCCACTTTTATTTTACCCAAAAGTATAAAGAGCGAAGTTTTTTAGTTCAAAGCAGAGAGACCCACGGATCCGTCGACAGGCACAATAGATTCTCGCCAGATGATCCGCTTATATACACGACGGTTAGAAGAGTGGCCAAAAAACTCTTACATACCAGGACACACGCATATACATACACATACACTTGTATGTAAATAAAAGTCTATCTTCTTTTAATTCGGACATACTCACACATATTCACACATTCAATTTGACTGAGAACATTCATGTTTTACACACATACGCACGCGCGCATATGAGCACTCTTTGTATCATCATTGCCATTGTCGAGTTGATAAGATATAAAGTTATTTTTCTTTAAGGTTCTTGTTTTTTGTCAAATTTCTCGTGTCTACGTTGCTTGTGCAAATTTTTGTTGTGGAACTAACACTCGAAGTTTTGCTTTTCGCGAACCTCGGGAAATACAAATCCTCTACTCATTTTTAAGGCAAATTTGGTGAAAATGGAGGGAAAGCAGATTGCACAGAAATATACTGAAATCTTAGCAAAAAGTCTCCTTCCATTCTTGGCCAATAATTACCAGAATGATGCAATATTCCAGCAAAATAACGCTGCGATTCACACAGCGAAGTTGACAACCAAATGACTCCAAGATCGCAATATTGCTACTTTGAGTTGGTCCGCCAAGTCTCCTGACTTCAATACAGTTTCATGCTGATGGGAGACGATTTAAAGATAAATAAATGTTTTGGTGCACCGTTAAGGAATGTCCAATGATACGATCTTAAATCTGATTAATTCGATGCTTAGTGTTTCGGGAAATTTTTAATTTCTCTAACACTATATATTATTAGGCAACACAAATGAATAACGAAACTTCTTTTTTTAACAACACAACAAAGAAAGGTTTATTATTGTAGCAGGCGTAAAGGAGTGAGAGGAAGAAAGTGTCCCTTTTGTGTCGCTGGTCAGTATGCTGGTCCTTGATTTGTAGGAAGCGTGTTTGAAGCTAACAGCAGTGGGTGTCGCTGGTCAGTATCCTTGGTTTGTAGGAAGCGTGTGCGAAGCTAGCAGCGAGCGAAGGGTTCCAAGTGGAATCAGTGGCAGTTATGTGAGAGAGATGTGGCTCAGGGCTCTCTGACTTTGTCCATTCTACCAAAAGGAACTAGAAAAATAGTTCTTGAGAGGAAGAAGGAATTAATGCGCTCTGCCAGTTGATTGGCCAGTGAGTGACCGACTCTCTTAGCGGGGGCATTAATTCGCGAAAGGAAATAGATCTGTGGCTGCTACAAGGTAGGGAAGTGCATTTGTTTGTTTTTGAATTTATTTTTGCTTTGTAAAACGCAATTTTGGCAATGTGTGCTATCATTTGTTCCATTTTCTGTTACTACAAAATCCTTTAATTTAGTAATTACTTTAACGAAAGTAAATAGAAATAAAAAATATCATCCAGTACTTACTTCTAGTTTCATTACATTCCTTTAACCACGATTTCACGAAGTTTGAACCTATATTAGAAAAGTTATATTGGAATTTGTAGGGTGGGCTATCATTATTTCCACCATTGTTCTTTATAATTTTTGGCTTTATAAGTTCAGTGTGGCCTGTAAGATTTTCCAAAAGTTCCAATGTAACTCACAAATGAAAAATATTGTCTACCACTGCTGTAGTGCATATAGAATCATCCTCTTGGATTAGGGAATTGGTTAGCATTGTAGCAGAGCAGAAAGTGATGGTTTTCATCCATGGTGTTGGTAGTCAAAGGAAAAAATAAGGAAAAGAATGAATATAATGGTTAAAGAGATTTGTCATATTCAGGAGGGAAAGTAAAAGAAAGAATATGGGACCAAGTGAAAAACAGATGTGTCCTGGACACTTAACTGAATCTAGTGGTGAGGCTCCTGTTCTGGATATCTGGAGAGGGTGGAGTACCCCTTCATTATCATTGTTCCTGAGTCCTCTCTGACTCAGAATGGTAGAGGAATAGTACCTGTTAGAGTCCCATCCATTGGTCAAATAGTTCCGTTTGCAAATTATATATATGTGAGAAATACTTGATATCATATAATCGTGGGGAATAAAAAAGTCTAAAGAAATTAGGAGGAATCCCTCTGGTGTAGTAGCTAATGTGCTGGATTGCAACATCATAGTGAGTTCAAACTCCAGTTTCCCTATAATAATCACTTTTGGGAGAACTCCCTAAAGTAAAGTTGGTGACATTAGTCAAGGGTGACCCGAAGGCTCACTTTTCGATAGCTACTACATCGCGGTGTAAGGGAGGGCGCTACCCCATTCTCTGGATTGCTCCACTTTATCCTTGATCCATACCTTATAATGCTGCGTGTTAAGCAAGGTGGCTTCAAGTACCATTTTTTGAGTCTTTGGTATGACTCGACCTGAGATTGAACCCAGTCTCCCAGACCATTGGCGAACACTCTACTCATTAGACTAATATTGGCATGATGGTTAGATGGGTTCGATCCCATGTCGAGTTATACCAAAGAATCAAAAAATGGTACTTGATGTCTCCTTGCTTAACACTCAGCAATATAAGGTAGGGATCAGGAGTAAAGTGGAGCAATTCAGGGAAAGGAGTAGTGCCCCCCCTACATCTTGGTGTAGTAGCTATTGAAAAGGGAGCCTTCTAAAGTCCTTTTACATGAATGGCTTTGGCATTGAATAAACTATGAATGTTGATGTAACATTAAACAAAAAAAACAAAAAACAAACCAACCAAAAAAACCAACTACACAAAAAATGTAAAGATAACTGTACAAGGTACAAAATTCCCCAAACGCTTGGCATAACGTAACCCTGGATGGGTTGACAAGCTATTAAAATCCATCAATCCATCAAATGAAGATCACTAGCATGATGGAATATAAGAGATAGATGGTAACTGAAAAGATATGTTAAAGATTATATATAAAACCCTAACCATGAAAAACAACCGTAAATCATAGAAGTAAATAAGATATCATAAATACAATGTTTATTGGAAGAATGTTAGTCATATGTAGCCCTTCATAGAGTACCACTGTTCTCTCATAAGATAAACATGGAATCAGACAATTCCTAAAGGTTCTTTTCACTACAGAAAAACAAAGTGATGTTAACAGACAAAATTTTAACTCTCACGCCAGTAAAAAATAGATTTAATGAATGAAAGAAACAACTGGAGGTACTTATAAAAAAAGTACGAATCATTATTGCAAAATCCTCCAAAGTTTTAAAATGTGCTTCAAATCATTGAATAAGGTTCCTGTATTGTAAAAAATGTTTTCATTTACTTTTGTTATTTTTCTGTTTATATCCAGACAAACAAAGTTATTGATGTCTTATGTTTGGATCTGAAGCATTTTGATTATTCAAGAAAATATTTGACTTGGTATATTCAATATTATTGTTTTGATTGGCTGATATATTGCATCCAGTACGTCTTGATATTCAAGTAATATCAGACACAAACTACATCTGAGGCAAAAACAAAACCAAACAAAGAAAAAATCTGACCATATTGGCTAAAAGATCATGATAAAAACATCAGGATACTTGTGCAAATATTTCATGAAATTAGATTATTCATGGAAATCAGCCAATGTCTGATTGTGTACATGAATATATATATATATATATATATATATATATATATAGAGAGAGAGAGAGAGAGAGGTGTATCAATAAACTTTCTCTTCAAGGCACTTAGTTCTGTGATAAGTGTTGATCACATTGTTTGAACATCATACAATCAAAATTTTAGATCAAAATTCAGTTGATGACTGTATTTCACCCTTTTATTCAACATATATATATATATATATATATATATATATATATATATATATATATATTATTCAATATATATATATATATATATATATATATATATATATATATATATCAAAAGCATAAAGCATGAAACCCAGGGTCACAGACACTACCATATAAGTTGTCTTTGTTCAGAGTGACTCAAAGGCTCCTTTTTCAATAGTTACCACACTGAGGAGTAGGGGAGGGCACTATTCCATTCCCTGGATTGCTCCACTTTACCCTTGATCCTTACTCTACAATACTGAGGGTTAAGCAATGTTACCATTTTTTTGTCTTTGGTATGATTTGCATTGGGACTGAACCTAGGTCTCCCGGATCATTGGCAAATAGTGACACACATGATACTCAATTTTGCAGAAATTACATTCAACATGTTATAGAAAATTTGACACTCTCTCAACTTATCTTCATCTACACAGTTTGCAAGTATTCCCGCATAGAAATCAAGACATATTGTTTCATCCTGGTTACTTAGATTTAACATTAATGCAATTTCTCAAAGAATTTTTTTCAATCCTTTCTTCAAAATTTTCCAAAACAGTTAAACATGGAATTTCTAACTCTAACTTGTCTTCCATGCGGTTGTTGGAGAGCTGTGGAGTTAATTACCATCAATATCTTCCAACTATTTTCTGGATACTGATGGCCTCCCAAGACATTTACCTTCATATAGATATCCTGTTATTTAAGATTTATATAAATAATGGATGGTAGTTTTGTACAAATAATTCATGGTAGTTATTAAAGATTTTTGTACAAATAATGGATGGTAATTTTGTACAAATAATCCATAGCAGTTTCCTAAAATGTGTTCTAAAATACCATTGCACAACAGTAAGAGAATTCATTTTGTTTCATTTAGTCATAGAAAATACCTTCTCAACACAGACAGTTTGTGAGCTCCATTGGCTAGAGCTGAAGAATACATTGACTGCATCTTTACAGAAAGGTAAAACCCTCCACAACGAATCTCCTAGATAAGACACAAAACACTCTGATGGTGAGGCTCCAGAAATGCTGGAGCTTTGGGGAATGCAGAGTACTCTTTCATTGCCATCACTCTCAGGTTCACCCTGGCCTGAGTGGAAACACCTGATAGGTTCCTATCTTTGGGTCAAATAGAACAGTTTGACATTTAAACCGTGTGCAAATAAATGAATGTTGGATTGAAATGTTAGAATTCGAACTGTTTGGCATTAAATAACCAACAATGGTCGATATGCCATAAAACCCAACTCAACCTAACCCACATAGTTTATGGTTCCCTGGTTGACCGTAGAACAACATCTCAAGGTTGGCTGACAACATGGATTTCTTTGACTCTCTCTCACTCTCTATCCTGATCAGCCATCACTCTTGGTTAAGTCCTCAACATGGCATCCAGTGTCCACACAGAGCTGATGAATGTTAGTTTTTGTTGGTCAGCCATTACTGGTGTGTCCATGTGTGGGAGTCCATAGGAAAATAATGCTTATGAGGTCATCCCTCAGCTTGTCTTTCTCATCTTACTTGAATGGTTTATCAGATGAGAAGTATCCATACTGAAACATCTGGTAATAATAAACTTCAAGTGTTTCTCTACAAAACTATATGAAGTAAGTAAAGTTGGTGACCGTAGTCAAGGGAGACCAGAAGGCTCCTTTTCAATAGCTACAACCCCAAGGTGTAGGGGAGGGCGCTACTCCTTTCCCTGGATTGCTCCACTTTACCCTTTATACATACCTTATATTGCTGAGTGTTAAGCAAGGAGGTATCAAGTAACATTTTTAAAGTCTTTGGTATGCTGCAACCTGGGATTGAACCCAGTTCTCCTGGACCATTGGCAAACACTCAACCCACTAGACCAATGAGATGGGTCAACAAAACTCTATATTAAGTGTCAATGAAATTGATTTTTTTAAAATAAAGTATTTCCATTTAACTTAGATGGACCAGATGGAAAGTATTTCTTTTATAGACTGTTTATATATCTAATATATCCAGTCATTCTTCTCGTCCACGAAGGAAATATTCCAAGACCTCAAGTAGATCATACTAAACTTTAAGATATTATATTTCTTCTCCTATACATACATGTCTATATGTATTTTGGAAATACTTTTTGTGTAAAGGTTGTAGGAAATGAGCCAGTCAGTCTGAGTTCAAATCCAAGACAACACGGCATTTCACATAGTACTAATCATCATCATGTCGTGCTGTAGGCATGGATATCCCTGACCCTCTCTCGCCACTTCTCCCTATCGTTCATCACCTCCGGCAGGTCTTCAGGACCACACCCTGTATCCTCACATAGCTGCTGGATGTATGTTCATGCTAGTCGTCCTGCTTTTGCCCGGCCATATGTGAGTGGGAGGAGCTTGGAAAAGGTATAAACCCAACTGTTCTCTCCATTATTGGTAAATGGTCCAACAGGCTGGGCTCTTTAACCTTGGTAACCAGTCTACAAAAATGAAAACTAAATTGAAACTGATTGTACTTCACTTGCGAATTGACCTTGTGTCACGTTCTACTCATGGTAGAAGGGTTGGGCAAAAACATACATGTATGTTTAGGATAAAGTTTAATTTATAAATTTGGTACAATGTGAAAATAACATCAATAGATAAGAAAATACAAGAATAATTACAATATACTGTAATAAAACTTATGCAATAGGTAGAAATTTTGTTCTTAATGTAGACCATAACAACTTTGGTACACACATTTTTTCTGTTGTCATCAAACCAAGAAATTTTATCTTTTCATTTAACAGAAGCAGTTTACTTTTTTTTTTTTGCTTTATCTGATCAGCCAACATCACCACTTATACATACAACTGGATTATTACTGAGTAAAAGTTAAGAATAGTTTATTTCTTGGGTTGACTCCATATAACCAAAACCGTGGAAAGTGGGGCAATATATCAAATGTATAAACAGGATAAAAAATATAGATATATTGGAAGTACACCGAGGAACAGGTTTCCCAAGCACGGGTTAAATAGGACTTTTTTTCAATGAGGATGCCTCTGGCATTAAATAACCCATGAAGGTTGGTATCATCATCATCATCATATCGTGCTGGCAGCACGGATATCCCTGACCCTCTTTCGCCACTCCTCCCTATCGTTCATCGCCCTAGGTAGGTCTTCAGGACAACAACCTGTATCCTCACATAGCTGCTGAATGTACGTTCGTGCTGGTCGTCCTGCTTTTGCGCGGCCGTGTGTGGGGATCCATAAGAGTACATCTCTTATGAGTTCATCTCTGCTTCTCCAGCAATGTCCTGCATGTCTGGTTCGCCTAACTTGAATAGTTTTCGTGATAGGGGGCAGGTGGCCGTACAGTTGGTGTCTTGTTGGGTGTTGCCGCCAGGACTTGTTGAGGATTGCACGCAGCATTCTTGTGTAATTGCCATCTAGTTTCTTCTCCAGCCGTTTTGTTAGCGTCCATGTAGTGCATCCATATAGCAGTATCGATGTGACCGCTGCCGTTGGTATACTATTAAACAAAAAAGCTAAACCAAGCAGCAAGTTTATACTTGTATCTGTACATAGATTCAACTCTGTTCTTCTTACATAAGTGTATATATACAAGTTTGTGATTTGTTTACTGTCATTCTTTTTTACTACTGATAATCAGTCATTTTTTTTTTCTTCAGGATTTGTGTATTTAACTTCAAACATATTTACTGTTCATTCCAAAGGCATTTTTCAATTTTGAATATTTTATGTAAACCAAAGAGCATTTTTTTTTTTATTAAACTTCTTTTTTCAATTATACTTGAAGGCAGGTGGCCTTATTTCTTTTTTTGCTTCAGAGTATTTCTTTAAACCTATTCTTTCTTGTATGGTTTCTGGCATTTATGTCTAGACAATAAACACCTGTCTAATTTTGATTTAGTTTCTTGTCTCATTTTTTGTGAGCAGTCAGTTAAGCTGTTATTGCCTCACATTTAAATTTTAAACATTTTTTACAATAAAAATATTTTTTAATTATACTAAAGGTTTTTTTTTTAAAAGTTGGTTAGAAATATCAATGTTTGATTGATTGACTGTTTGATTTTAGTGGCATGCAGACCCATCAAGGATTATTTCATGCTTAGAGGTTAGGAAATCATATTCCTTGTATGTTCATGTTTATATTTTTTTGATAGTTGTTTCTTAAGAGGGTATTTTTTCACATATAATTCTATCAAATATGAATCATTTTTAAACTGATCTACTTGACTTGTAGATGGGACCCTTACAGGTTCTACTATGTGGGTTGGAGTGGACCTAGGAAGAAGGAAAATGAAGGGGTTCTCCACACTCCTCACATCTCCAGAACGGGGTCTTCAGTAATAAAATTAGTTAAGTATCATACCCAGAACACCCTTTAGGTCAGGGGTTAATCACTCTGCAGGGGATACAGTCTACATATTCAAATCCCTACTAACACTGTATTTGTGTTTGATGCTTTATTTTTGAGTAAAATGATTGTAATAAGAGAACTGAAATAAGTCAGACCTATCAGATAAAATAAAATGCATTTTTTTACCAAGCAGTGGTCATGTTGATACTTCTATATGGATGCACCACATGGATGCTGACTAAGCATATGGAGAAAAAGCTTGACGGAAATTGCACAAGAATGCTATGAACTGTATTGAACAAATCTTGGAAGTAACATCCTGCAAAATAGCTGCTGTAGAGCCACCTACCACTCATCTCCAAAACCATCTAAATTAGATGAACAAGACCTGTGGGACATTGCTGGAGAAGAAAGGATGAACTCCTAAGTGATGAACTCCTATGGACCCCTTCACACAGACAAGCAAGGATAGGGCAACCAGCTAGAACCTATCAACAAAAACTCTGTATTGATATAGGACATAGCACGGAAGACCTGCCAGGAGTGGTGGATGATAGAGGCATATGGTCCGTGTTAGTGGAGAGAAGGAAGAAAACTGAAAAAAAAACTTACCGTAAGCCAGAAGAGTTGGCATGGTTAATAATGTCATGTGGTCCAATGGGGTTGTTAAAAAGTAATGGTGTGTAAGATCGTTTTTGAATGCACAAGGCTTCCAGTATTAACAACTGAAGTTCTCAAGAATGATAAACATAGTGGGCCTATATATATCATTAATGAGCAATGACAGAAGATGAGTTTTGATTGCTCAGCGCTGCAGAATAGCCAGAACTATTTGTGCAGATATTCAAGTGAATATGTGGGTTCATTCATATATCTAATCTCTGAATGGAGTGACAAATGTAGTACAGATAGTATTTGCATCCAAATTTGTAAATAAGACAGCTTTTTTGGAAAACAGTCACACTGTCTTTGAGATTGAGGGAAACACTACATCGGATTCAAGAATTAACAGAATTAAAGCAACGATTTGCTGCTCTTTTGATTTGCTCTAGTAGTTACACAGAGGTGTTGCTAATCTACAGTAACCTTGGATATACAAGGCACCTCTCTAGTACCAACTTTGGCTAGGCAGAGAACTATAAGCATTTCTGTTTGATGGTGGAAGTAATTATATCCTCAGGATATCCATTTTTCAACAAAGTTGTCTTGATAAAATTAAGTTCATCAGAAAGTTTTTGCTTGGAGCTGATTATCAAAGCATGGTGGACTAATGTTTTTATCAAATTAATTTTGCATCTGAGGGGGCAAAACAACTCCCACTGTGTGTATGATCCAGTAAACGTGTTTACGGTAGATGGAAGTCTGTATGCCAAAACTGATGTTCTCAACAAAGACATCAAGAAAAGCAAGCTGTTGCTGTGTTTGAATTCACAGGTGAATGTCAGCACAGGATGTAGTTGATTGACTGTGTGAAAGAAGCATCTACCAGACATCCTGCATCGACATTCACCTGCAAACACTTTTAAAAACATATCTAAATTCTGTACCTACCACAAGAGCTTTATATATTTAGATATATAAAATGTTTATAGTAATTACTAGCTCTCTTGGTTAGTTAATGGAGGACCAAATGTTGTGGTATTGTTAAATAGTGTATAACTAAACACACATTTATGTATACACAAGCAACAGCACATATACAAACATTCTAAAATACAATAGCATGCAAATTTAGGCACTCATGCACCCAAACTCGATCACATATACACACAAATAACCCCCACTTTACAAAGAAAAAATCAACCATATTAACCAGTCTTTGTTTGAAAACCTTCACTCACTCTGATGAATGTAAGTTGTAAGTTGGCAATCGTAGTTGAGGGCGACCAGAAGGCTCCCTTTTCAATAGCAACTACACCGAGGCGTAGAGCAGGGCACTACTCCTTTCCGTGGATTGCTTCATTTTACCATTGATACATACCTTACATTGCTGAGTGTTAAGCAACGAGGTATTAAGTACCATTTTTAAAGTCTTTGGTATGATGCAAACTGGGCTTGCACTCAGGTCTCCCAGACCATTTGTGAATACTCTACCCACTGGGCCAATGAAGCGGTTGAATATGAAAAGCATAAAACCTAGGGTTCACAGACATTACCATGTAATAAATATATATATATATATATATATATATATATATATATTTATGTAGAAGAACAGTAGTGGCACTATCCAACTAATTGTTGGGCTGGATAATGGAGTTCCTACTTCTTCCAAGAGCATTAGTCTGGAATGTGAATGTAATTGTGCGAGTGGAGTTTGGACTTGCTTGCTATGATGTTGCAGTCTCGTATGTTAACCATTATGCCATAAGGATTCCCCAACAGTGAACGGTTGTCATTCACATGAAACATGTCTTATAGACTGACAAATGTGGTTATTCAAAGATAAAAAATATACCATGAGAAATAATTTCGTAAGGTTGTCATTCAAACATAATGGGAAATACCTTGGAGCAACCCTTGGCTTCAAAAATTCATTTCATAGATTCATGATTTTGTAACAATGAATTGACCTATATAGAAGATCAATTCTTATACAAGTATATATGGTAAAATAAAAAATAAAAGCCCCAAATATCATCCATTTTGGGGAAGGGTCATTCACATTCAAAGAATTATTCAGACAAATTAAACTACTTGTCTTTTATTGTTCACATGTCATTTTCATTGACACATTTTTAAGAAAAAGTTGTTTAAAAACATTAATATTTGATCTTTGTATAAAATATTTTTTGGTAGAATTAAAATGTCATTAAATATTTCAGGGTGTTTATTCATATCTAATAAATTCATATTTATGTAAATTATCATAGAAGAGAAAATTAGTTTTATCTCAAGTTAATCAAAACTTAAAAACAAAAAAACATTCATGCTATCTATAATTTTGTGAGGGGGTTTGAGATTCAAAGAATTATTTCAATGATTGAATTCATTCTGGTTTTGTTGTTGACATAATATTTTGACCAGTATATTTTACATCTTTCATCAGGTATAATGCGTACATAAACAACAAAACAAAACAAGAACACAAAATATAGTTCAGTGAAAAAAATTTACAAACAAAATATGTAAAATGTTTTTAAAATAGTAAAACTGAATATATTGAATGTGTTGTTAAACATGACTATTTAAAGATGTTACATTTTTAAAAAGTTTTTCATACTGTTCTTGTTTTACAAACAGATAAAAAGTTGAACAAATGCAAAATTTAGGTTAGATTTAGCTGTAGCAAATTTGAAAATGTCAGTGCATAATTATTATTATCTATTTAATTTTTTTCCTGAATTTCCTGGTCCAAAGTTAGGGGTAAATGTTATATACAATTATCGTATTTTTGTCTCTTTACAACTGCTTACAAAAGTGAATTGAGACCAAAAAAGGCAGTAAAGATACTATTTGGTTTCATTTTAAGGTCAACTTGTATATCATAAGCTTCCTGTTTACACTATTTTTTCCCAAACTTAATTACCATAGATGACCCTTCTATATACTAGTGTCTGTCTGACTTTCACCATTAGCGCTTTGTCAGCATTACTTGTTGCTTTTTGGGTTTCATTAAGACACTTGTAGTACTCTTTTATTTGGAATCTTTGGTATCTTTATTTAATGGCATATCAACTTTCATGGGTTTTTGATACAAAATCCATCTTAATAAAATAACAGCGGTGATACCATTTAACCCATAGCTTGAGGGATAAGAGGTTTCACAAATTTCCCAATGGTAACAGTTAGAAAGTGAAAGTAAAAGTACAACTGGAGTTTGAACTTGTTAAATTAGGTAAATGGAGTGGCAGTTATTTACAACTGACTTTTGAATTATATACATAATCACACACACACACACACACACACACACACACACACACACACACACACACACACACACACACACACACATGCTTGAATAGAAGTCTGACATCAATTTTTTTATAGCTGAGAAATGCAAACCATTTTAAATTTACAGAAGGATGTGTGATGTCTATGGAGAAGCATATTTTATTTAAAGAAATGCTAATAAATGGCCTAAACGTGAGTTTGTCAGTATGAGCCTAAGTCAAAAAGACAGTCCACTGGGCAGAAACACACTACTCTCTGGTAAATAAGATGTTCCAAGTACAGTGATCAGTAAAGTATGTCATACTGAGAGTCTTTTGGAAAATAAAAGGACCTATCACTATAATTTCCTTTAAAAAAGGTCAACTGTACACAGTTCTTTCTACTGGCCACCCCTAAGGCAAAATTCACCAAATTTATTGAATAATCCTTGTAGATATGACCATCTTAACAGAAAAATTAATATATAAAACAGTATTGTAATACTTTTATACATTGTTCTGGATCCTAAAATTTTTGATAATTCTTCAGTACAGCTGAGATTTCTGTGCACTCCAAGGATAACCAGAAAAGTTTAATAAAATAGTAAAAAAAATTTGTCTTTTTCCTTTAATCAAATATATATTGATAAAGGATTGTTTTCAAAGTATATATATATATATATATATATATATATATATATATATATATATATATATATAGTATTCTTTGGTCCAGTTAAACTGGAGTTGGGAGTAATTCCATCAGGACAAGAAATTATTCATGAATGAATATTTAAATTTTCCTGGTAAAGAGGTCAATGTAACAATAATACAGAGCAATAAATTCTTTTATAAAAACAACAAAACCGGTCACATAGGATTATAAATTTATTTCCATCCTGTTACGCATTTTTGAAATTTCCATCCTGTAACGTGTTTTTGGAAATTTCAAAAATGCGTAACAGGATGGAAATAAATTTATAATCCTATGTGACCGGTTTCGTCGTTTTTCTTAAAGTATATATATATATATCTCCTATCAAATCAGAAACTGTGATAAAGAATAAGATCTCACTAAATTGAAAACCATCTTCCCTTTTGCTCAAGGAAGGCTGATTATCCACACGCACACACATAGACACATGTGTATTCATATATAACTATCTTGGTGTGAGAAAAAGCAGAGATGAGTTTGAGTTTCAATGAGACCTTACCCTTTATTATATTCTCTGATGTGTTCTGTTCCTCATTATTTTTAAAATAATGACCTGAGTACTTTCGGAAAAAAAATGCAAGTAAGATTAAAGGTGAAAGAATGTACAAGTAAAAATTAATGATTATAAGAATTAACAATGTTTCATCCAATATATATATATATATATATATATATATATATATGTGTGTGTGTGTGGGGTGTGTGTGTGTGTGTGTGTGTGTGTGTGTATAAGCATATGTGTGTATATGAGAGGGGTACCCCCAAAGGTCTTCAATTATTTTCGCAAAAACTACAACAGGTACAAGGAACATAATAACACTTGGATAAAGCAAAACATTATTTTTTCCATATAGTTAACTCTATTGGCCATAGATTTTTGCCAGTATTCTACAAGAGACTTTATGTTACGGGCAAAACAGTGGAAAATCACTCAAACAAGCTTCTTAAGAATAATCATGTTAATTCAAAGTTTACTGATAAAAAAAATGTGAAGAGTATGATTGCCTAGAAATTTTACCACTACTTTCAACTGTCAATGTTTTATATATATATATATATATATATATATATATATATATATATATGTGTGTGCATGTGTGTGTGTGTGCGTGTGTGTGAGAGTGTGCGTGTCTGTGTGTGCGTGTTTTTATGTGTGTGTGAATTATTTAAACATACCGTGCATACATTAATATATAAAGCAAGCATATGCACACTCTATTTCTCCCTCTCCCTCTCTCTCTCTCACTCTCTCTCTCTCTCTCTCTCTCTCATGCACACAAGCTATGCACACACACACACACACACACACACACACACACACACACACACACACACACACCCATTGTACTACTGCTAACAAAAATGCCCACTAATTCTAACACTTTCAGCGTCCATTAATAATCTGAATTAACAGAATCTCAATGAATTTCAATTCTTTTCTGTGAGTGGACAACATAGTATTTTGTCTAAATCATCTGCTACATTTCACTTCTTCCCCACCCCCCGGACTTCAAAATGGCAGCAGCTGTCATTCTCTTGGGAAAAAGAGTTTATAAGATTATCCCATCAGAGACCTTTTTTCTTCTGGGTCATTCATGAAGGTAAAAAGGGCACACAGTATTAATCAGACATGCCAAAACTACAGATTTGGGAAAAACAATTGGAAAATGAAAAAAAAGAATGCAAAATAAGAGAAAATGTCTTAGGGTGGGAAGAGCCATGGAAGGTTTTTTTTAGTCTGTTAAGTCCAAAGTTCTATCAACAAAATTTACCAAAATGTTTGTGATGCATGAGTAAAGGTTGTTGTTATTTTCTAAGATGGAATGAAAATGCTGAAGAAAAACAGAAAAGAGAAAAATAGAAGCTAATTAGTTTGTCTTTAAAAAAACGAAACACGGAAAAAGGTTGAAAGAAGAATAACCATTAAAAAGAAAGAATGCTAGTTAAAAAGAAGAAAGGAGAGCAAATAATAATGAGAAAGAAAAAAAATGGGAGGAAGGTATATTATTGATCATAAAAAAGAATAAAATGGTCTGTTGTCATCTTGAAGAAAAATGATACTCATAAAATATATTGGACAAAGTATAGAAATTTATAAAGAAATGGGAAATGAAAGGGAAATCAAGAAAAGTTGAAGATAAAGACAATGAGAATAAAAAGTGGTGATGCCATTAGCTGTAGTGAGAAAGATAAAATGGTGGTAGGGAGAAATTTTACCATTAAAATGGCATAAGATTCAACAATTCAAAAAGAATAAAAATCATGAAGGGAGTTGGCTAATTTTAAAAGGCTGAACAATTATGCAGTGGAAAAGATGAATACAAAGAAGATGAAAAAAAGAGATAAATGAAAAAAAAAAAAACAGTGAAGAGGAGACCAAGAAAAAAGAGGAACAGAAATGAAGCTGGAAGTTATAAAGGGAGAAGTTCAATGGAAAAGTGCAGAGTATTCATAAAAAGGGAAAAGAATAAAAATTTTCATTGATAAAGAACAGGAAAGTTAATTGTTGTTTTATTTACCTTCTGCAAATTTCAACTCTTACTTTGTCAAAGGAATCATCATCATCCTTACGCAAGTTGATAAAAATAGCAGAATTGTTGGTACATTTTTAAAAGAATGAATTGGCTACAATTGCCTTAAATTAAATTACAGCCATTATGATGAGGAATAAAATATCATTTACATTTCTCCAGTAAGTGAAGGAAAATAACAGGAATGGTTATATATTTTTATTTGCCATAATTTCTTTTAATGAATTCCATTATTCTGGTAAACAAAATATCCAATGTCTTTGACATGTAAATGAGTAAAAATAGTAAGATTTTTGGAATACATTTTGGTAATGAATTAATTACAATTGCAATGAATTAAATTTCAGCACTTAGCAGGACTATTGAAGTATAAACCTCTCTCTTATAAATGAATGAAAATAGCTGGATTATAGAATTGATGTAAGTAATTGTAAGCTAATTTTGCAATGATTATCAGTATTAAATTCTCAATGAACATATATATATATATATATATATATATATATATATATATATATATATATATATATATACTACAAGCAAAAAGTTTGGGGGACCACTACATTTCTTAAAAAAACATCACAAAATGAGACATTTTTATATTTTTTAGAATATTTATAGAGGAGTTCTATCTGAAAAAGCTGTGCCTAAGAGATGCACCATTCTTAAGGGTCATCATTGAATTTATGTATAAACTCTTTCTCTCTCTCAGCCTCTCTGTCTCTCTCTCTCTCTCTCTATATATATATATATGTATTTATATTTTCAGAGAGAGAGAGAGACAGAGAGAGAGAGAGAGACAGACAGACAGACAGACAGACAGGCAGAAAGACAGAGAGAGAAATACTTGCTGTGATCAAAAAGTATCAAAACTGAGACTTTAAAATATTAAATTTAGAGGTGATGTGTGCACAATTTATATTATAAAGTGAGGATGTTGAAATATCAAGATTTTGCGCTAAAATCTAAATGTGTTAGTGCCAATTCTCATTACTTTTTGATCGACAAATCTTGTGGAAACTAGAATTTTGCTGAAACACAGGACTGTGTGAGTGTATCACTTTCCATACTTACCAGACCCATCTGACATTTTTTTTTGTTTTCTAAACAATAAAATTATCTCAAAGGTAAGATTTTTAAGAGGTTGAAAACATTAAAAAAAAATATGACAACATTGCTGAACATCATATCAAACCAGGAGTTTCAAAGTTACTTTGACAAATGGAAAACTTGCAGGAATAAGTGTTAAAAGCCAAGGTGATTATTTCAAAGAAAATTAATGTTTCATTGATTATTCATTATTGTCTTGATAAATAAAGCTTCAGTTTCTATACTTTTAGAATCCAGGTTATGTTATGTTCTGTAAGTGTTGGTTGCTTTCTTTGTTTATTAGCATATTAATCTTTGTGGGTTATTTAATACCAAATCTATGCTTGTGGAAAACAAGAGGTGGAACTATATAATTGATTGCTAGGAAGGATAAGAGAGTTCATACTTTCCTAAAGGTATAAGTCTGAAAGTGGATGTAATGGTGTGACTAGAGTTTAAAATCACTTACTGTGAAGTCTCAGTCCAGTACATTAGTAACCACACCACAAGGATTCTTCTGTGGGTAAGGCTGTGCATGTGCATATGTGTATCAATCACTGTACTATCAAGTAAGAAATTAGTAATTTTCTTTTGTAAATCCTTAATACTCATTAGTGAGTTCAATTCTCACCTGAGCTCATTTGGCTGGGGTTGTAGAATACACTAACTGTATCTCTATGGAAGGGTGAGACTCCCCCAATTAGTGTTCTGGATAAGGCAAAACAGTCTGACAAGAGTAAACAATCTGATGGTGAGGCTCCAGTCCTGGAGCTCTGGGGAATGCAGAATACCCCTTCATTGCCATTGCTTCCAGGTCCACTCTGGCCCAGAGTTGTAGCACCTATCTAAAAATCAAATAGAACTGTTTGACATTTAGATTGAATGCAAACAAATGACTCATGTTGAATTGAATTGAACTTTTAGAAATATAACTGCTTGATCATTTAACTGTGTGCAAACAAATAATTGTCTAATTGAATTGTTAGTGATATACTGCAATATTTTGAACCATTTGACTGTGTACAAACTAATGGGTAATGTTGAATTGAATTATTAGCATTAAATAGCAATACTTGAAAGTCTTTAACTGTGTGTCTAAATTGAATTATTAGAGTACAAAACAGTAATTGGAACCATCTGACTGAGTGCAAATGAATGGATACTGTGGGATAGAATAATTAGAGTTAAATAGCAATACTTGTAACCATTTCACTGTTGGCAAACAAATGATTAATATTGAATAAAATTATTAGTTAGAGAGAAAGCCTTGAAACCATTTAACTGTGTGCAAAAAAAAGAATGAGTTGATGCTCATTTAAAAATGATATCTACAAAATGTGTTTACAGATCCTGTATCTAATATATATGTATAAGCATGATTTGGCAGTAGATAACCTACAATGGTTGATATGCCAAAAATTAAACCAAACTAAACCAATCAATTCTCACTGGGTAGCTCACACTTCTACTCTACCTGTAAAACAAGGACAAGCTTTGTAATCCACTATATAAATACAAGTGCATTTTAAAGCTAATTAATAATTTCAATAATGTAAATGTGTTAAAGGAAGAAGATCAGAATGAAAATAAGTATCTATTGTATACAAAAAATGTTTTTTTAATATCTACTAGGACTTATTGATGTACTGACACTGTTATATAATGATATATATATATATGTACACCATGTTATATATATATATATATATATATATATATATAAAATGTGTGTGTATTTGTTTTGGTTGCTTTTTTTAATGGCATATCAACCTTCATGCGCTACTTTATGCCAACGCCATGCTTGTGGATGGACAGTAGTGGTACTATTCAACCAATAGCTGGGGGATAAGTGAGTTCATTCTTTTCTCAATGGTTATATATATATATATATATATATATATATGTATATATATATATATATATATATATATATATATATATATATATATAATTTTTTTTTCTTTTAAGTGAATTGGTCAACAATGAGATTTTCATTTTTTCTAACTAAAGCAAAATGAAAAATTAAAGAATCAATAATTAGAAAAAATATAAACCTCTTTGTGGACCTATTCATTTTTGAATGTATATATATATATATATGTAAACATTATGAAAAGAATGAACTCACTAATCTCCTCATAAGCTATTCATTTTAGAATATTATAACAACAAAAAAAGAAAAAAATTATATATATATATATATATATATATATATATATATATAAAGTCTGATCATTCATATATATATATATATATATATAAGTTTGATCACAACTTTAATTTTAATGCAACCTGTATGTTAGCTTTTTGTTGAGTATCACCTACCTTTTCAGCATAATGAGCTGTTCCATCTGCCATATATGGTAGAAGCGGAGATCAGTCTGGAAATAAGCCTCCTCGCCAGTTTTGGATTGCGTTTATTTTCTGACTATCAAAAAGTAAGTTATTGTTGAAAATTGTTATTTGTTATCTGTAAATTTTATATTGTTATTGCTTTGTGACCCCCCTCAAACAATTGTTACTGTTGTTTGTTTGTGAGGAGGGTCAAACCTCGACTCGAATTGTTGTCTTAATTCTTTTAAAAAAAATGACCACCATTTCTCATACCGGATTTTTCATTGTTTTTCATCGTTCTTGATCTTAACCACATCATTCGGATTCATCTCCTCCTAGCTGTGTTTCACAGCCATGGAGGAGGCTAACTCACCCGAGGATATATTTACAACAAGACCCTCACCAATGCTGGAAGAAGCACCTTTTGACTTGTCGTCATCAGCAAGCTCTATTCCACCGGCCCAGAAACCAAAAGAAACAACAGTCTCTTGGTCATCACACTGCGTGAACCAAAAAACCCCCAGTGACTACGCAAGAGACAGGGCAGAAAAATATGCCAACTACTTTAAGGAAGGCGAAATCCTTCCTATACCGGAACTTGTTAAAGAAGTGGAACCAAAGACCCTGTCCTTCGCAGTCACTGATCTTAAGAACAAGAGACTAGCAGGACTTAAAAAAGAGACTTTCGAAGACTTACTAAAAAGCGCAAACATCCCAGGTAAGTATTTCTGCCGCAGGAGCTTTGCTACCTGGGATGTTTTACCCCCTTCAGAGGAAGTAGCCAAGAAACTGGCCGGTGGTAACATTACAACACGCTTCTTCCGGCTTCAACCTGAATATCGAGGCAAGCGAAGAATAAAGGTAACCGTATGTAATGTCTCAATGCAATTGAGTGGGGACGTTCTCGCCGCCTACTTAAGCATATATGGCGGCGTTGAACAAGTTTCTCAAATAAGATCAACACGAGGAACTGCATACGGTGATTATGTCTTTATCATGTGCCTCGATAGGGGAGGGTTTAACAACGTACCTCATAAAATCAAATATCGAGATCAAACGATGACGGTGGTCGTTGATGTCAGGAAACCCTTATGTTGGGCCTGTAACAAAATCGGACATTTTTCTAAAAACTGCCCTCAAAAAAAACGACCACCGCAACAATGACTACTACCACTACCACCACTTAAGAGATCATAACAACCAAATCACCCACCAAAAACATCGAAAATCACCAAGAAAACCCCAACAAAAAAGATGAGGAGGGGTGGACTCAAGTGACAAGAAAAAAAGGGGGGAAAAAAACTCCCATAAAAAAGTCAATAGCACCTACAGAAAACCAAACAACTACTACAAAAGACTCAACAACTGCAATCATTGCTACTCCTAATGATACTACTACTAAAACACAATCATCAACATCGACCACTGCAACAAAACAATCATCAACATCATCACCAGAGACCACATCAATAGAACCCATGGACATGAGCATCAACTTAAAAAGAAGAAGGAATAGCGAAGACTCGCCAACAAAAGAGGGGGAAAAAAGAAATCCAAAAAAAAACAACACAACAACAAACACCTTCCCTACCTCAACCTAAGGGGGAGGGGAAAAAGAAAATAGCAAAGTCACCAGCCACAAATGAGCGACCAGCTCAAATAATTCCCCCCCCCCACAAAAAGAAAAAACCACTCCAGTAAACCCAATTGAAATCCCACTACCCCCCTCACTTTCCCCAATCACAACTCCGAAAATTTTCACACGGTCACACTCAGTGACAAGACTCTCACCTGACCCACAAACAGCATCAACATCATCATCAAGTCAAAAACCAAGAGCACGCTCGGCTTCAACAGAAGCCCGCCATGCAATGACCGCTTTTCTCTTCTGCGAAGACATTTTAGAAAACCCAAATCACGACCACATTTTAAAAACCTCATTAAAGCCATTGCGCTCATTTAAAAAAATAAACAACAAAGACGTCACTAATCCCTACATATTCAAGGACACTCCAATGTTGACCACATTCGTCCGTTCGGCTGGCAATCGGACTAAAGAGCTATGGAACTTTATTGACAAAGCCAGCCGGGCAGACGTAATGCTGGCCAACACAAAAAATGCAATGTTAAAAAAAATGCTTCCTTTTTGTTCGGGCAGGGTCCCGATTTTAGTTCACCCATCATTTTATAGGTCCCTAAAGCTGAGGTACCCCATGGATGTCGGGGGAATTACCAGGGACGACCGAGTTAGCACTGAGCTCGGCACCGGTTCCCTGCGTCAGGCCGTCGGCATCCTCACCCCGAAGGATTTCCGGCCCGTAGTCGACACTGAGTAAGGTAAGTTGGATTGATGGCTTTAAACCTTGCCAGTTTGAATGTGAGGAGACTGAGGGATTCAAGCAAGTGTACACGCTTGCTTGCTGAACTCAAGAACCTCGGAGTGAATGTTGCTGCAGTGCAGGAGACTCACTTCACTTGCAGTGCCGACTGTCGGGTGCTGGAAAGCGATTTTAACGTTTTCTCAGCATACGGCAGCCGCACCAGCGCTGGGGTCTCTTTGCTAGTTGGACGCAGCCTTGATGCTGATGTTGACGTTGTTTTTGCAGGTGACGGGGGCCGGTTGGTTGTGGCCGATGTTGCCGTGAAAAGTTTCAAGTTTCGTCTGGTTGCGGTTTATGCGTCCAATATCGCTGCGGAGAGGGTTTCCTTTTTTCGTCGGTTGGCGCCGTTCCTGGACGATACGAAGCGGCTAGTCTTAATGGGTGATTGGAATGCGATCCTTGATCCCAAGATAGATAAGGTCGGGCAGGGAGCTAACAGATTGGGAAGGTGTGAAAGCAGCCTTGTCGGCTTTGTGACTCGTCACGGTCTCGTCGACAGGTTTCGTCTGGATCACCCAGGGCGGGAGATGTGGACGTGGCTAGATAGATCGCCCTCTGCCAAAGTAGGTTCCTACTTGGACAGAGTGTTAGTGAGAAGAGCTGACATTGATTTTGTTAGTTGTCCCACGTTCCACTTGATAGCGTGGAGTGGCCATAAACTCATTAGAGTCAGTCTGCGGTTAGCAAATAGGCCTAGTCTAGCCGGCTACTGGAAGTTCAATACCTCCTTACTGGAGATACGGGACTTCCGGGATCGGCTGGAATCCCTAATTCAGCGGGCGTTAGTGGGGGCGGTTACCGGGAATAGGTGGTGGGTTTCTCTTAAGCATAGGACTAGAGATTTCGCCACCAAGTACGGTCGACAGCTCACCTTAGACAGGACCACGGAGGCGAAATCTATAGATGATAGACTTTCCCGGGCGGTGGCTGGGGGGGACTCCCTAGGTGTAGAGCTAGCTAGGAGGGACCTTGAGCGTGAGAGTAGCGAGCGCTACAAGGGATCAGTAGTTAGATCTAGGCTAAAAAGAGTTCTCAACGAAGCTGTGAAATCGAATGCTACTGCGCGTGAAGAAGAAGTGCGAAGGTTCCCCGATCGGTACATCGCATCTGTTAAGACCCCGGACGGGCGTCTGCTGCAATCTGGTCGTGAGATATGTGACGCCTTTCGGGCGCACTTTCAGGATCGCTTTGCCCGCTGCACTGATCTCCCACTCCGGGAGTTTCGTAGCTATCTCGCCGACTTCCCCCGCCTTGGGGTGGCTGAAGCGGCTAGCTGCGAGGGTGTGGTTACTGAATGCGAAGTTCGTGATGCGTCGAAGCAGGTCGCCTCAACAAGTCGCCGGGACTAGATGGTTTGCCCTTCGAAGTGTACTTGAGGATGTCGCAAATGTTTGTACCTATTCTGACGGATATGTTCAACCATTGGTACGCCCAGGGAGCCATCCCCGGTAGCGATACCAAGGGCGTGATCACATTGCTGAAGAAAGGTGGCAGGCATGTTTGGGAGGGTTTAGACGATTACAGGCCCATAACTCTGCTTAACACAGAGTTAAAGATTTTGGCCCGGGTCTTAGCGAATCGTTTACAGCTTGTCATTAGCGATCTGATCGGCCCCGAACAGACCTTTGCTGTGAAGGGAAGATCGATCCAGGACAACCTGCACTTGATTCACGAGGTCCTAGAGGGGTTAAAAAACGACACCGAAGCCGCGCTGATCAGTTTAGATCAGTCCAAGGCCTTAGATAGGGTAGACCATCGGTTCTTGGCGTCTGTTTTGGAGACTGCCGGATTCAAACCGGAGTTCCGCAGATGGATTAGCAGTGGTGCAGGTGAACGGAAGGCGTTCAGGGGTGATCGCGATCGAGCGTTCGGTCCGGCAAGGCTGCTTTCTGTCTCCTCTTCTCTATGTCCTCGCGTTGGAGCCCCTCCTGCGCAGGCTTAGGGATGAGGGGACAAGTCCAGCACTGCGTGGTATCCCATTCGTTGGCCGCCTTGCGGCCAGGGCTTCCGCATTCGCTGATGACGTCACAGTCTTTGTATCCCGCCGCCAGGATATAGAGGCTGTGAAAGAGGCGGTTGTCGAGTATGAGCGGATTGCAGGGGCCAAGGTCAATTTTGACAAAAGCGAAGGTTTGCGGCTTGGTGCTTGAAGGGGTAGCAATACTCTTCCAGGGCCCTTCCACTGGAGTGACGGACCCATCCGCATCCTCGGGGTGTGGTTTGGGCCCGACCTCCAACTGGAGCGAAATTGGTCGGAAGTACATGCTAAGTTGAATGCTCAGGTGGGAATCTGGCTTTCAAGGAGGTTGTCCTTAAAGGGCAGGGCTGAGGCGTGCCCCGCGTACGTCTTCCCCTTGATCCTTTACCGATTGGCTGTACTTCCTCTGCCTAAGGCACATCGGTTGGCACTGCAACGATCCCTCTCCAGATTGCTCTGGGGAGGTGCAAGGCCGATGGTCCGTAGGCAGGTCTGTATCCAACGTACTCGCAACGGGGGTCTGGGTATGCCTGATCTGGAGAGCCACTGGCTTGCTGAAAGACTTGCATATTTGGGCCGTGTCTTGACGGGGGACTCAGTGTGGAGACGAAAGGCGAGTCGGACTTTTCCTCGCCTCAACTCAGACCCAAAGGCTGAAGGTCGACGTAGGCCTTTGGGCGAAGCACTGTTTGTCCGCGAGTGCCGAAAGGCCCTTCGTAACCTTCTTGGGTCCAGTGACCTTTCATGGCCTCGGAAGGAACTGTATCGGAAATTAGTGGTGGGTTCCGCTTCTGATCCTCTCAGCGAGCGGCACGGCTGGACGGCGGAGGAGATCCGCTCTCACTGGAATTGGGCGCCAGGATCGAGCTTCTTGAACAACTCCGAGTTCTCGCTCACCTGGCGACTTGCACGGAATGCGTTACCCCTTCGCGACTTGAACTACAAGGCGGGCCTGGCAGACATGCCTGATTGCCCTCGCTGCAGCAGTGGCTTGGAAGAAACGGCTGAGCACGCCTTCTACTACTGCGAGCGAGTCCGCCCGTTTTGGGATCACGTCGGGGAGTGGACGGCTCGCATCGAACCCAAAAAGCTTGTGCTGCTCGACGTTGGTTACGTCGTAGACAACGTTCTTCCTCCGTTTCACGGTGAGAAGCGTGTGGTGTTTCTCGCGATCCTAGCTGTAGTCCGAATGGTGATTTGGACGACGCGAAACAAGGGATTGTATGACGATGCAAACTTTTCTCATCATGATCTGGTTTTGTATTTTCGGCATCAGCTGAGGGTCAAAATCAGATGCGATAGAAAACGCTTGGATCGCATAACATTCAGCAAAAGGTGGGTGACTGCAGCGAGCCTGGTCGTACGAAAGGGGGCAATGTTGGAGTCATCCTTCCCTCCTCTGCCAGCCCATGGCGTCTACGGTACGGGTCCTTAGGGACCCCATCCCTGGTAAGTAGAATTGTTTTTTCCCCTTGTAACCTAGTTAGCAGTATGTTGTGTGTCATTGTCCCCATCATCTAGTCGTTAGTTTCTCAAGATCTTCCCCCTCCCTATTATTTTTGTACCTCAACCCGAATCCCAGTCCGCTTTTATTGAAGATCTTGAATATTCATATGTAAAAAATCATATTATCTGCATCTATCGACCCATACCGCGCGCGACCCTTTATTTATTTTATCTCTGTAGATTAGGATTCCTGTCCCACCTAGGGTAGGTCCGGCTTGTTTCCGGTTTCTTTCGACCCGGAAAACAGTCGGCCTCCAATTTTATAGACGGGGGGATGGGAGGGAAACCAAATGGGGAATTTTTCCTTGTTTTCTTTCTTGTATATATATTTTTCGGGGTTTTTTCTCCCATTCCCATCACTTCATTGTACATAAATCATATTTTGTAAATAAAAATCATATACCACTTACGGGTTTTAAGTAGGCTTTATCATAGAGCAAATGTGGTATTTTGGTGTCTGCTGCACACATGATGAGGGATGAATGGTTATATATTGTACTGTTGAATGGGTCGGCGAATGTGGCTAGCTAGGCTCCCTTAAGAATACATAGAAAAGCAAGACCGCTCCCTTCCCCTCCCCAAAAACCTTAAGGCCTTGTGCCTTCTTTGTATTTTTTACAAAGAAATAAAATAAGCCTACGAGTCAGACCAGAAGAGCCGTTCCTATTGTTGAAGTATATCCTTTCTCTATCACTAATCCTATGTTCTTATTACTAACTGTCTCTCTCTTGTAAATACTCTTTCCTGTAAATATAACTATTTCCCTCACATATCGTGGGTTGTCTTATTTTTATTACAACTTGTGTTCACTAACCAGAACACAACACTTATATCCACAACAAGAGACTGAGAAAGACTTTTAAAGCTGGCACAGTTTCACTTTGTAGAAATGTTAATAATCATCAGGGCTTTTTCAACATTTTGAAGTATTTGGGAAATCTTAAATAGCTACAATAAATTCCATTTCTAATTAATCAATTAATTTCCATACATATTTTCACATTTTCCCCATCAACCCACATACTTATTCCCACACACAGCCTTTTTCACGCAGGTACCTAAAGTTTCCCCTTTTTAATTCTCTCCCCCTCTTCTCTTTCTCAGGTAAATATTTTATCTATTTACTTTTGCTGCATTCATTTAAAACTTCATTTACATTTTCCCCATAACTTCCATTTTTCTACTTTGAAAAATTTTTAATTTATAGACATATCAATTGACAAAGGTTTGGTTTTGATGTTTGATTACACAATGAATAGTTATTGATGTATCATATGTTAACTTGTTTCCTTTTTCCTCCCTCTTCTTTTTCCTTACTTTGTCCTCCCTCTCTCTTCTATTTTCTTTTCTCTGATTGTTATCTTCTTTTCTTTTCTTTCTTTACTTCCTTCAAAAGTCTTTCTCCTTTTAATTCATTATTTCTCTTGATGATTCTGTTTGTTATACATTATTGTCTTGAAAAACATGTGACATTTTTAGATACAAATGCTGATTTATTGAGTAAATGGTTACCCTTTTCTCTGTATACATAATATTTCCTCCTTGTTTTGTATTTTATCAAAAAATCCATCAATGATTTAATGTCATTTGATATAATCCCACCGAGTTCTGATGATGGTTCATTAGAACTAAAATGTTACAGTGTTGAATTTCCTTTACATTAGATTCTTCTCTTGGGATTGCCTTATTTTTTCAACTTTTCTCTCTCTCTATATATATATATATATGTGTGTGTGTGTGTGTGTGTGTGTGTAACTATATATATATATATAACGTAAAAAGATCACTGAGAAATTTTTTACCTTTCGACAATGTAATTTGGGTTGCTAGTAGTGAAATGCACAATCTTTCAAAAGAAATAATAAAAAAGTGTTTCTTTTATTCCTGGCTGAAGATTGTGCCTTTTGCTAAATGAAACACAAGCTGGGTGAAAAAAGTGAAATGATTTCTAATCATTGCTTTTTTAATTTTATGCATATACTTTTTAACTGCTAACATTCAAATTTTCATTAATCATATATATATATATATATATATATATATATATTGTATCCACAAAAAATAAGTGCTCAGTCAGCTGAGGCTGTAGAATTCACCAGCTGCATCTCTGCAAGACCCCCACCACAATGGATGTCCAAGATATGACACAAAACAATCCAGTTTTGGAGCTCTGGGGAATGAAAAGTTCCCCTTCATTGCCATTGCTCTCTGGTCCACTCTGACTCGGAATGGTAGCACTTGATAGGGTCTTTCATATCTAAAGGTCACATAGAACTGCTTGACATTAAAACTGAGTGCAAACAAATGACTTATGCTAAATTAAATTGTTAGAAATAGAATTGTTTGATCATTTATCTGTGTGGAAACAAATAACTGATATTTAACTGAATTGTTAAAGATACATAGCCATATTTGAAACCATTTAACTGCTATAAAAAAATACTGAGTTCATGTGTGTTTAAATATGTTATCAACAGAATGTGTTTACAAGTCATATATATTTGATATATGCATAAACAGAATTTGGCATTAAATAACCTATAATGTTCAATATGCCATAAAACCCCACCAAAACAAAAAATAATGAGATATTCTACTTTGTAAAAATGTTAGTAAGCTTGTTTTGCTGTTCATTACTCTTCACTAGTGCCTCATATTTATGACTTAATATAAAGTAAACTTAATAAATACTATACATATATATATATATACAGTAGCGTCCAAAACTAAGGGACAAAATTTTAAAACCTAATATTTGTTAGAAATAACAACTGTGAAAAGCTGAAATTTTGACAACTGTTAGTCGTTATCATCCATAATAACATACTAAAATTTGAATCATTTGCAAAGGATAGAAAAAGAATTATAACAATTATTTATTTATTTTTAAATTTGGAATGTTCAAAAGTAAGGGACAAAATTGAGAAAAAACAATGTAAACAGTATGCTATATTCAATCTTTTTGATTTCCTCTAAAGAATAAGTCTTACTTAGTCATTTGTAAACGTTGCATCAGCCGGCACCATGGCGAAATGCCAAAAACTTGATTACTCTGTGATACAAGCTATTGTTACACAAGGAAAAGCACACCATCAGAGAAAGTGAAACGTTCCAAGAGTGTTGTAGGCAGGGTTGTTAAATCCTACAATGATACTGGCAAAATAGTTAGTGCTTTTAAAACCGGCAGACCCCGCAAAACTTCGGCAACAGAAGATCGAATAATGCAGCGTATGTCATTAAAGGACCGTTTTAAGTCTTGCACAGAAATTAAAAGGGTTATGAATAGTACCTCATGTGTTAATGTGTCAAGACATACTGTTTCTAGAAGACTGCAAGAAATAGGGCTGTTTAATCGAACCCCAAGGAAGAAACCACTTGTTAGTTCGAAGAATAAGAAGAAATTAGAGTTTGCAAACAGGTATGTAATTTGGACATATAAAAATTGGGCAAAAGTATTTTTCAGTGATGAAAGCAAGTTTAATTTATTTGGAAATGATGGAAAAAACAATGCAAAGAGACGTATTGGTGAAAGATTAAGTGCAAAGTATACTAAGAAAACTGTCAAGTTTGGGGGCGGGAGTGTCATAGTATTTGGAATGCTTTCTAGCCAAGGTACAACGCCTCTTGTCCGGTTACAAACTCGTGTAAACGCGCAGATCTATAAAAAACATTGTTCAAGATCATGTTGTGCCAATCATACAGAATTCAGGTTTTGATAGGGCTACATTTATGCAAGATAATGCCCCATGTCACAAGGCAGAGGTGGTAATGAGTTTCCTTAGCGAGCAAGATTTCGAAATTATGGATTGGCCACCGCAAAGTCCAGACTTAAATCCAATAGAAAATCTTTGGAAGACCTTAGGAGAGAAAGTTATGGAAATAAATCCCACTAACACGGAGGATTTGTGGGTAAAGCTTCAAGAAGAATGGTCTAAAATTTATATCAAGGATTGTCAAGAAGAGACTTGTTCTTGTAGTCGAAGATGTGCAGCTGTCATTGAGATCAAGGGCTTATTTACTAAATATTGATTGTACATGTATTTTTATTGTTTTTTGGCTGTTTACATTGTTTTTATCAATTTTGTCCCTTACTTTTGGACGTTCCAAATTTGAAAATAAATGAATAATTGTTATAATTCTTTTCCTATCCTTTGCAAATGATTCAAATTTTAGTATGTTATTATGGATGATAACAACTACCAGTTGTCAAAATTTCAGCTTTTCACAGTTGTTATTTCTAACAAATATTAGGTTTTAAAATTTTGTCCCTTAGTTTTGGACGCTACTGTATATATTATATGGTAGTGTCTGTGACTCTCGGTTTTATGCTTTCTGCATTAATCAGACAGACTATAATTTTTGGCCTTCCATTAACTCATCAAATGAGTTGGTGAAACCCATAAACTATATATATATATATATATAGTGTCATCCATAGACAGACTGTTTTGTTGTATCACAACTCTTCAGTGTGGCTAGACATGCGGGATTCTTGTAGCTGGGATTGAAACCTGGCAGACTTTATACCAACCAGATATTCCACCATGTAGCCACAAGGAAACTCAGCATAAGCAAAGGAATTTTAAATGCATAATTATCCCTTTTGTTTTGTTTATGTATATATACTTAACGGCTACCAAGAGCTCAATTCATTCGAAGAGCTTTGCATGATGCGAGTGGCAACCGTTAATTCCCTTGCAAGAGAGCTCAACATCCCCACCATGGTGGTGGGGAGCATATCTTGTCATTCTACCAAGTTGCTGATAAATTTTTTTTTCCCTTTTTGTTGATTTTTATTCAGTCACAAGATACTCTGTTATTTCCTCAACATCATAATTTTATACTACATTTAAGTTTATGTCCAGAAAACACTGTGTTCTTTTGCTCATCATTAAAATATTGATTAACTGAATCTGTATCAATCTATAGTCAATAGTCTATAACAATCATTTGGATTTTCTTTTTGTATTTTTCTTAACATTTTGGTTTTAAGATACCTTCTATAATCCAAAGAAGAAGAAGAATCATTGTTATCCATTTTTGGGTCAGTCTCACTGCTGACTGTGTGATTGGTTAATGGCATCAGTCGATTTTTTAATGTTTTTTTTTTCAGATATTCTGTCTTCTATTTTTTATCAACTTACTTTTTTGTTATTCTTTATGTTTTTTCTTGCTTTTTTGTATCTTTTTTACATTTTCTTGTTTGTCTGACTGCTTTCTTTCTTGTTACCTGATACAGTTTCTTCCATTCTTCCTATCTATCTATCAATCTTCTTTTTTTTTTATCTATTTTTCTTTTCTTCCTTCATTTTCTTTTATTCCTTGATAATTTCTTTGTTACTTCCTAAACAGTTTTCTGTCTATCTTTCTTTCCTTTTTTCCTTTTTTCTTTCCCTAGCTGCTCTTTTCCTTGATGCTTTTTTCTTGTTATCTTTACAGCTATCTGTCTTTCTTTCTTTTCCTTGCTGCTTTTTTCTTTTTTTTCTTGTTCCCTTTACAGCTTTCTTTCTTTCTTTCTTTTCCTTGCTGCTCTTTTCCTTGCTGCTTTTTTTTTCTTGTTCCTGTTACAGCTTTCTTTCTTTCTTTCTTTCTTTTCCTTGCTGCTCTTTTCCTTGTTTCCTTAATAGCTTTCTTTCTTTCTTTCTTTCTTTCTTTCTTTCTTTCTTTCTCCTTGTACACAATGCTATTTTCTATTTTCTATTTTCTATCTTACTTCTTTCTTGTTTTCCGTTCATATTTCTTTTTGTTCTTCTATTTCAATGTTATCTGCATCATGTAAATGGTTATAAGTGCATGGAAGCTGTTCAACTTTTTGATTAGTGACAGTAGCACTTGCATTAACTGTTCATCTGACTGACATCCATTGTTGGCAACTTTTGTCTCCCAGACATCTTTGCTTATCCCCCACTACCTTACTACTCTAGAGACAGTATCTCCTCCTCCTTCTTCCACTCTTTCCTGTTTGGTTTGTTTGTTTGTTTTCCTTAATTCTTAGATTTTTTGAGATTTCCTAATGAAGAAGCCATATTAAGTATCTCACCAGAGACTCAATCCTTAAGAGTTTTACAATGACAATCATTGCAAATATAACTTGCAATTGCTTAAATAGACAATCGGCAAACATAAATATTTAGACATACATTACTATAAGTATATCAATGTAATTCCTTTTACATTGTTTCCTTTATGAATTTATACCCAGAGAGACATGTAGTTGCATATAAACATATATATCAACAATGATACACACACACACACACACACACACAATGACACCATACAATCCCTCAAGTCTGCCATAATCAGCACTATGTCCAAAATTGATAAATGATTTTCTGATACATGCCTGTCAATACTTCTAAACCTGTATAGAAGCAACCATTGATGCTAATGGTGGATTCATTGAATAGCTATGATAAAAAGATTCTCCATATTATTTATAACAATTTGTTTTCAAATTGTTTTCAAAGTTTTTCTTTGATGTGTTATGTGTCTTTTTCTATAATCATACAAAAACTGATCTATCATGTCTGTGTGTGTGTATATATATATATATATATATATATACATATCATCACCCACAGACAGACTGTTTTGTTGTATCACAACTCTTCAGTGTGGCTAGACATGCAGGACGCTTCAAGCTAGAATTGAAACCCGCTTAACTTTATGCTAGACATGGTATCTAACTACTTGGTCATTTCAGCGACTTAAATCAGCTCAGAAATTATAACACATATGTATTAGCTTTCCTTTGCTTACATTTTGCACTATATGAAAGTAAATATGGATAAAATATATATATATATTATATATATATATATATATATAATTCCATATAAAAGAAAAACCTTTGAAAATAACCCATATATCTTCAGACAAAGAAATAATGAGAAATTTCTAATGAAGATTTAGAAAAACCCACAAAATTCTGGTCACCCAATCTCCCGAACCCAAATTTCATTTGCTTTTTTTCTTTTTTATTCTTTATTAAGTAAAGACCAGACCATTTGTTTTTCCTGTCTGCTTGACAAATGACATTCAATTCCCGTATCAAGATGTATCAATTTTTGAACTCTTTTTCCTTTCCACTTATTTTATGTAATGGCAAACAAACTCTTAAACTGAATGAAGAAGATAAGTAAAAAATACAGAATAAAGGAATAAATTGATTTAAGGGGAGAAAATTATCTATTATAAACAATGTACATGGGACTCAATGACCTTTTAACTAAAATGAAATTATATTATAAAATATTACATTGTATATTAATATTTCATCAAAAAACCTAACCCTATATATATATATATATATATATATATATATATAAACCTGTATTGTGGCCTGAAAAGTATGCTAGCATAAACAGATAACATCATTACGGTTTTGTCGGTGGAATCAAAAATAATTAACAGCAATTGAAGATTAAATAAGATGCATCTCATTGCATCCAATATGTTAGTCTTTTTTTTTTAGTGTTTATGTTTACAATTATTAATCTCAGAACATATATTTCCAAACAAAATTTAAGAAGTTTTTAACAGTGAATTATAAAAAGTTTTATTTGCATTATTAAATTATTTATGCTAATATCCTAAAAACTATGATAATAAACAATGATTTTAATTGAAACTATTAAATTTTTTAGAATTAATTGTTTACAGTGGTATTCTATGCTTACTTACAAAAGTTTTTACTAAAATTCTCTTTATATTTTCACAGCAAGAGACATATTATTTTATTGTGGGAAGAGATTAATGCCAATTGAATTTTAAATGTCAAAGTATCAGATTTTATAAGACAAATATCAACTTAAAAATTTCATATGTCAATGAAAATCATCATAAATTCACTGAGTTTCTGTAAAATGAAATAAACAATACGGTAAACTTAATGAATAAAGTTATTTTTTCGACTTGGTAGTGAGAAAAATTAAAAATAGGAAAGCAGCAGGGCTTGATACAATATCCCCAGAAGTATGGAAGACCAGATAATTTGACGACATACTGCTCTGACACTGTAATGCCATATATAATCAAAACCCTATAGACAGATGGATGAAGGGATGCATCCTCCCCTGCCCTAAAAAGGGCGATCTACCGATGTATAACCCTTTACATCCATAGCGGCCAAGATATACAGTACCCTACTATGCAACCACATAGAACCCAAAATTGAAACATACTTAGGAAGGACCAAAATGGCTTCTAGAGGAATAGATCCACAACGACTCAAACTTTGACTATCTGTCGAATTCTTGAAGGTGTACAAGCAAAAAACCTAGAGGCAACAATATTATTTGTTGACTTTACCATAGCCTTTGAATGGAGCAAATTCTACCTGCCTATGGCCTACCAAAAGAAACCGTCACAGCCATAATGATACTGTATAGAAACACAAAAGTAAAAGCCCGTTCCCCAGATGGAGACACTGACTACTTCGACATTGTAGCAGGTGTACTGCAAGGAGACACATTAGCCTTATACTTCTTTCTCATCTGTCTAGACTACGTACTTAGAACATCTATCGGTAAAATCAAAGAAAATGGTTTCAAGCTAACAAAGGAAAGAAGCAGAAAGTACCCTGCAAAAACAATTACTGACTTGCTACT